>VXBA01005117.1:2812280-2967346 GCA_013399895.1 Serilophus lunatus | reverse complement strand
GGGAGGGGAGGGGAGGGGAGGGGATGTGATGAGCTTCAGGGCCCCTTCCAACCCAAACCATCCTGGGATTCTGTGATTCCATGAAAGCCAAGAGTCCTGTTTCTACACACATGCACTGGCACTGGTTTGCAGAACATCAGACTGGGGCTGCACACACTGACCTAAAGGTAAATATGGCATTTGCTGTTGAAAAACTGAGAATTTTCCTAAATCTGCATTAAACCAAGTCATCGTGGTGGCATTTGCATTTTTCCTGTACTGAAGGTACACGCTCCTGTGATCTAAACAGATTCCAACATTCTGAGGTGATGGAAAGCAGTCAAAACACTTTGAAAAGCAATGCCAGAGCTGTTCCCTCGTGCCCTCCTGAGGCAGCTGCAGGTGCCTTGCACTGCCTGTTCTCACTGGATCGAGAGCCACACTCCTGGTTTAACAGGCAGCCCCATCTCAGTCCCTGCTGGTGTTGCAGTTAAGGATGACATTGTCCTTGTGCAGCTTTTACAGCTGAGTTCAGAGCTGCTGGGATCAGAGGCACTGGATAAGGCAGGATCATTATCAGCATCCTGCTGCTGGGAGGTTCTGCTCTTTATCAGATCAGGTAACCTGGGACAAAGCAATATTTGCTATCAAAGAGCAGCGACAACCTTGTCTACATGGTGGACTGTTAACTCTTTTTTTGGCTCTGGACTCTCCCATAAATAATACTCCCATAATACTTCTGTATTTAAACACAAAGCCCAGGGTCTGAGGCATTTTTGGGTTGTTAGAGGGGCAGGTAGAGTTGGGAGGGACTGAAAGATAAAAAATTCCAATGCACATAAAGGTGCTGAGTTTTACAGGTAAGAAATATTTCAAGGGCAATAATTCTTAATAATAAGAGGGATGGTGAAATGCAGAGAGGTGGCAATTAATAACAAAAAGTTTCATTTTGGCTGTTTGCACTTTAGAATTCCAATTGTTGCTCCACAGTGCAGGGAAACTGCTCCAGGAAAGATCTGGCTTCACTGGGGAAATCACATCTTCCAGGCTGAAGCATTTTTGTGCACACATATAGCTCATTAATCAAGGGGAAAAAATGGAAGCATGTTATTCATCATATTTGCTGTGTTTGGATTTGAAGTGATGAGAATTATAATAATGATCTTGAGTATTATTATTAAGTAATATGAAGTGGTTTGTCTGCAGGAATAAATACGATTTGGCCTGTGAAGGTTCAGACATCTGGTACAAGCATATGGGCTGGGAATCGTTAGATAATTGTTACAAAAATACAAGAAAAATGTCTTTTTGATGATAGAATGGGAGCCTTCAGGAGTGCTCCATGTGCTTCCCTCTGGAAAGGGAGCTCCTTCCTGTCCCTGTTCTGCCTCACAGAAGCATATGCAATGCCTGTCAGGTTACTGAGTTTACTTGGTCTGAAACGTGCTCAAAGTAGCAAAGAGCCTTCAAAACTCATTTTCAGAAAATGCTTGAGTTGCAGTGATTTTTGTGTGGTAAATTGTCCTCTCCAGTGTGTGTGTGCTGTGGGTTCCCACTGCACTGCAGGGTCCAGGCTTTGCTAATTCCCATGCTAATTTATGCTCAGGTATTAACCAGGAATCATTTATGGATTTGGTCATCATAAGCCAAGTTCTTTGTGAACTAAATCCTACAGGAAAATACCATATTAATTCTTCTTTCCTTTCTTTGTGTGTTTTGATTTCATCTCTGATTCTGTTAAGCTGAAACATCTTCACAATTTATTCAACAAATATGACTTGCAATCTTCTTTATGCTAAGAATTTAAGAAAAAGGGCCTTGGGCTGCCCAACATTATTAACATTGAAAATTCCTGCTGTTTCCCAGGTAGCTGTCAGCTCAGCATAAGGAAAAAAGCTAATTATTTTAAGCAGGTCAATCAGGAAGAAAAGTGAAATTCTACATAGCAGTTAGAAATCTGTGGCCATTGTCTTTAGGTGAAACTTGCTGCTGCAGAAATATGTGGCTGAAAAAGAAGGTACTGGCAAAAACACATAGTGCAAATATTTAACAATGTCATCTTATCAGGCTTGAAATTAAGGTATTGCATGCAAATTAGCTCCTTGATTTGCATTAGTGTGAGGCTGAGAAGGAAGGTGAGGGAAACAAGAAGATGTGAATAAGAAAAAGTGAATTAAAAGTATTTTTCTGCAGAAGTGGATAAGAATTATAGAAAACTTCTCAGACACCAGGCAATGCATCCTAAGTGATTTTACTGTGATATGTTCTGTATTTTTATAAAATATTTATTCATTTTAAAAGGCTGAAATTACACTTGGGAGTGTCAAATCCCTTGGAATTCAAAGGCATTTAAATACTACAGTGTATTTACTTATGGTGAAGAAACATTGCTGGATTACAAACTCAGTAAATTCTATAAAAACATTAATTTCCTGTATCATGTGGTGCCAAAAAAAAGTTTTAATAGAGTGAGATATTTTACTACCCACTTTTTCTAGTGTCGAATGTTGACTTTTGAGATTTCATTTATTTTGAAGGATGCAACAGGTTAGAAAATATGAATTTTACAATTTCTCTTAGGATATGCCACCCCTGAAATGCCTTGACTCCAGCAAACTCTCTTTAAGAGAGGTTTTAGAGTTTTAGTAGATTTATTTTCAATGGCATTAGCTCACATTTTCACAGCTTCAAGGACCAGATCCTCAGAGCTAAGCTTGCATTTTAAACTACACATTAGACCTACTTTTGTTATTTAAATAGGTTCTACCTGCACTTTCCTTTCAGAAGGAATAACCTCGGGTTTTAATTTTGAGTGTACAAATGGAGTTTTTCAACATTAACTCCATTCTGAATAACTTACATGCTCCAGCCTCAAAAGAGATGCAGATACAGCAAAAAAAAAAAAAAAGGAAAAAAAGGAAAGAAAAAGCTAATTGAGTTAATAAAGATGATGAGCTGTGCTGCATTGATTGTGGCCACACTGATTACAGCCTGGCTTTAAGGTTCTCCTGAGCACACAGTCCCTGTATTCCAGTTGGCTTGGGAAAGGAGGGAGAAGAGAAAGTGCAGCAGGGAAGCTGATGACGTGAATGGGCTCCTTAACATTCCCAGCACACAGAGCCCTTCCAGTCTTGGTGCTGTTCATTAAATCACTGCCTTTCTCCAAGAGCCACTCTCCCATTTCCTCACAAACTCTGGTGATGTGCTGAGTGTGGCTGGGGGATGGATGTGGCCCAGGCTGCTTTGATTTTGGCCTGAAAAACAGTTTGACATCAGCAGGCAACTGGGAAAGGAGGAGCAAGGCTGGGGAGACATCAAATAAGACAGGTGGACAATTCTGGAACATTGTGTTTGAACAGCCAGCTCTCTGGAAAAGACAGAGCTGGGTCTTTGCAATGGGCTTTGCAGAAAGTGCTGGCCTGGAATGTTGGCAATTCGTGCAAACATCGAACAAACATCAGAACAAACCAAAGAATCTTTGCTCATGTACACTAAGCCAATAAATGTGGGCACCACAAAGGAGAACTGCAGCAAAATGAAGAATCTTCTGCCACAGAACTCCCTGGGAAGGCTCTGCCTGTCATTGTCTGTGTCAAAGCTCCTTAGTCTTCCTTTCTGGTGTTGCCTTTTTTGCAAGGAAATACTGAATTCTAGGCAGAAAATGAGTCTAATAAGACAACACGGGATGTTTTCCTACTTTCATTGAGAAGATGAAAATAATGGTTTCTTTGGGCATTAATTCTTGATGTGGAACTCCCAGAACTAAAGCCATGGGTAATGTCCAAAGCCACGAGGATTTCAGGGGTACATTGTTTAATATCACTAAGAACCTTCCCAATTTTCCCATTCTGTTTCCCACCTTAACACAGGGGAGAACTCTCTCTTCCCCCCCAGTCCTACACTCCAAAATATTTGTTTTAGAAATTTAATGAGTAAAAATCTTATCCTTTATTTGTTTTCAGTTCTGCACTGCACAGACTTTAAGACAAAAAATCACCCTCAGTGTTAGATATTAACAGATAATGTAAAATTTGCTCATTTCCCTCTTGGTGCTCCCTGCATTTTAGATTTTAATGAGCTCATGAATCTGGAGAAGACACTGGTTTTGTGTTTCAGCTCAAAACAGGCTCCCCAGCCTATCTCTTTTGTACTTGAAGAAGTGCATATAATATTTTTTTCCCTTTTTTCTGTAATAAATATATCAGGTAAGATTGTCACTTCACAGAGCAGAGCTGTCTGCCCTGCCATGTGTTGATGCCTTTGAGTCAAAAGAAAACTCCAGGCAATCCCCTCTGTTTCTTCATACACTTCATGATACCTCTAATCACAGAATAGATTTTATAGGAATTTCCATCACATCTCTCCCTCTTGTTTCTATTTTTTTCCTGGCTCATCTCATCTCATCTCACAGACTCTGTTTGCTCTTTGTAGGCAACAGGGAAAAAGAAAGAGTGAGAAATCACTCTGACCCTTTTTTTCTGGGTTTCTACCATTTTTCAGCCTTTCCACTAATGGTTGTTACAAAATTAAAGGGCAGAGTTAGAATGTGGAACACTGACAGAGTATGTCTGACTTACACAGTTTTCACTTCAGTTTCTGAATTTCTAACCAACCTCTCCATTTCAAGTGTTCCATCAGAAGAAAATGGAAGTAAGCAATTAAGAGGGGGAAAAAAAGGGATGAAATGATAGCTAATTTGATTCCATAAGACATTTTTGTTGTTTGTTTTACACAGACTTGCAAGGGTTTGTTCCTCAGTACACTCTGTCTCAGAAAACTGAGTGCTTCAAGCACAGGAAACAGCATCCCAGGATGTGCCTGAATGCAGGCTGATGTGCATCTTCCCTTCCTAAAATGCCTGATCTTGCTCATCCTGAGTTCAGGAGCTGAATTCAGTCTTCTTCAGAGTTCAGCTCAAGCTGAATCAACTCTTGCAGTCCCCAGCTCCTGAAGGTCCCCAGGAATTCACCCCAGTCCAAGTGGATTTTCTCAGAGCAGGGAACAACAAATGCCAGCAAAGGCAAAGTTGGCACGAGAACAGAACCTGGTAACAGCACGAGGTTGTTCTGATGGGCAAGTCCATGAATTATGAATGGCACCCCCACTTTGCAGGAGAACATTGCTATTACAGACATCATCCAAATGGGAACACAAAGCTCTGGGGAGAGGCTCCAGCACAAATCGATGTGAGCAGCACGAGGGCTTTTAGGGATGACAGAAGGATCACCAGGGGAGGCACAGAGAAGCAGCTGAAGTACAGAATAACTTGCCCATGCTGGGGATCAGGGAAAAGTGGATTTCACTTCTCAGAAGTAGGACAGGCTCTGGCAGCCTGGGGTTGGGTTTCTCTGGGGGTTCTCTCAGCTCGTGCTCGTGCCTTTTGATAGATGACAAGTTCAGAAAAGAACCTGATAGAATGGACTTCTTTCTACACATTTTAAAGATATGTCTTTGCCTAAATCTTAAATGCTCCAACTGACCCCATATTTTATCAATTCCAGAAGGAAAAAAAAACCCAAACCAGATTTAAATGTAACCTTCAGTACAATTATAATCCAGTTGGATGCTTTTCTGGGAAACACTGGCTGGGAAAACAGTATTGTTTCCCTCAGATACATCTGGTGCACTGTTGTGGTCAGTAGCTCTCACTGTGCATCTACAACATCCTCACTGTGGTGTTTTCTGAAATTAATTTGGCTCAATTAGGAACATTTACAAATCACATTTGATTTCACACAAGTGTGATTTAGCCAGTTTTCAGAATATAGGCTTTACCTTTCCCACCAAAAAGAAATGCCTGTGATTCAATACTCTTCTGTAACATTTGGCTTATCTCAGTGATAAATTAAGCTTGGTTTTGCTTACAACTTAAATTCCCAGCCATCACATTACCAGTTTGGCAGTTATGATAATTTTTACTGAATTAATTTCCATCTCAAAAAAAGTCTTTTTTTTTTTTTTTCCCTGTCTTTTTAAGCTCTTTTTTGGCTGCTGGCAAGAACTCAGTTATTAAAGAATTCACATATGAATGTTTATTTTTTAAATAAGTTTGTCCTTTAGGAAAAAAATTTGCAGGCACATCTGACTCCTAAAACACTGTAGGTCTCAATGTTCAGTGTGGCAGCTGAGAGACCTCTCTTTTTAGTTGTACCTAGTTTAAATTTGAATTTGTTCAGATGGGTTTTGACCAGTTAATTTGTTTTGACAGCTCTCAGGGTCACATTTAGTTTATCCCCATAGGTGCCTTGTTCTGTAGGAGAGTAAAATGCATTTGTCTCATCCACTTGCCTTTGATTTTCATATTTGTATGAATAACTTTGAAATCTTCCAAATCATAAGAATTAGATAGGTAAAATGTAAAATAGACTAAATAAAATATCTGTAATTCCCTAAAGTGTTGCCTGAAAGGTCCCTGGATGGATAAAATGACCACAGAATCCATCAAATGCTGAAAGCTTCTGATGTTATTGCCCCCATAAAGAAGGAACATTTCTTCCTTTCCTTTATAACCAGTCTCAAATGTTTTCCTAGGAGTATTTACATTATGGTTATTGGAGTGTCTGTGTGGGAGGAGGCTCAATTTGCCTAAAATGATGGTATTCCAGCACTGAGGACATGGAGTTACTAGAAAGGAAGCAAATCAGAAAAAGCACACGAACTAATAGCAGTTCATTTGAAATTTGTGTAGGCAGAAAGTGTTGGGCTTGCTCTCTAAAAATTCATTGAAACCTCAACCAAGCTCTGAGGACACAGAAAGTCTTTGAAAAAGAGGTGCATGGACAGAATGTCTCCTAATGTCACAATTGTTTGCAAAATAAAGCAAATAATATGTAAAGTGTGTTTGCAACCTCATGGGTTTACACCTGAGTGTCAGGGACTTTGGGAAATACAGCAAGGCTAGAACATAAATCTGAATTACATGGCCAAAAAAAGGCTTTATCTCGTAGTTTTCTTTAAGAACCCAGACTGGTGGATGGTGTTTCTATCTGTAGAGAGGATGTAAATGGGTTTAAGATGTACAAACCCCCTGAAACTCAGTGGAGTTCAGGGTCTTGCTCACACCAACCCAGGTTCCCCCTGACCTGAATCCCACACAAAGTGAACACCTTTCACTTCTGAGCTGGAAGCAAGAGCCAGTGTATTTAATGAAGGACAATCAGTTCGTATCAAGATCAGCAAGCAAACCTTCCTGACTGTGTGTCTGTGTGTTTTAAAGGGGAAAAAAAAAAAGACCATGCAGAGCATAGAGGCATCTGGCATTTCTCCAGAATAACTAAGGTAGTAAAGCCAGCAACAACTGCCAAAAAAAGAGAGAGCATTAGATAAGTATGAGCATATTAAAAGAGGAGCAGATGCATAATGCATGACTGTGAAAGGGGGTAGGGTCAAACAGTGGCACAGGGATCAATAAGATACTCAAGAGTTGGCTGGAAAGGACAGAAAAAGCAAGATGACACCAAGAGGATGAGACCTGGGCAGAAGAGCTGGGGGCTGCTACCAGGATCATGTTTGCAACTGGAAAAGAACAGACATAAGGTCATGCAGTGAAGGCCTAAAGTCCAACTGCTGCATGAAGTTCTCAGCTTCTGAAGTGGGAAAAGAATGATTTACCTGATACTGAGAGACAAGTGTGTTTAACAAAGCAATAATAACAGCTGACAGTATCTGCACAGACTGGTAACTTTTATCAAGACAGAAACAACTTTCCAGCATTTCAGTCCCCTGGTTCTTGGAGTGATCACAGGAGAAGCTTTCAGAAACCCTCAGGAATGGACTGGAAATGATCTTGACATCTTTTATTTCCAGCAGGCATAGTGGTTAACATAAAAACTTCCAAATGAGAGGCAGCATGTTAAAACCCACCTGAATACTTCAGGGGTCACCAGCTGTGAATACCTGCTGGTTTCCACCAGCTGAAGAGGACTCAGGGATCTTGGAGGTCCAGTCTCAGTGATCCTATGTGACTAAAGTTGTGACAAGTAGCTGCATGTCTTCAGGATCTGTTCCTGTGGAAAGTCAGTTCTGAAAATTCTCTGGATTAGTTTAAACACTCTTCATGGTAGGGCTTTTAATCTGGAGTTTTTTGACAGCCTAGTTAAGGAAAAACTGTGTGTATGAGTCTACCTGGAGATGTCGTGGGGAAAGGATGAATAATGTGTGAAAGAGGACAAAGAAACATGATGGAAACAGGATGATCCACCTCTTAACGTGCCACTGGAACAGCCAGAACTTCCCACCCATCCCTGGACTCAGATCCTAACTCATTTAAGTGACCTTGGATTTTTAATTGTCGTTCTACTGAAGACCTTTCAGAAGCTTTCCAGTATCCACAGTAACACTGAGAGTGCCCAGTCTTGGTGATGCAGTCTTGGGATCTGGCAAGGATGGTCCCCAGGACATGTGAGACAGGGAGTTATTGCACACATTGACACAGAAGTGAGAGCTTTTACAGACAACTGTAGTATTTACATAAAATATCAAAGGGAGGAGTGGAAACCCACAAAAGGAGGAAGAGAGGAGGTGGAGCTGATGGAGTCTGTACTAATGTTCTTTTCAGCTTTCCAGGTAGAGGCAGTGCAGGAATTCTGATCAGTCTCAGGCTCAGCAATGACTCATTGTGATGCTTTCTCTTAGGAAAGAACAGTGTGCAGGCTGCCCTTCCAGAAACACTTCCATGGGAGAGGCTGTGCAGGAACCCTGTGAGGACATACCTACTAAACTTCCCTGACAGATAAAGTGCATGTTTAGATGGCTTTCACAGCTTATTCCACTCCAGTCCAGTGGGTTACACATGAAAATTGCTTTCAGCAGCCCTGTCACATCAGCAGCCACTCTCACAGTGAGGTCATGCCAAGGCAGCAGTGCCTTCCTCAGGGCTGGATCCCTGAGAAGTGTCCCACAGGTGGTGCTACCACTGTAATGCCTTGGAAGCAACACATCTGCATGATTTAGTGAATTATCAGCTCGCTCAAATTAGCTTTGGAAAATTAAGTCTGCTGGAAAGAAATGGGTCACTTATTGCTTTTCATACCTTGTTGGCTTCAACCTTGTTTCACTTGGTTTTTAAGGCAGTGAATGCAAAGAGTAGAGTGGGTGCTACGAAATGCAAATTCATGATCTTATTTGGCTCATTTGTATGAGCTATTTTGTTTCATAAAGATGTTGGAAAAGTAAAGGAGTTCAATAATTTAAAAATCCATTGTTGTCAACACCTTTGAAACCCAGAAATATTCTCCAATACAGCCAAGTAGTCTGTAAAATAAATACTATTTGACAAAATATGGTTTTCAAAAGAAACATTTTTTTTTGTAGGAATAAAGTTACCTACAGACTCTGAAAGGAAATTTTACCATGTTTATATTAATCTGAGCCTAAATCCCCAATATTGCCTTTGAACAGATCTTTTAAGTTAACAGCTCAAATTGGCAGCACTTGCAAGACCTTAGTTATTATAGGTAATTCCAGTATTATTTGTCATACCCTAATGAGGAACAGCATAAAAAGTTAGGAATAAATGATGATCAAAATGTGCAACATTGACAGAGGGGTTGATGAGAAAACAAGAACTAGAGTGAAGAAGAATAAAGCAAAATACAGAATTAATGGCAATTTTAAAATAATTGTTTCATCATCACTATAATACTGAATCTCATAAAAAACCCAAATGCTGTAACTTGATAATAATGTCCTTTAGTGAACATTTACTTAAATTTACAGTTAAATATCAGTTCCTTGAACAATGCTAAAGTTAGAAAGACCTTCTCTGGATTAAATCATCTTTGTGGAACAGGGTAGAGAAAACAATGAAAATTAGGGCTGCAACTCATTATTCTGGGTCAAATAAGGTTTGTTCCTGCTAAATGCAGAGCAAGTAGTATTTTTGCTTTGATATACACTCAAATAATAAACTAGATCACATTGATATAGCAAAGAAATTGGAGTTCTGTGGTTTTAATGTCAGAGTAAAACTACACAGCAATGGAAATATAAATGATTTGAGGTCAGTTTTCAGATATTAGACACACTTTCTTTTTTCAATTCCAAACAACTGAAGGTATAAAGCTATAGATACATATATTTATATGTGAAAATATCTCTCTTTTTGGAAGGTAAAATCGTTCTGACCTTCAATGCTTTCTGCAAACTTCTTGGCCCTGGAAAAACTACCAAAATTATTTAGTAGATGATGTGCTTTTTTCACAAAACTGGAGAAGTAAGATTAAGCATGTCTTTACTGGTTTTGATAATGTCAGTGCCTATTCCATCTTGTTACTCCTGGCAGTGTGTAAATATTTAATAGCACTCAAAAGATAAGTTGTCTGGAAAGCAGGAATAACATAAATATGTAAGTGAGAGTGGAGTACTGAGCTCCTCAGCCTTTGGAAAAAGTCTTACAATAAACTTGATGCAGTCCAGTGGTGCAGTCCTGCCTTGTCGAGAACCTGAATGAATGTCCTTAGAGTTGCACAACCAAAGGAGTATTCCTTGGATTCCTGCAAAGATAAATATCCATGTGTGTGTATTCTCATATCTCAATCTTGCCCTGCATATTGTGTTGACAGACATTAATACACACATTCCTGTGATGTGATCGTGTCCAGAGTTTAATCTTCTGGCAATTAAATTAGGCAGATTCAATTAGAGACATGTCAGCACAACCTGACTGATCCAAAGGCAAATATGTTTGGTTTTTGTCTACCTTTCCCACCCTCATTTTAACAGGAGGATTTGCAGTTTTTCCCTCTTTCCAGTGCAATTCTCTTGTGCTCATGTGGAAACATGAGATAGAGTGCTTTTGTCTTTTCTATCAGATAAATTCCTTCCTCCTGAGCTTCTTTCTCCCAAAATAATCTGAAAGTAAAGCAAGTGAAACATAGAAAGAGTGTGTATGACTATCTTATTGCCTGGCACTCTTCTGTCTTGCATTTTTTTAAGTTTTTAGGTAGTATTTAAAAAATCCAAGGAAAAGAAAGGCTGTGTGAAGAGTCTGACAGCATTTCTGCTCCAGGCTGAAGTAGGGTGAAGAATGGTACTCACCTATCAGTCATTAAATGTCCATAAATCTGTCCATATTACTTCCCAGCATGTTGTAAATGTTATCAACAGGCAAATTCTGAGTAAAAAGACTTGCTATTGTATTTAGTGCTTATTTTCTTCTCAAATATAGTTCAGTAGGTTTTTGAAAAATATATGTCTATGTGCAAATAGAACTATTTTGATTTTTCTCCCAAGATTTCTTGGGTCCAAAAGCCATATTTTAATGATTATGTTGCACAATGGGTCCCAAACTAGCACTGAACTGCACCTGGAAAATACAATCAATCAGCTCAGAGGAATTCATGCCTTAAACATCCAATACCCTGAGCATATAGAACCATTTCAGAGCAGAAAAGAAATAGAAAATGATGATCCAGTTCTCCCTGCAGCCTCCAGAAAGGTGCTCTGAAAAAGACTCAAGAGTCTCTTTGATCTCCAAAACACAGAGTGAGGTGTGAGGGGACAGCTCTGTAAAACTCTGGGTTTTTCATTACCACCTCCAGCTATTTTGGCAAAGGCTGCAGCACTTGTCACTGATTGAACAACACACGTGGACATTTATTTCATTGCCTGAGTATTCAAGACAAACACAGTTGCTTGAGTAAAACTTGCCCCTGATTTTTATATGGATGCCAGGAATATGATAATGCACTTTTTCTGTGGATTTAAAATGTAATTTTAAGCTCCAAGAGCATTTGGACCAAGCTCTCAGGGACAGGGTGGGATTGAGCAGGACAGATACAATGTGGGGAGACTGAGCACAGATTTGTGCAAATAGGTGTGAAAGAGATGCTGCTGTTGTTTTCCAAATATTGATGAGGAGCTCTTAAAATCAGAGGAGCCACTTTTGTCTGTTTAGTTTCTTAAACTGAGCACAGATTGAGTAAGTACTGGCTGCTAAAATAACAAACCCCACACTCACCTCTAACCTCATCCACACCTCCATTTCCTACCCTAATCTCCTTCCCAGCAGTTTCATGTGCCTTCTGCCAAAAGGAACAGCTCACTGAAGTACCTGCAAGTTCTCCCTTGGATATTATTGACTAAGAAAATACCTGTATTGAGTCTCAGTACGTTTGGTATGTGTGTGTCTGCTCATCTATCCAACACGAATAACTGTAATTACCTCATGTCCTAAGAGAATGAGAAGGAATAAAATCCCAAATCACATTTTATAGCCCACATTTGCTGTGAATTTTTGTGTATATTGTTTCCTAGGCGATGATGAGGTGTGTTCAGGTTGAAATGTTTGAAATTTTGGGAATTTTGGTTGAGGGAAGCACTAGCCCATTATTTCCCTAGTCCATCACAATCCACATGCCCCACAGTCAGGGTTCTGGCTCTTCCCTGCTCTCTGCAGTTTGTTATGTGTGTGTTTGTGTAAAAACTGAGGTTTCTGCTTAATTTGTGTTACCAGAACTCTCAGTCACTTCAGGTAATAGAAAAGTGAATGTGGTTGTGGCAACTTTGTGTGACTTCAGGACAGATTTAACAGTCATTTCCACTGGAGAACTAATGGCAGTTGTTGTAAATGCAGCAGCTGTTGGGGAAGGTGGGAGGGAACTGAGCTCAAACCTCTATCAGACACAGGTTGGCAGCTTGGTTTGGGCCAATATTCTCATTTCAGTGTGTGGCTGAGATAAATCTGAACCAGGTTCACTCAGTGCATGTGGCCATTTCTCCTTCCAAGACAGTACTTCTCCTTAAAAAGAAATTAAATATACTTTAAACAGAAGACTTTAACAAACAATCGTGGAGAAAAGCAATTGTTAAAAGTGAGTTGGGTATTGATAGTCAGACCCGAATCTCCCTTTAACTGTAACCAGTGGTATAAATGTTCCAGGACTGACTCATACTTTGGGTGCTTGCCAAGGATGACGTGAGGAAGTATCTCCCAAAGGCAGCTCTTTTTCAGCAGACCATTGTTAACTGGCAGTTGAGATATTATAGCAGCATTCATCACAGCTCTTCAGATAAGGTTCAGTCAGGAGAACAGTTGCATTTCTTATTTGTCCTTTTTTTTTTCCCCCTACTTTTCTCAGTCTCATTCAGCTTTGTTTACAAACTGGAGCACTTGACCTAAAATCAAACAGTGCCCCAAAATTTCAGGAAAATGGTTATCCACTTCAAGTGTACGTGGTGGGGCATTTTTCAGCCTGGGCATCTCAGTGGTAGGGAGTGTTTGAAGCTGTTGAACACCACAGAGATTGAAAATAGATTTACTTCTTATTTAAGATCCAGAAGACAATTCAGAAGCACTTGGAATATTGTTCTTAGCTGGTCTTGGTTTCCAGGAGCTAATCCTGGGAGGGGATTTTAAACAATTTGAAAAAGACATGAGGCCGCTGCTTCACAGAGATTTTTGGAGCAAAATGACTGAAGTCATGTGTTTTTATTCATTATTTTGCAGTAGAAACAAAACTTTTATTGCTGGAGAATTTCTCAGAGATTTCCCAAGTTCAGCATCTCAGTTCCATCTTCAGCATTCCTAGAACATTGTAGGCAATACAGTGCTCCAGGAGTTTTTTTAGGGAAAGTATTGGTGCAATGCCACTAAAAAGTATTTTATAACAAAATGAAAGCAAGGCCTTGGTAACTGAGGCTCAGGAATAGAATAGAATAGAATAGAATAGAATAGAATAGAATAGAATAGAATAGAATAGAATAGAATAGAATATGATAAGATGAGATAGATAAGATAAGATAATAAAGATAAGATAATATAAGTTAAGATAATAATACAATGGTTAAAAACAAGGTGTTTTTTTTATTTTAACCCACAAACTATCAACAGAAAACCAATAGGTGCAAATAGAGCATTTAAATCTTACATACAATTCTTGCAAAATTCTATTGCTGTTTCATCAGAGAATGAAAGTAAATCCTGCCAAATGCTGCAAACCATGCTGTCAAGTTTCTGAATCCCCCAGTTACTACAGCAGGTTTTCAGATCTCTGGGCACCAGACAAGGAGCTCTTCTTTGACTCTCCAAAGGGAGGACTTTACAGCAGAGCTGTGCCTTGAAGCTGGAACATTTATTCATGGATCAATGGGTGGCATTGCTTGAGAGCAGCTCAGCAGCCTTGCAGTCTTATTCCTGTCAGTATGTTTTGATGTTAGACTGGAGGAGATTTGTCTAACACTTGAAAGGAGGCTTGGGATGGAGAAAAAAAAAAAAGGAAATGAGATCAAACAAAGGCCTGATTAAATAGTGTTTAAAGAGGAGCTTCCGGGGCATGTCTGGCAGTTCTAAAATATTAATCTCATACCCATTATTTTTCTGTGTAAGTAACAATTTTATACTTCTAAACAAACAAGGAATGGTCAAAATGTGCAGGGTGGAGACCTTATTAATTATATATTCATGTGAGGAAAAAAGGGCCTTGGAATTTCAAAGGATCTCATTCCATCAGTTGATACCCTGGTCAGAGCTGGAAGTTATCCTGTTTTATAGGGGCAACACGATCTGCATGCAATCTTTTGGCTATTCTGCTACAGAAAGAGGAATCTGGAATTTGGGTGTAAGAAAAAAACCAGCTCAGGAGCTTGTAACAGCCGAGGTGTTTCCAGGATCAAATCCTGCTCTTTGCTGAGGTTGGTCCTTTAGTGCCAGAGCTGTTCCTGTGTCAGAGCACGTGCCAGGAATCCTGCCAGGAATTTCTAGTGGGATATCTGTTATTGGGGAAAGTACATGACAAAGAGCTGGTCAGCTTTTGTCTGCAAATACTCCCTGACAGTGGGGCTGGGGGAGGGTTATTTAGGATTTCAATGTTGCTCCCAAAATATTTCCAGATTTTTGCTGTGGACAAAAATCTTCCAAATGCAACCTGAGGCAGAACATTTTACTGATCCCGTAACCATGTTGCTCAGAGAAATACTCTCACAAATCAATCTTAAATCCTGTACAAACTGTAAAGCAAAATAGACAAATTGAACACTTTGATGCACTATAAATTGTGTTGTTGACAGTATCTCCTTCAGATCAAGAGCACACTGTTTTCCTGAGATAGGTCTTGGCATTAGGGAGTGCTTTTGCCTGGTTTTTAGTTATTTTAAAAGTGTTCTTGCTTTGGTTTTAGGATCCAGGAAGGAATAATGTCAATAAATGAAGTGTCTGTACTGAAAAAGCAGCACAGTGCACTCAAATCCCAATTAACTTCAGCAAAGAGAACTAACACACAGCCAGGCTGGTTCTCTTGTGCCAGACAGCTTTTCAGCTCAATCATTTCTTTTCAAGGCTCCATTGCAGGCACCAGGGCTATAATTCCCAGAAATACATTAGTTAGGAACATACAGATGTAGGGAATTAAGAGTTCAGCCTTCGGGGCTTTATTCCTGAAGTTCTCCAGCACTTAAAGTTTCATTAGCTTATGGTGGTAGTAATTCTACATCTTTCCTAAGGATTGATCCCTTGGGAGTCATTCCACTTGTTATAATCAGAAAGTCACTGCATTCCTCCCTGGCAACTTTTGCCTCAGTCCTGAGGATTGGTTCCCAGACCAGAGTCCTGGTACTAATGTTGTTCCAGTCTTACTGGTGTGAAAAGAGAAGGCATGTGGCATGAAAAATTAATTTGAACTGCATGATTACAGCAGGTTTCTCTTTATTTGCTTGACATCTTATGTTTTTGCAGCCATATCTAGCAATCAAAACCTATTTTAATTATTGGAGAGGTTCAGTGAACACTGAGAGAATCAAACAAATCCAGATTTGGAATCCCACTATTTTTTTTACTATTAGAACTGAATTCATCCAGTGATTGCCATTCAGTGAAACTTCCTGGTTTTATCCCATGAGCAGCTACACCCAATTTATTCCTTCACAGTAAATAACCATCATTACATTGGCTCAGAAACTAAATACACAAAACTGAGCAAAACCCAGTCCCAAAGAGCCAACAAATCCTGAAGATTTTTTTTAGGGGGTGGATTTTTTTTGATGGGGAAGGAAGAAGGGGAATAATCTTCAGTGAAGGATAATTTAGCTGGATGCAAACTCAGGTTTTGTGCTGTTTGATCCCCACACCAGGCCCTGCTGACAAACCTGGTCTCCAGCATTCCCTGAGAGAACCTTTGTCAAGTGGGCTCTGAGTGGCAGATGCTGACCTATATATTTCCTGAAAGATCCCTCAAACTTGCTCCCAGTTAGTAGATGGTGGGGATGCCTTAATGGCTTTGTGATTCCAGGAGTTATTCATGCTCCAGTTTTTCCCTCTGTGTCGATGCCAGCAGTGCAGAGGATTCTCTGGAGGGGGGTTTGAACAACAAAATCCGTATAAATGGAGGTGGGTTTGAGGCAGAGCTCTGCTACAAGACCTTCAACCAGAAGAAATATATCGTTTTATCTCAGTTTTTCATTTCTTATTAGTGTATTCAGAATTCAATTCCTGTTTTCATGGGTATTTTCTCTATGAGTATATTAAACTAACAAGGGAGAGGCTTGAGTTTGGAGGAGTTATGCAAATGTTCCCATTGGTATTTTCCTAGACTTAATTACAGAGAAATTCTAAATGAAACATAACTTTTTCCTATTCTCTTTTTTACTTTTAGCTGCTTATTGGAGTAAATTTTCAGGTTACCTCTAAAGTAGCTTGAAATCTAACAACAAAATGTAAATTTTGAAGCAATTGCAGATATGTGTTGGCTCCAATCTGAGAGGCTACAAAGGGGAATAAACAGATATTTGCTCATTTTGATGCATTTTCTGAAGGCAGACATACCCAGAACATGAAATATGAATTAAAAATTTTGCTAAAATATGCAGAATATCAGATAGAATAGTTCTATTCCTCCATACCTTTTTAAATTCCAACCATTTCTGGCAAAGCTGTGGAAAACTGGAGTTTTATTAAGGAAAGCAAATTACTTGGCCAGTTGTTGAAGGAAAAACAAATAGCAATTAATACTGTTTATAAGCAGTTTTTATGGTGTTAAAATTCAAAAATCACTCTTGCTGAAAATATTATTGGCTGAATAAAACTCTTATTTGTTAGCTAAGAGAGATTCATATATTTTCATTATTATCTGAGTTCTTGTGGAATCAGAATAAAGGGAAATAAACATAACACCCATTTCATGTTTTATGGAAGTTGGGAGAGAAACCTTCTCAGTCTATAAATAGAAGGGTCTTTGAGGTGCATGAAGACCCATTTACTGCCCCTCTTCCTTTTTAAATGAAATTTTAGGATGTAAAATTTATCTCTGTACATTTTAGGATTGGCCTGATTAAAGGAAATTATTGAATAGGATGTGAAATTAGAAACATTCAGTGTTTACATTTTTGGTGTGAATCATCTGCTTTGACCTAAAGGCAGAATAAAATGGTTCTAAAAATGGATTCCCTTAAGGAAAATTCCTTTCAGCTTTTTGTAGTGTGTCAGTGACACAGTGCTATATTTTCACACAGCAAATTATTAATTAATACAGACCAGTCCATGGCATTTTCAGCCTATACATTCCCTTGGTTTTGGTCAAGATGTGAGAACTGGAATGATGAATACTCCTAAAAATATCATTCCTAAGATGATGCATGCACTTACATTTAATTCTACAAAAATTCAGCCATTTTTAATCCTAAATAATATAATTGCCAATTTATTGGCCCCCTTTTGAAGGTGTCTGTGCACAGGTTGACTCCAGGACCTCCTTTTTAAAGGAAAAAAAACAACCTGTTGTCAACATGCTTAAATTTATCCTGGCTCTGGAACTTAGAAATGTAGAAAAGAGAATCAGATTTCTGGGCTGAAGTGCAGATTCTGTTTATTCCAGAGGTTTTGTGGGAGCCACACGTGTCAAGGCAGAAGTGGGGAATTGGAGTCGGAGAGAATGAAAAATTTCAGGAATAAATAACTTCTTCCAAGGCTAATGAGTGACAATAACACCAGAACAAGGAGCTTTGGCATCTTTTCAGGACCAGAGGACAGGGGTCCTGTGTAATTGATCTTTCAGGGCTGCTTTAAATCCCATTTTGGTGGAGCCTGATTGCATGGCCAGCAAACATCTGCAGACAATTTGGGCAAATTCCACTGACATTTTGCTCCATATCTGCAGAATTCTGCTGGACATTATTTCTAATGCACCAGCTGTGAAACATTATCCTGTGGAGAATTCCACGTTTATGTTTATGCCACATTTCCCTCCACAATAAGGAGCAGTGTGTGTCATTCACCCAGTGCCCCATTAGATGTTCCATTGCTCTTTTCTGGGCTTATTCAGCCTTGATTTGGTTTGAAAACAGTAAAAGCTTTGCTTTTCCTGCTGGGTTATTGCCTACATATTGTAGGGAGTCGGGGTTTTTTTGGTGTGTTTTAAAAGCTGGTGTGAAGTCAGCTTTGGGCATGTGGCACAAGGGTTTCAGAGGAATGCAATGAGCCACTTTTAGATCTCTGTTAACAAGGAAATGTATTCAGGAAGTGTAAATAATGAGCTGGCTAATGATAGAAGGAAGCTGATTCTCAGGGTGATGAACCCACTTCTATCCAAAGTTTGACTGTGAGTTTTGAATTCCTGTTTAATTATGGAAGATGATGTGCTAATGATAAAATCCTCCTATCAGATCAGCTGGAGGCACCATCTGAGGAGTGAAGGCTTGTCCTTTCTCAGGTGCAGACTTTTATTATCTCCATTATGTGATTCCCTGATCTTCTTTTTTGAGGGGATAAATTCAAGCAGCTCTTCTCCAGGGGTGTGGTTCATCCTTTGGTGGTTGTTGGAAGTGTCCCTCTAGACTGGAGGGGTTTTTTATGTGTTTGGAGCATCAGTCCCTAAACATTTATATCAGAGAAGTTTTCCTTTCTAAGAACAAAGCTACTTTTGATGCTAAGAAGCAAAGCAATTCCAGGATATTTTTGGAGAGCATCATTTTCAAAGGCCCTGTTTCATTCCCAGTGGAGCTCTGCATGAGTAAGATCCTACCAGTTGTGCCAGTTTGAGGCTGCTGGGGAACGTGTTCTGTCTCCAGTGGGTCCCAGGTGGGTTCATAACCAGGAGACCTTTGCTACTTGCTCTCTCAGCAGAGGAATGTTTGGTTCTTGTGCTGTTTAAAGAAGAAAGCAGGTATGTGAAGTGTCACATGAAATATTCACTGGATTTTGCCACTTCAAATGCCCTCAGGTGTGTTTGATAGTCCCAGTTATCAAATGAGATAAAGGGTGAAGTAACTCTTAGAAATATTTTAGAAAAACTATGGAAATATCAGTTTTTATTTGGCTACAACACAAGAGTTGAGTTCTGTGGAGTCTGGACTGATTTCTGTCATGCAAACAATACATAATTTATTTTTCTTCACAACAGTTTTATATCACTTCAGTTTTAAAATCTTTTTTAATGGACGTGACTTTGCATATTTCTGCCCTGGGTTATGATACTGTAGAGACATCTGTGCCATCACTTTTGAGGTCTGAATAGGATAAATGTCTCTGATCACTGTGTTTTAGGCATGTGTGTTAGTTATATGTGTATTATCTAGTCGTGTCCTTAGGTAAGAAACAAGCCTTAATAGTTAGTACATAAAATCATCCTGTTCTGTAATTAAAAAAAATCTCCAAATCTTACATTTTTCTGTCTAAAGAAAGTTCTCTGCTGCTTTGGCAGTGCCAGCCCAATGCATTAATGAGCTTTCCCTCCTTGCTGCTGGGGTGGGTTTGTGAGGTCTCTTCTGATCACACCTGACAACACTTTGATGCCACTGAAACTCTGGTGGTTTTACAGAAAGTGTGTTAAATAACTCAGAAGCATAAGTTTCATTGAAAATGCCAGTTTTCCAACAGAGTGCCTGATGATTTCATGAGAAATAGAGACTTTATTTTCCCCTGGGCTCTGTCACTGCCTCAGAAAATCCTGCCCACCCTTCGGTTCTGTGGAGGGACATGTTGGGTCAGGGGTCTGTTTTTCCTTTAGGAACATGTTTTTCCTTGAATTCACCTGCTGGGGACGTTTTCTGGCTCCCAGCAGAGTCAGTAGCAAGAGGGGGGTTAGTAAATTTTATTTGAAATAGGAAATACTCATCTCCTGCCCTTCTCAGGTATTTGCTGGGTTAGATTCCATGAGAGAAGTTTTATTGTAACTTTGTTTTCATGTTGGGGATTAATCTCAGGGTTTGTGTGCGTGGGTGAGGGGGAATTAGAGCTGATTTATGGCTGTGCTTGATGGTGCTGCTGAAAGGTCAGCTCTAAATACCTCAGCAATCCACTGCAGCCTTCTGGGGTGGAGAGTCCCTCTGGAAAAGCACAGCTCCTTCCTGCATCTCTTCATTTGGGGAAAGCCCTTTTGGAGTTCGGGATGTCAGTGCTGACATCCCTGTAACGTGTTGGGAATATCTTTGTCCAAAGTGGCCTCTTGCTGAGTCCTGAGGCATCTGTGTTACTGGGTGCAACTGGTCTTACTGGTTCTGCTGTTATTTCATAAACCATTAGGATGTACCTGGGATTATCCTGAAAAATCTCAGCTGCTTGAGAGCTTTTTCTATTTGGGAAATTTTCCTTCTGTGCTCAGTGGGGTGAAATACAGAAAATAGAGATGCTGGGCACTGTTTTTTGGGGGGTTCCTATTCATTGTTGCATTTTGATCTTGCTGGCAAATGTGAACAATTGATGCCTTTAGCAGCAAGACTAATTTGAAATTAAGGAGGACACTTTGAGACTGGAGTTATAACTGGGAAGGGTAAAATATTTAATTGACAGAGAATAAAAGAGCACATTTAGGAAATATGGATTTATTTCAAGTAATTTCTACCAATGAAGTTTGGGGTTGGGTTGAGGTTTTTTGTATTGCAGCCTAAATAATGCAGCACTGCTTGTTTTTATGTTTTTCTACATCTTGGT
The DNA here is from genome assembly GCA_013399895.1 of Serilophus lunatus. Lineage (NCBI taxonomy): Eukaryota > Metazoa > Chordata > Aves > Passeriformes > Eurylaimidae > Serilophus > Serilophus lunatus. Next base: position 2,946,510 of record VXBA01005117.1, on the reverse strand, counting down.
TAGGACATTGCAGTGACTTTTACAGATGATGGGATTACAGGTGGAGATCATGATTATTGATGCTTTAATTAAGGAGCTTGGGTAGTAAATGATTTTCTCACAAAAATTCAGTTGCTTTTACAGTGTAGTAAACTTAATAGGTCTTATTTAATTCCATTGAATTATTAGTTCCATAATTCAAACTCCAAATTCAGCTGTTGGGCCCAAGTGCAGCTACATTCCATTTTTGTCATATTTAGTGCTTGCTGTAATACAGAGATTTTTTAACATGTACATGAATGAGTCTCTGCTGAAGAGCAAAGATTATCACTTTACTGCTCCATGAACACACACAGTTTAATATACATTTAGATAAATCTAATTTGAGTGAGATTAATTCAATTCAGCTTAATCCAATTCAATAAGTCCCCATCTCCCTGCCCACGTAACAACCATATGTAGGGTTGGCTGGGAAATGAATCAGGGTGCTAAAAGTGCCTCTTTCCCTCCTTTTCTTTCCACAGGGTCAATTTTAAGCAAAATCATGTCATTAATCCTGTTGATAACGTGGTTCTGTGCATGTTCTTACCGGCTCAACAGATGGGTCAGGAATCCTGCAGGGAGGGCAGGGACTTGGGAGTGGTTTTGCTGCACAGGGGAGAAAGTTGCCTGGAATTTCTTTTGCCAGTGACGTGACTTGTGCTGCACAGCTCTGCTCGTCTCAGTTTGGGCAGGGTTCCTGCAGCCCTAATTACAGCCCAGCCAACCTTCTTAGGGCTCTGAATTCAGTTCAGTGTTGTGCTGTGTCAGCAAATGAAAATTCAAGTTTTAAAAGTCATGTTTCAGTCCTAAACTGGTAGAAAGTCCTTGAAAGGGCCCCAAACCTGCATCACTTGAAGCAAATACTGGATTTATAGTGAGCTTTGCTTAATGCAAAAAACCTAAGGAAATACAACAAACAAAAGCCTAAACCAAACCCAACTCCTTCCCCTCAAAAACATCCAACTGCAAGACTCAACTTTCCCCTTTCTGGATTCTTGAAATAATTGTTCATCATTTGAGTCTCAAGAGCATCTTGTTTAAGTGGGAGAAAAAAATGTCCTGAAGATCTTAGAATAAATCCAGATTATACTGGAAAGCAAGGAACAGAGTATTAGTATTGTAATACTGAGAGAATGTAACTCCACACACCCCCTTTAACTCTGAGGATTTCTAAAATCTTGCTCTGTTATTGTTTTTTCCATTCTCCCCTCTTTCATTTTGTTCCTTCAAAAATAAATCCCGGAGATATCGAAGAGCAGCCAGATTGTTCAGCTTCTTTATCCATATAATCTTACAAAAGATGCTAAATGGGAGCACATCTCCATGGCCTCCACAGCCTGAGCCCATTGCACGGGGGCCAAACACCTTCTCTGGGATTTGGAAATTATCTGAATGGATAATAAAGAAATCTGGTGCAGTAACACTGTCCCTCTGATGTTCCCCTTTCAGGCCAGAAAGCTGCTTTTTTGACATTTAAGGCTCCTGCAAGGTTTATCCAATGACCCTGGAGTGCTGTGCTTTGCACAGTTCAGAGCCTGCTGCCCAAGGCAAGGTTATATTTACATGGAAGAACATTCCTGAAAGTGTAAACTAAGAGCAACAAAAAGATTGAATTGAAATCAGGAGGAAAAAAAAAAAAAGGAGGATTCTTGATTGAGGTGATGCTCTTAAAAATAATCCCAACCCACAGAACCTGCAGAGCACAGCAGTTGTTTGGCTCTTTTCTTCCAGGCCTGGTGTATTGTCCTTGGTCTTGTAGTTTTTCCCACTTTTTGGTTTTCCAAAGTTTTACTGAAGTTTTCAGCAGTTGATTTGATCTGCCATGAGAAGAACTGAAACCAAGAGCTACACCTAGTACTTAATTAGAGAAATATTGGTAATTATTGGTAGTCCTGTGATCAACACTTTATGACAAGCAGAGCTGATGGAATAACTCCTCCAGCTAAGGGTATTCCAAGAGGATCAGTGAGGAGGATCCAGAGAGGCACATTTTGGAATTACTAACCCTGGGATTTCCATCCCTCCTCTCCTGAGCTTGTTCCTCTGGTGAATAACATTCATTGAGGGGTTTCCAGTGCTCTGTTGTTTGGTTGGTTCCTTGAAGAAGCTCATCTCCATCTCTGTCTGCCTTTAATCTTCAATCAATCTGAAACTAAAGTCCTTCAGTCCCTGGTATTTTCTTTCTTTGAACAGGTACAAATAAATTGGAGCTGTATCACTCAAGTCTTATTTTTCATAAGTTAAATGAATTGAGGAGATGAACTAAGGATGTTCCTCTAAATCCTGCACCACTTTTCTGCATCTTCTAACTTTTATTTTTTATTAATATCCTAAAAGTGTAGGTGTCAAAACTGGGGCAGTATTGAAGCACCAGTTTACTTGTGGTACATGGGGAGGTGAAATCCTTCCCCTGTTTCTCTTAGTGCATTCTTGCATATTTTTCTGAGCTCTTTCACCATGGAATTGTCCCCTGGGGCTCAGATTAATTTACTGGACCATCTCAAGTCTTTCTCTGATTTCCCTGATGTGCCCCATTCTGAAAGGATGCCCTTCCTGACAGTGTAAAATGGGTTTGGCCAGTTAAAAATGTACTTTGAGAGGGACAAGCCCATTAATTGATCCACACTGTGCTGTACAATTGCCATAACATCATCATTATTTACATTTGTATCCATCTTTCTGGGATCTGTCCAATTTATTTGCAGTGGTTTTATATCTAATACCAGCAGAAACTTTTAATGAAGGGCAGAAGGAAATTGTGGTAATTGCATGTCAAACATTAATCACCTGGATTATTCACAATGGATGAGAATAATGAAGAGAGATAAAAACTTGGTTCAAAGGAAGCAATGGGGAAAAAAGATTGATAAGGTTATAATAGGGCATGAAAGGAATTAAATGGGGTTAAAGATGCTTGCAGTGTGAAAATGAGGATTTTTACTGTGTGGCAGAGGCAGACAAGGTGTAAATACTTTAAATTTCTTATCCAGTTCCAACATCTGGAAAGGGAAAAGGGACTACAGTGTCTCTCATGTATTTGAATAAAAAACCAAGGCAAATACCTCAAATGAGATCTTTTGGCCAACTTCTCTCTTTTGAAGATCTATTTCAAAGTCTCCTTAGTATATATTTTGTATAAATTTAAAATGCACTGGGAAAAAACTCAATAAACTCTTCAGGGATCCAAGTCTGGGGGTTTTTCAGCTGTGTTTTTCAGTCATGCTCTTCCCATGATGTGGGGTAAGTTCTCTAAGATCTCTTGGCTCTTTCCCCTCTGTCCATGGAGGAAGGTGTTGGTGGCAGTCTCAGCAGCTCAGGTGTGAAGTCCTATTTTGATCCCTGAATATCAGATATTATATAGGTTCTAAACTTACAGGATCCAGTTTTATCTATGCTGTTTTCTCAATAATTATTCTTCTGGATATCCTTTCATTTTAAAAGCAAAAAAAAAAAAAAACAACCCACGAAATCCTCCCTCCCTCTGGCCAAGAGATTGATTACATTCTTCTCAGCCCAAATTAGTGGGATGCAATCACAGGCAGCAAAGATCTTTTCCTAGAGGTGAAAGTTTGCATAATGTCTCCCCAGCATTATTGCTCCAACAGGAATCCCCTGGCTTTCCTTGAGAAGTTAATTAGAGTCTGTGCAGGGAGTGAGTCAGACTGGATTGTGTGGCTCAGAGTGTGTGTTGATTACAGAACTGAAATCATCCTAATGGCTTCTCTCAGTCTGTTGGTAAAAGCAATTACTGGCTGGTACATTTTAAAGCTGTGAAATGTCATTTTAAGAAATACTTTGCTTAAAATAACATTATGGAAATAATATACACAAAGGACTGGTGGCCTTGACACTCTGCCACGTTGGCAGCCGTGTGGTTTTTGGAGACGGGGAGGTCAGGAGCTGTTTGGGAGAGACTTTGTGCAAAAATATCAAAATAGCTTCACTGAATCGAAAATGCTGTGGAAATGCAAGGGCTTTCTAAATTTCAGATGGTTTGAAATCTTTGTAAAAGTGAAGGCCATGCCTTTAAAAGAGGGAAGCCCTGCCTTGTGATTCTTGTATTTTTGCCTTTTGTGAAAATGAGCAAATTGAGGGATAAAGTGAACCAGGCATGAAAAGAAAGGCAATAAGAAAAAAACTTCAGAAAAAAATCTTCCTTTCCATCTGAGACAGCCCAAGCAAAAGCCTTTTCAGGCTCCTGGATGGCTGACTTGCACAAGTTATAGGAGATGGTGAGGGAAAGCTGAGCATGGAATATTTTGGAGCTTTTCTCACGGGATGCCAAGGATTTTACAGGCAGATAAGGCAGAAATCTTCCTGGGAAGGCTTGCCTGCATTAATAATACTTTGAGTAGTGTGGTGATGGCCACAGGGCTCTCCCAGCTGCTGTCAGAGGGTTTATTATCCCACCCCTGCCTGTATATTTTACATCCCACTGCGTGGGGATCACCTTGGAATTTGTCAGCTCCTTCCTTTTCTAGATCAGCTGTGCTTCAACCAAGTGATGTTTCTACCTATTACCACATTATCCTGAGTGTGATTTCCTGACAACTGCCCTGCTGGGCTCACACCCCGTCTGTGAGGGCTCTGCCCAGTGCTGGGGCCACCCTTGGCTCCCCTTCCCTGAAGGAGCAATGGGCTCCCACTGCTCCCAAATGCCAGGAAAAGCCCAAACCCGAGTGAGGAAGAAGCTGTGGCCTCACAGCACTCCTGGAGTTGGAGTTTAAAACCTGGGGATTGCAGAATAACTGATAGTGCAGTTGAGCCATTTAAAGTCATCACAACATAGCAGAAAAGTAATGGCTACAACTGACAAATCTCTGTTTTCTTCACAGGGCTGTGGTTCATAGAAATGCCAGTCAGGAAGTGAGAGGTGATTTCTCATTTTTCCAAGAGCACTGGGTTTTTAACCCAACGTTTTAAGGCTTAGCCAGGTCCACAGCAGCAGCAGAGGGTTTCCCTTTGCTGAGCTGCCCCTGCTCTGTGTGATGTTTCTGTTTAATGCCCTTTACTTGTCAAACCTTAACTGGGCTCACGGCAAAGTCCCTGAAGCTCCTTTGCTGTTTGTGTCCCACCTCCCCCTTTCCCTCACAGCTTCCACATTCCTGTACATCCCAGGTAACAGAAAAGGACCTGTAAAACCCCTGAGAACCAGCAGGTAACAAAAGTTCAATACTTTCTCTTCCAAAATTTCTGTTTAAAAGCAGGATTCTCTCCTGGAGAGCTCGAATTTCAAGGCACTGCTGGGAATGAGGACCCTGTTTGTCCAGGCATTGCTGTGTGTTCCCTGGGGGTTGCCTTGTTCTCTCAGGGATTGGGATGGCATGAACGTGTCTCTTGGGATTTACAGCAAAACTTGGAAACCTCTCCAGAGCTGGGGTTGGGAGCATGGGGACCTTGTGTGCCATTGCTTCAGTCCCTGTGTCTCCTTCCTCTCTCTGCTTCTGTCACTGGGACAAAGAATGACAGAATAAGCTCAGCATAGAGATGGGAATAAATTGTAGGTGGTTCTTTTCTTCTTATTGTTTCATGTTCATGCCTTAAAAGTACTGTTCTTACTGCTTCCCAAGAAGGTTCCCAGCTTTCCTGCTCCCACTTTCTTCTACTCCAGCCTATTACTCTGCCAGCACATTCCCTGGAAACCACTAATTCAGGAATTAAGTTGCATAGCTGAACCCTCAAATTGCTTTAGAGAGAGGAAAACACTTGCAGGTACAAAATAATTGGGGAGAGTGTCTTACTAGGAATGAAGGGCTGTGGCAGGATGAGCTGCTATTGGATTTTCCTGCTGCACTCCTTGGATCCACTCATTTTTCATCTGTTAACAATAGAGTTGCATTTTGATAACAAGTTTAATTTGTCTGCTAATGATTCATTTCTGTACTTGCATATCTCCATCCATTAGGAAGCTGTGGCCTCCACACAGAGGAAAAATATTTTTAAAAGAACATGATTGAGTTTAAGTGCAATATTCATCACGACTGTTTTACAAGTAATTGCCTAATTTGAGCATTATATGCTCCTCTTAAACCATATTACACATAATACCACTTATCTGCTGTCTGCTGAGTTGAAAATGTAATGTTAAATAAATAACTCTTTGCTAGAGAAGATCAGGAGGATATTTTTTACAGGAAATGTGTCTGGAATATTGTCTCAAATGCAAGGGCTAGCAGCCAGTTTATGTAATAAATTGATGGACAATAAGGAATTGGTACAAGCTCTTTTACTAAAGTAACTCTAAAAGTTCTACCAAAAGTCCTCTGGCCTTTCTGCCTTAATGTAATAGTTCTAAATATCCACCATGACTTTAACTCATCATGTAGAGGGAGCAAAAAAATCAATGAGCATCCAAAAATAAGTAATTTAATGGTAAAATCTACCTATATTTGTGTCCTGAGATGATTTTTTTTAAAGGATCCATGAGTTTTTGGGAAAAATTTCAACTAAATTTGAAAATAACTCTTACATAGCTCCAAACAATTTTTAGACAACGATCAAACTCAGTCCCTTCTAATTATTGGTCACTTGCTTAACTTCTTGTTCTTTACATTTGGCAATCCTTCCATGGCAAAACCATTGGCATTCAGGACTTTTGTTAATGCATTTGTGCTACTTGTATCACTTTGCTCAGAGTTCCACAAGTCTGGGAAAAAATTCCGTGGCAATTCAATCACGTTTGGGGTAATGGCAGATCATTGTGTGTTGCATAACAAGCACTGCAAACGTGCCAGAAAAATGTGCTCACTTTGGTAGTCTGATAAACTGATAAATGTGACAATACCCGATTTTACACTGTATTAATGTGATGTGAAAAACTGCCTGGCTAACCCAGAAATTATGCTGCCAACTTCCACTGGTAGTTGCATTTATGCAAAAATGGGTGGCAGGGAATGAAACACCTCCTAAGGCACTGAAAGCTGACAAGGCAAGGGAGAATTCTTCTGCAAGCTTGTAGAGCAGATGTAGCAGGAAAAGAGAACTGTCCCTATGGGATACCTCACTCATGCCAGACAACTCCACGTTATTATTTTCCTCGTCTATGGCTCTGTCATAAAGAAAACTCTGTGGCTCAGTCACTCCCAGGGTTCTGTCATCACATCCTCTATTCCTCCCCCTTGGTGTTTTCCAAGGAAGTCTCTCAGATGTAAAACCACCTCTTTGTGATAAATCCTGAAATGAGAATTGCAGTGAGTTGAGCAGAAAGTCAGAACAGCCTCCACATGATCATCTAAACCCTGTGGATTAATTTTTCCCTGGAAAATGAGGGGTTGAAAAATGCTGATGGAGCAGGATGTGTTGGATAGAACACCTGGAAGTGCTAACTAATTTCTCTGAGTGGTTCTGTGAGAAAGCTGCTCTACTGATTTGATTGTGGCCTTTTAGATCTTATTTGAAATTTTGCATCCTCTTACAGGAATGAATTAAGGAAGATGATTCTGCAGCTAAAACTTTTTGTCAGTGGGTGGGAGAGCAAGAGGCATCTCCCTCCCTCTGTTTTGGCCAGACTGGACCAACAGTATTTTTTAGGAAAAGAGGAGGTAGAATATGGAAAAAAAATGTGGACAAACAACACCTTGAAGGTTCTGTGCTTCAAGAGAATCCAGTAAAACAAACAGAACAAATATTAAATAATTTAGACAATCACTTTAAAGTGTGCTTCCAGTCATTTATATTTGTAGCAAAAACTAAGCAGCAAGGTTTTGCTTAGCAGCAATGAAGCTGATTCTTAAGGAAATTTTGACAGATTTACAATAGGAAAAGAGGAAATCAACACACATCTTTGATGAATTGAGTATGAGTAAATTAAAGTACTAAAAATCTACCTCCCAATTCACTTGAGCTTTGTGTTTCCCTTCCTCACAGCCCCATCTTAGTGCTGTCACAAGTCTGTTGGTCACTGGAGCACTCGGATTCTTTGTTTAATTTATCTTTTTTCCTTGAATTGATGGCTCTCCCCCAGTAGCAGGGATCTGTTAATAGTTCCCAGCTGGCACGACCTGCCCTATTCCTGTGTTTCATTCCTTTCCTACTGCTCTAGTTCTCAGTCATACAGTTCTCTTCAGACAATATTTCAATCTTTTTATTGACACAGCCTTTTAAGTTTATTGTTAATGTGCTTTATGAGCACACTCTGCCTGCTCTGACTATGAAAATGAAATGGGGCACTTTTGGTGGAATGTGAAAGAAGCCAATTTTTAAAAGGCAAGAGAAAGGGAAAATACACCAGGAGTCTTGGAAGGTGAAGCTGTGGAGAGTTTGGAGGTGGAATCCCAGAGAGACTCGATGTTTTTACAAGAGAGGGGGAAGCAAAGGCTGCTAAGATAAAAAGGGACAGAGTAATTAAAGGATAAGGGAGAATGAGACTCAGAGGAAAGCTATTTGTGCCTGTATGTGAGACTTCACAAAATGCAAGTGGGAGATAAGTGGAAATTTGAGGACATTTTAAATCTGTTTCTACCTGTGAGTTCAAGGTAGAGCAGCAAATCCAGCAGCACACAAATAAAATTGGTAAAAGGTTCTGAGCAGCCCTTGCTCACATTTTTAGTGTTTGATGTGGGAGGTGAGCAGAGTGAAATCACCCGAGTTTTCCTGGAGGGTGACCCTGGGATGGAGCGTCTTTCAGCTGAGATCTGATGCTCTAAAAGGCTAAATTAGAGTGATATTTCACCTTGACAGTCATGTTCCTGCTCGAGCCTCTGAAACGACAGGATTTGCACTAGAGTTGGGTGTGAAAATTTGAGGATGAATTCTCCCTTATCTGGGTGGTGGCTAAAAACTACTGCAACTGCAGAGGCAACTTCGACCCCTTCCAGAATGATTTTCACTAGATCTCACTCATGTTACAGTCCATGATGTCCCTCAGTTATGGAAACAGTGGTGAAAGGCTTTGTATATTTATGAGAAGTCATAGTTCTAAGTCTTCCTCAAGTTTCTCCAAGATTTTCCTGCAGTTGGAAGTTGACTCTTCAACTGACCTGTTTAGTGATCAGGGTTTGTGTAGGGGTGTACTGGGGTGGGGTGAAGTTCTGAAACACTTTGGGCTCAAATAACTGAAAACCAAGGAGCAAGGATTTTTATTCCAGTACACAAATACCTTTTGGAGAAACACAGAACAGCATTTGTGCTTTTTGTTTTGTTAACTTGTTAAAAAAGCCTTGGAATGGGATAAATTCAGACATAACATTTGAGAGCTGCTTTGTGGGGGAGAAAAAAGGGAGTGCCACACACTCAGAATTAAAATTGTTCAGGAGGGGATGGAGTGGGTTGCACAGAGGGCTGGACTGCAAAGTGTAATATATCTGCATCATTACTGTGCTCTCAGCAGCCACTCAGCTGCACATTAGTAGAAAAGGCATCCCAAATTGCAGGTTAGGAAATGGGAGCTGGAGCTGGCATTGCAGGATGCAAATGGGATAAACAGAAGGGCTGCCTGAAAAACTGAGGTGCTCAGAGAAAGAAATGGGAGTGCAGAGGACTGAACCAAAAAGGACAAGATAACATTTGCAAAATGAACAAGAGCTGTGTGGGAAAACAAGGCGAGTTAAAGAGCAAGCGACAGAATGTGTGAACACATAACACAGAGTAATTGGGATTTTTTGGCATGAAGAATGTGATAAAGATGGGGGAGAGCGGGTGGATGTAATTTTCCATGTCTCATTTGCAGCTCTTGGAATTTGTTTTGATTATGAGCACTTGCAAACTAAAACGCATTAAGAGGAAAATGAAAAATTAGTTGCATAAAAACAAAGGGGAAGTGTATGCCATCAATTTTCCTCTATTCTCTTGGAGACCAGGAGTATTTTGGTGGAGGATCAGGTAGTGTGTGTGCTCCCTTTCGCTTCTGCTTAGAGAAGATTCTAATTTTTCCCAGTTAATGAAGCCCATGCAGGAAAGCTGTGAACAGACACAGGGCCTGTTTCTAGTTCTCTCACTGCTCTTTGGTGTGATTTGATCCAAATTCCTTTACATCCCTTTGGTTCAGTTTTCCTACCTGTGAAATAGGGAATGGTAATGAGTTCTGCTAACAAAGTGCAGCAGAATGTGCAGGCGAGGGCTGGAGACCATCACCACCCCCTATTCAGCAGGAGGGTGATTGCAACTGTGCAAGTGTGTTCCAGTCTACAAAAATAGCCCTTTTTTAAAACTTTGGGTGAATTTGAGCTCTCCTGTTGCGTTTTGTCTGTTGGACAGGCTTCAAAGAAGGGAGCTGTCATTCCTGTGAGGTTTAAAAAGATTATCAGAAGAGTGATCCCCTCACAGTCCTTCTGCCTGTCACTGACTCATCACAAGAGTTGTGTCAGAACTGACTTGAAGAAATGGTGAATTATTGGGAATATTTTCACCAATATTAGACTCTGAACCAAAGCAGTTTCCTGAGAGACTTGTGGAGCTCTGTATTTAGTTGGCTGAATGCTCATGCCACATCCATATCCATTGTGAGAGATGAGATCCTCACCAAGGGGTGAACTCTGAATTAGTGCCTTGGCTCCTCTTCGTGCATTGTTGAGTAAATTCTAAAATTCTCTCTAGAAGAGATTTCTGTGTTCTCAGAGGGACTCCTGCCTGAACACACTCCTCAGGCTGGCAGGGCTGGATGTTTGCAGCAGCTGTGGAACATGTGCATGGCCACAGAAGCCAATCCCTCCCACTGGAGTCAGCACTGAGGTATCACCTTCCTGCTGTCACCTGCCTCTGGTCCTTGGAGATGGAATTATCTTTCTCCAGCTGAAATGGCTGGAAAGTGCTATTTCATACAGTTCTTCACTGAGACACTCAGTACAAGAGGAGATCCATTGACTGTCTTTTTTTTTTTCTTTCATAAGTAACAGCTAAATTCAGCTTTTTGGGTTAAAAAAGAAGAGTGTGAGAACATGGCATATGGCTGTTTGCCTGAGAACTGGGGCTCATGTTTACTGAAAGAAATTGTAATGTGTTGTTGGCATTCATTGTAATTCAGCTTAACTGGGAGCCTGCCAGAACCCAATCAAAATGTGTTCACAGTATATCCAAAATACAGCACAACTGCCAACTTTGTAGTAGCAAGATGTAACAACCTGCTTGGGAAAGAAGCATGGAAATTTCCCAACATGCCAAATAAACTCATTATACATTGTTTTCAGCCTAGTTATCACCATTTTTTAAGTATTTTTTCTGATAAAACTGAAGTGAAGTCTTGTAAGGACTATCTGCACCAAATTTAGAGTTTGATTGGGCATTTATAGGTGCAAAGAGAGGGGGGAAAATGCCTTAACTTGTCCCCTGATGAGCTCCACCACTGGATTGCTTGTTCAAAAGTGGTTGATCACTTCAATGGATCTGCCAGATCTGAAGGATTCATTTAAACACCATCTGTTATCAATGAGGTCTCTGAGGATTTTACCTTCAATCCTTGAAAAAGAAACTTGTTTTGACCTTTTGTCTTTCCATCTGTAGAGCCAAATCTCTTTGGTTTCAGTTCAGGCTCAGTGGAGGTACCAAGCTGACCTTGTCTAGGAGAGTGGAAATGGGAATTTCTTTCATCTCCATACCGTGTCCCAGCAGGACACTTCCAGCTCTTGGCTCCCCCCTGCTCCAGACATTCAGAACTGACCCAACCATCAGTCATGGTTTGGGGAAATTTTGTCTCATCATCTTTTTATGATCAGTAACTTCACTTTGAATGTGACCACTGTGCTCAGATTTTTATCCCCTGATTTGTTTTTTGGGTTTTTTTCTCAGTCAACTGAAAAGCCATGACTTCAAGCCTCTAAAAGGTTATCTAGTATTTTCTTGGTTAACCTAATATTATGGACAATTTTAAAGGGTTTTATAACAAATTTCCCCAAAGGTTATGACAGAGGGAGATAATGTATAGATTGGGACAGAAAACATAAATATGCTACCAAGAAAGCATCTTCCCTGAGGGAATTGGCACCCATGCAACCAGGAATATCAGGGGACATGTTAATCCCCACTGAGGATTTTTCAAAATGGAGGGAACTCTAAGTGAGGTATAAATTCTAGGGGGGCTGTCCTTCCAGAGACATGAATTTCTGCTCTGTGTAATTGAGTGGGACCATCTCCAAGTCTTTGGCCAGTGTGGGCTCAGGCAGGCAATGCTCAGTGCTCTCTGGCTCTGCTCCAGCAAAGCACTTCACTTTGATTGGAATTGTGAATATTCCTCTGCAAATCAATTGGTGGATTAGCAACAGACAGAGAAGTGAGGCAGCACTTGAGTTCTTTGACTCAAGGCCACCCTGACAAATCATCACTAAAGAGTGAGTGATTCCAAGGTAGGACCCTCCCTGATCACACCAGAATGCATAAAAATTATTGTGTCCACTCCTCTTTTTTGTGGAAAAGGGGGTTCTTGTGGTGGGATTTCTGATTTCCACAGGCTGCAATTATCTGACAACATCAAACTGGAGATAATTCTAATTAGACTTCTATTTTCAGAGAAAAGGTGCTTGATGTGGAGGGTTGTACAGGCTGGCAGCTCTTCCAGTTATGAAATTAAACATGAGAGATCTCCAAAAGATTTCCTGTAACTGTAAATCCTGTCAAGGATTTAACTGGCTGTTCCTTAATTCCTGGTGCAAGATGGCAAAACTGAGTTTCTCCCATCTCACAGTTCCCTTGGCATGGTCTTTGCTTTCCTACTCCTTTCTTTCATCATATTTGTACCAGAGACTCTTGGGGCTAAAACACTTTGTGCCTGCTGGATGGGGACTCAATTTTTGTGTTCTGTTTGTAAGATATTTTCAAGATCTTGCTGTAGTCACAGTCTGGTACATCAAAAAATCACCTTTCCTTTGAGTTCTTTCAGAGATGGAGGGGATCAAACAATTTTGTTCATGGCAGTCGTGGTCTCAGTGGTTGTAGCTCCATCCTCTCCTTGCAACTCTTCCTTGCCCTGTCTCCTGAGCTGATTCCCTGTGCTGCCAGGAAATTAGTGACTCCAAGAGGAGAGGGGAGGAGAAGTTGTTGCCTCTTTTGGCAGTGGCATGGCCTGAAATTGGCATTTTTATATCTGAAAAGATAAGAAATAGGTTGTGTTTGGAAGTAGAGATGACACATCAGATACCTGAGAAGCAGGAGCTGCTGAGAGGCAGAGAATAAACAGTGGCTCAGGAGTGAGGCAGACATGGGAGGCACAAGTTTTGCACAAAAATGGAGAAAAATGACAGAATATAATGCAGAATATCTTGGCTGATTGAGCCCAGGTTTTCTGGTGAAGACATGGAAACACTGAGATAATAAAATGATTAAATGTCAAGCCCCAAACTTAAATTTTCTATTAGCATATAAATCCCTTGAGTCGGGAGTTTGATTGGCAAGATTATCACAATACAGGCTTAGAGAAAAATTAAAAGAATAGTTATTGTATAGAGTTTGGTATGTGCATTGCTTTAGATAATTTTGCTAAATTGTAAATTCATATTAGTGTAATACTAAAATAATCTTTAAAGAAAGGATTGGCTCTCATAAGGAGCAATATCCCAAGAAAACACAGAGAAAATTGATTAACTTCAGCATTTCTATTAAAAACAATCATGTGAGCATCTCAGTTTTGGTTTCTTTCAGTGGTTCTTGGGAAGAGAGGACACAAACCATGGCAGGATCAGCAGGGTCTTCTCTCTGCACTCAATTAATTGTGATTATTTCTTTCCCAAAGCAGGAACAATCAGAATAACAATGAGCCTTTCTGACCCTCGGGAGTGCAGCCACTTAGTGCAGTACAACTTCCACAACTTGGGAAATAATACAGACCCTGAAGCCCTCTAGAGGAAATACTAATTTTTCATTCTGTCCCTGAAAATAACTAAAGTAAGTCAAGGACATTCAAGTTTTGGAAGTGACTTTCAGCGTTTTTGCAGGTAGCTGATTTCTCTTTTTTTAATATGGTTGGGGGAATGTTAAAGGTCATCCTAATTTGAATTTTTCCAGTCCCATTTATACATTTTTAGGAAAAAACAAACCACTGTGAATAGTATTGTCAATTCATCTACATTATCAAGTTATTTAAACTACATTTGAGAACGTAACTTACCTGACAAAAGTGAAGGAAAAATCCAAATTCAATCATATACAGCTGCTGTGTCAGAGATCAAAATGACAACTTCTTGTTTCTGAAAAATCTTTAAATTCTTAATTACAGAGGCCACAAACTAGGGAGGGATATGATGCCAGACATGTCTTGTCTAAAGTGGATCTTTCAGGTTTTAAAGGAAAAATCATAATATATGTGAGATATATATAAAATAATGCTGCTGTGGGGTCGCGTGTGGGGAGGGCTCTTTGTCCAGATCCTCTGATTCCCACTGGGATCCTGTGGAAAAAGCACCCAGTGACAGCCCATCCTGTTATCCCAGAGAAATGCTTCCCTTTCCTCGCTCCTGGCTGAGTGAGGCTGGAAGTTGCCCCCTTTCCCTGCCCAATCCTCTTAGTGCAGGTGTCCTGGGCTCCCATTCCCAGGCTCTGACTTCCAGCCTCTGCCCCCCTCTTTGCTAAATCCTCTTAGTGATGAAGCAGCCTGGAATTTTGCTGTGCTCTGGGGAATTAGCACCCGAGTTACATTTGCTCTTTGCCTGCTCTTTTACACAGAATTTACACAGAATTAATAAGGTTGGAAGAGACCATGGAGATCATCAAGTCCAACCTTTACCTTGGTTAACAACCTACCCAACATCAGTCTGACATCTGTACCATCTAAACCATTTAAACCATCTAAACCATACCACTAAGTTCATCATCCAACCTATCCTTAAACACATCCAGGGACGGTGACTCCACCACCTCCCTGGGAAGCCCATTCCAGTGGGGGTACAGCCCAGGGCAGCTGTGTGATGGACCCCTGGGAACAGCCCTGCCCAGCCACCACTTTTCCAAGTCTGCAACAGCCCCACTGGTGCCTGGTTGGAGTCACTGAGCCATTGGTTGTGCCTGCAATACTTTGTTATAAATGGAAACGTTTCCATTTATAAATTAAATATTTTAACAGCTGCATAAAATCTTCTCGAGTTTTCTTTTTTTCTTGTACTAAAGTGTCAAAGCTGGAGAGAAAATCTCCTGGATCCAGGATGGACTGAGCTTTTCCCATGTGGGCTGAGAGGGGTTGGAGCTGCCAGACTTACCTGATAATTTGCTAAGGGATGTTACAGGAAGAAGCAATTGCAGTGATGGGTGACACAAGGAATTTTCATGGAGAAATTAATAATATCTTAATTTCTTAGGATGGGGTTGGCTTTGTTTCCTGTCATATTTGTGGAAGTTCAGGAAAATAGCAATGTAGAGGAAGGTAATTCCATAGTGATTTAAAGACAAAATATGTAAGTATGAACATTATTTGGTGTACTCTTCTAATCTTTATGGATGTTCTCAATCTGATTTTTCTGCTTTTATAGCAGCTCTTTCATATAGAAACTTGTAGTTCTTTGGTTTATTTTTGTGTATTCCCTTTTCCCAGTAACTTACTGTTTGTTACAAACCCCTCCCTAAGTGTGCTGAGTAACCTCCAAAACTCTTCCATGCTCCCTTCTCTTCCATATGTGGAAAAATAAACCAAAGGATAATGTTCTTTTTTTAGACCTGACTGGGAATGGCCTTTTCCAATTAATTCTGTGATTGTGGGTGATTCTGTGACTGCCAGGGCACTGCACAAGAAGCCACAAGGAACATCCCCAGAAACATTATTTCCTATTGTGCTGCTTTTGCTGACACAGAATTAATTTATCCTGCTCACTGTAGTGCCTTGCTCGAGGCTGTGGGCTCTGTATTTGTACAGTTATTGCATTTACCTTTTCACAGAGTTATTACATTTACCTTTCCACCAGCAGTTCCATTTAGGGGGTTTATGGACAGAGCTTAATACTGACATGTTATTGTTGGGCATCTCTTACTCCTTGTCTGGTGACTTAAAGAAAAAAAGCTTTATTATTTATGAAGAGCACAAAAATAACTAAGAATGGGAGAATTACACCGTTCCCTTCTCCCAATCTGATGCTTCCCTGCCAGAGATTGAAATTCAAGCACTAGTCCTGCCCTGTGTCCCTCTTTTGCCTGCTGCCATGTAAAAGATTTAATCATCTTAGGCATATTAGAAAGTCTTACTTTAAACATGAGTGTGTGACATCCTATGGCTTTGAAATGTTTTCTAATCACTTGATATTTTTACTTTTCTTTGGACTAAATTACCAGTAAATTTATCACTTTGCTGGATGGATTAAAATTTTCTTTACATTGAGCTGTAATCATATTTTATTCATGGACTTTTGACTATACAGTTCTTTAGATATGATAAAATTCTTGCCTGTTTCATGTTCATTCATAGAAGTATTTAATCATGGATAAGCCATGTCCAGATCAAATAGCAAAACATTTAGAATTCAGAATTAAAACACAAAATAAGTGATTTCAGATGTACTAATATCTTTCATCATGTAGTTGAAGCCAGAGATTTAATCTGTCTTCGTGTAGTACTGGATGAAAAGTGGCAGTGAATAAAAATTCCTGGCTCTTACTTTGTTCACTAACAACCATAATAAATTTGTTTGGCATAACCACGTAACAGAAACATGTAGAATGGAAATGGGTAAAGGTAAGGAAAGAGAAAAGCTTCTTTCTTCAGCAGGCTTTACAGTTTGATTTTTATTTCTTTGTGACTTCTTCCCATTTGCCTACTTCTGTTCAGTTCATATAGTTTATATCAATAAATAAAACTGGATTCCCAGGTTGGGAAATTCCTTAACTGGCAACTCCTGCTGACAGCCTGGCTTTTAACTGAGCTGATGGAGCTCATTCCTCCAAGCCACTTAAGGAAAGGGCTTAATTTAAGATGATCAGATTCACAGAGCCAACATGGTGACATAAATAAGAGCTGTGGTGTCCTCAGGGTTTCCTTGAAGCCAAAGGAATGAGAGGGGAATGTGTGGGAAACCTCAGATCAACTGATCCATAGCCTTTGCCAAGTACTTGGCCAACAGGTGCCACCACTAAACCTTTAGAACATCCTGAAAACAGGGAATCCTACCCCTTTTCTTGATTTCTTGCTGAAATCTCATTTTTGGCAAATCTGTGAGGAGCTGAGGAATTGCCAAGGTCGTCTCCTCCTCCTGGGATTGTTTCTTGCAGGTGTCTGAACTATTACTCATGGATTAGGCCACAGATTTGTAGCTGCTGAAGAAATTGGCTTGAGCAGAAATCTGATTTGTTTGGCCTTTTCTCTCCCAATGCCTCTGCTGGATTTGGCTCTTATTTGGTATGTAGGATTTTTAGCAAAATACGTCAGTGAAGTCGAAAAAAAGAATTAATGTGTCTTGGAACTGAAACATCTGTAGCACTTTTTGTTTGATTCCTCCCTGTCAGCTCTTTATCCCCACTCAGCACTTGCTGAGGGAGGATGTGATCCTGGGATTCTGGCTGTCCTGGACCAGTTGGGTTGGTTGGTAACATCTTGCAGCTCTATGTGTGCCTCCAAAAGCTTCAGTTCCTTTGTCCATGTTTTGGGGTAGTCACAGTCTGAGGCATCTGTGACACTGTGCCTTGGATATGAATCTGAGCTGCATTAATGTGGAGCCCTATTACAAGGTGATTTAGGGCAGGATTAATTTCACTTAACTTTAAATGTCTGCCTTGCTATGACATGAATTTTGTCTGGCAAGGTTCTGTCTCTGTTGATTAGCTCAGACACTCGTTATGTCTCTCTTCAGTATTTCTTTTTCTTCACATTTAAGACAGGGACAAGTGGGGCACATCCCTCTAGTACTTATGCAAGAACTTCCTTGGTGTGATAGTTTGGATTTTATGATGCCAAGCCAGCTTTTGGGAGGTCAGCCTGTGACTAAGACCTTCCTGTGCAGAGTGCAAGGTGGATAAATCCTCAGAAGCTGCAGAAAGGAGCTTTCAGTTATATTCATTTGCTCCAGTCCTTTTGTTTTTAAGGTCAATCCTGGTAGATGAGACGTGGTTGATGCTGTTCCTCCCTTATTAGACTTGTTGACCTTTCTGAAACACAGACAGGGGGCTGAAATAAACTCAGCTCGATGTGCTCAGGCTCTGGTGAAGGAGATTCTGTCGAGTTCCTGATGGTTTGCTTTCCACCTAAGCATTGTTCCTTTTTCTTGGGATGTTGTGGTTTCTTTGTAGTTTTTGTTACATTAAGGGGGGTTTTCCCCATCACCTTTGCCAACAACTCAATGGTTACTGCAGAAATTCCCTCTTGGAAGTAGAGAACTGGAACAGACTCTTGGAATCACCACTGTTCTCCAACCTTTGGCACTTCCTGCAAAAAGTTGGAATATGAGCCCTGGTCACACCAGTTCTCCACTTCTAAGACTTCACATGTTCAGGGAGGGAGTTGTTTCTATCATTACTGATCCTAGAGATGTTAAATTATCACCAGAATCATTCCAATACATGTGATTGGAGACTTCACTTGTGCTGGTTCTGCCTTTTGGTTTGAATATGAAATCATTTTGGAGTTGGTGCATTTATTTGTTTTTGGGTTTTTAGCTGATTCTAAGACTTTTTTAAAAATCTAAAATTTGATATGTATTCTAGGATGCCTGGAATAGCAGGAAGGATGATATTTTATCTCAGCAATTAGGGGAGAGAACTAGGAATTATCAAATCCAGCTTTCTTAGGATGTAGGAGGTATAGAAGTACTTGCCTTGCACTGGGCCAAAACATTTATCTTTTAAAATAAATGTAAAAAGGCAAATTCAGGGTCCAAATATCCTCAGTTTAGTCCTTCTGGAAAGTGGAAGCATCTCATCAAATAAATAGGAGGCATGAACACAGGGGCTTCAGAGCACTTCCAGGTCATCCTTCAGCCTTTGCTGCTTCAGAAACGACTGGAAGCCCTTGTTAGATCTTCATCAAGGAGAAAATTAATGAGGCTAAGGAAAGATGTACATTTTCATTAGCACAAAGGGCTAATTAAAACACGTCTGATTTTTATCACTTTTATGGGAAATCCATCAGTTACAACATCAGTGACAGATCTTGAGGTTAAGATTGTTGTGAAATGTGGCAGCCAGGAGCACGTACTTGTGCCTGAAAATGTGATACATTCTCTCTGTGTGACACTTCTCTTCCAGAAACCTCTCTAAGGCCAGGTCTAGTTCCAGCAAAATTCTTGAAAATGCTGTTTATTACTTCCATGGTAATACCACAGCTCAACAGCACCCGTCAAATGCTAAGGACAAAGTTAGAATGTCTTCACTTCCTCTTATTCAGTCAGAGGTAATGAAGGCAGAACTACATTAAGTCACTTACTTCCTATATATGAATGTCAATTGAAGGGGGATGGCATATCATTAAATCAAATTTTATTAGTTCAGCAGTTTGTTCATTTGTTATTAATACTGCTTGACACATCCCCTTACAAAACCTTCTCAGCTGCTGTGAACTCTTAAAATATTCATCATTTCAGCACAGCTTTTGTCTTGATAATACAGTTATCTTGGAAAATTGAAAAGGGCTTGGAATTGTAGGCACTGAGATTATGGGAAAGTCCCTTGGTTTAGCCACTCAAAAACTAAAGTAATGAAGTTAGTGATGATGATATGCCACTGGATTTACACATGGGATAGAATTTGGGAGGCTGGTTTATTCAGACATGCACTGTGGTGAGGTGGCATTGAGGTTTGTCCTGATTCAGAGGACACTTTGGAGGGTATGAACAAGGTGGTCATATCCTTAGGAACTTTGGATTCTTATATTTCTTGGGGATTGTGTCCCCTTTACAGAAGGTTCTTGTGGCTGAGGAGATCTGACAGTGCAAGCTCTGACCTGTCCTGGGGAGAGAAGAGGAATGAGGTTGGAAACTTCCAGTTTGTGTTCTCCCAGCTCTGCTTCCCTGCTGGTTACAGAGGAGATGGAGCTGGCAAGTTCCCACCTAGAAAATAAGAGTAGAGAGAGCATGGAAGGAGCAAAAGGGATATTGGGAAATGGAAGCTGATGGTGAAGGGAGTGGAAGAAATACAGAATTTTAAGGGAAAAAACCTGAGAATTTAGTGACAGGAGGGTGAGAGGGTACTTGTGACAGTGGCTGGGGTGGGATACAGCCCCAGGATGAGGATGGGGAGGATGAGGAGCAGGGAAACCTCCAAATGGAGAATAAGAGTGGAGAACTGGCCTGAGCTTGTCTGGAGAGGGGTTGGATGGGGCAGATGTGGATCCTGGGGCTCTCAGGAGACAAGAATGGGATTAAGGGAAGTGCCTCGTGGACCTGAGATCTGACACAAGTGGGAGAGTTTGTCCAGGGAAGTTCAATCCACGCTGAAGCCTGGAATGGAAGCCAACATTTTTGGTGTCAGTTGGTGCCTGGGAAACATTAATTCCAAGTGCTCATCCCGCCCCAGTTCCTGTTCATGCAGATGATGCTCTGCAAATTCAAGTAGCAGGAGTCTGCCTGGATTTGCATCTAAAACATCCATCTGGAGCTGTGTGAATGTTGGAGTGACGCAGAGGAAACTCAGCCGGGAAGCAGCATTTGAGCACATTCTCCTTGCACAGTCAAGCATTTAAAGGTCAGATAATGCCAGAACTGAGGATTAATTTTTTCAGAATAATCTGAATTCTTTCCTTTCTGTGTGTCTGTGCTTTCCTGCTGTGCCTTGTGATTTATTTATTTTTTTAATGTGGTTTTTGGATGAAATTTTGTCGTCCATCTGCACTGGTGCTGTACAGCAGGTCGGTGGCACGTAGGTTCAAAGATGCAAAATGCTGAATGATAATCTTTAGTTTTTAGCTAGAACCCTAAACTCTGGGAAAGCTGAGGCTGGATGGAGGTCTGAGCAGCCAGTCTGGTAAAATGCGTCCCTGCCCACGGCAGGGGGGTGGGATTAGATGATCTTTAAGATCCCTCAAACCATTCTATGATCTTATGAAATGCTCCAAATTTAGATGGTGGTTTAGAATGTTTTCAAACACGTTCCCTCTGTATTGGGAGGATTTGAAGATCCATTTCTCCAGGCACTCCAAACACTTTTTTTTATTCCTCCTGAAGGGTTTAAGAACCAATATCTGGTATTTGAGAGTCAGCTCAGTGTGAACACAGCCCCGAGGATTATGCCTTCTCTTTTTCTGGACTGAATAGTTCTTAAAAAGCTTTTTAACATCATTGGCAAAAAACCCACCTGGTGATTTTTGTTGTTACAAGTTATATAAGAATTGGAGAGGATCCAACGTGCCTGAGTCCAGTGGAATAAATCAAAGAGGTTTCTGATTGAGAACATGGATGAATTCATGTGTGTATTCAATAAAATCACATTTAGGAGAAGGCATGAATTCTCTGCCTCCTCTGTCAGCCAACCAGTCGACTTCTTCCAGATCTTTCTGCTAAATATTGCTTTATATGGGAAATACTCCTGGTTTAAAAAAATCAAAACAAAAACCAAACACAAAAAGACCCACAAAACCCTTCAAACAGACAAAAAAACCCCAAAGAAAAACCCAAGTCTTTTTTCCTTTCTGTAACAAGTCTCACTTGGACTGAGGCTCTTGGGTCATGTCTCTTGGATGCTGTTAAACACTGGATATGTTTAAGCAGATCTCCATATGTAAAGTCAAGGCTGTGACAGGAGCAGAAGTTGGTGCTGCCTTCCCCAATTAATCAGAGAATTTGCACCAGAGCAGTGAGAGATCTCATATTTCCCAGGAGCAAAGATCTAACCTTCTGGCCTCACAAGTTGCTGTGCCTTGGAGGAGAAGCCCTTGGGTTCAGGTGAGGGGTCTCAGGTGCAGCCCTGGTTGTTGGGAAGGTGGTGGTGTGAGTTCACCTGTAAAAACCAGCAGGAACCCAACAATATGTTCCTTTTCTTGTAGTTCCAAACCTACTCAAGCAGCCTTCACATCTCTGCCCTTTCTCAAAGCACACACAATTTCTGTATTTTCCCTTTTCTGTTCCCTTCTTTGCAGTGTTTGTGTCCTTTTTTATCCTCACAGGTTACACAAGATCTCAGCCCTCCCCAAGCACAGTCACTGCTGGCACTGATCTCCACTGAAGGGCACAGCAGCTTTTTGGGTTTCCTTCAACATCCAGCACAACAGCCTTTAAAAATTGAGATTTGTCCCTGTTTCACTTGGGCTTTTCACAAGTCACCATTCTGCAACAACACAGAGATGATTATTGTGTGGCTTTTATTAGTCAAATTAATGTCTTTAATTTGTCTTGGTAGAAAAAACAGATGATTCCATTGACTTTTGGGTTTTATCCTTTAGATTCCACAGACACTTGTACCTCAGATTTGCTGTTGTGTATAAACCTTTGTGCAACTGGCAGTTTAGTGTCCTGTGTGCTTTTAATTTTAAATATCATTTTAATTAGGTATTTTCTCAGACCCTTCAAGTGCTTTAGCTGTCACTGGACTCCCAACACTTCTTCCATCGAAGTCAGGAGTGCTCAAAGCATTTCCATGGAGCTGTTCCCTCCTTTTTCACCCAAAAATGAATGAGCAGCTTTGCTTTTTTTCTCACAGAGGGTCTGGTATTCGTGTCCTCTGCCAGGGACCTCGGGATTGCAGTTTGTGACAGGCTGAGCTGGCAGAGCCCTCCCTGAACCCCTCCTTCCACAGCCAGGCTTCTGCTCTTCCAGCAGCTGCCTGGGTTGTCCCCTGGGAACAGGGATGGAGTAGCAACAAGCCCTTGCTCTGCTCAGGGATTTTTAGGTTACAAAACCAGCATAATTTACAATAAGTAACAAAAGAAAAAATCCATTAAAATAGATAAAAAAGGAGAAAGGAATAAATGTAGTTTAGAAACTTGTGACAAATTGGAAATTAGACTTGGAAAATACTTGTGTGATAGATGACACTTGGCAGTTGTTGTCCCACAGTTCCTTCTGGAAGAGCTGCCCCATCTGCATCATTCCTGCAGGAAAGGCAACGACTTGTGCTTTCCTGTCATGTATTTCAGAATCATTTTTCCAATAATGGTGATATTTTCCAATATCTGTCTGATGGCAGAGGGGAAGGGACAGATCTTTATGTAACACAGAACAATGTTTGTGCTTTAATGGGAACAGAACCTGACATTTGTTGACA
Source organism: Serilophus lunatus (assembly GCA_013399895.1). Classification (NCBI taxonomy): domain Eukaryota; kingdom Metazoa; phylum Chordata; class Aves; order Passeriformes; family Eurylaimidae; genus Serilophus; species Serilophus lunatus. The sequence goes on along the minus strand of VXBA01005117.1, from coordinate 2,923,461 downwards.
CCAATGGAAAGACTCGTTTTAATCTCAGTGGACCTTATTGCCCACAATATGTAACATCTCTTTTCAAATGTTTTCTCTGAGTTAATTCCTAAATCTGATTTCAGCCAGAAATACAAGGATCTTTTTGAAGATTCTGATTTGCTTTCTTGTTTCAATGACTTTTTTCTTAATTCTGCAGTTCTGAAAAGAAACATTTTGAAGTTAGCTGGCTATTCTTTTTCTGCCCTTTCTCCCTATTTTTCCCACCTCCTTTCCCTTTCACATTTCCCTGATTCAAACCATTTACTAGATGCCTTATTTGCAAAATCATGCTTTGCAGTCAACATATCTGAGTTGTTTCCTTTTCCTTTGCTCTTTGAATAAAGTTTTCCTAGTCTGTGTGGATTTAATAAACTTTACTTAAAAATGGAAAGAGAAAATATGGACTCATAGAAGGGTTTAGGTTGGAAAAGACCTTTAAGATCATTGAATCCAACCTTACCCTGTGAAAGTGTCAGGTGAATGGGGTTTGTGGGATGTTTTGCTCAATTTTTCTCTACAAGGCCATTTTCTGAGCATGTGGGTTTATTCAGCTTTGAATTCAATGTTCAGACAGTGAATGGGTGACTCCTTTTTTTGTTGGATTGTGCTCTATCAATACTGAGAGGTCTTCAACCCTCATTGATTCCCTGTTAAAGTGAATTCACTTCTTTAGCCAAGGTGGGCTGGAAAAATAAAAATTCTTCCATCACCACCACCCATAATTTTCTCATCAGGGGAGTTAAGCCTTGGCTTTCAAATAAAACACATGTTTAAACACTTTTCCTTGAATCATTTTATTGCCCTCTGAGGGATATGTTGGTTAGCTATAAACTGTACCCAAATAAAGCAACAGAACTGCAGGTTTCTGACACTGCTATGGTGCAGCTTGGGAATAGTGGTTTAATTTTATTTACCTACATCTAAGCAGAGCTAATGCCCTTTACTGCTCTGTAGTTATGAATCTTAACTACTTCAAGACTTATCTGTAAATAGAAATGATATCAGGAAAATTGCATAAAGAGCACTAATGAGGCCTGAGTGGCTTGAGGAAATAAATATTTCATTGGAGTTTGGTGAGTCAACAAGAACTTATTCTGTACCCTCCTAATTGCAGACTTGATATTTTCGTGCTAAAAACAATCAGAGCCACAACAATGAAGAAAAAAAGCTCCTGATGGCTGAGTTTTTGCTCTGTGCCATCTCTCACCACAATCCCTGGCTCCTGCAGAGGCAGAAGAGAAGAATGATGGGCAAATATCTTGATTTTGTGTGTATTTATAGGTGTGTCATGGCCTGGGCCAGCCTGGCCCTTCTGTGATGGATTTGTGTCCTGGTGGCAGCTGCCACACTCTGCACCAGTGAGTAAACTCCTCCCAAAGGTGCCCTGGGGAGCTGGGACAAATAACACAAATTGCCTGTTTTGCTCTGCTGTCAGACACTCTCTGGCACAAAGGCAGGTTTAACACATCTGACTGCACAGTTCTCAGAGCAGGGCACGTTCATCTGGGGCTGGGTAAATCTCTCAGTACTATAAATGCTTCTTTATGGCCTCTGATTCCAAATTTTTCTATTGATTTGGGGTTTTTTCCAAGTAATTTCTAATAGCAGTTTCAGTGATGACTTTTGAGTTTTAAGGAAATGTTCCCTAAAAGCAAATTTGAGATTTTTGTTTCTTGGGCAAGCAGGGAACAGAAAGGTGTAAGGGCTTGGAATTCAAATATGAAATAGTAAATGCAGAATTTGCTGTGACCAGTTTTGAACTGAAATATGGTTATGTAAAATCATTCATGAGAGCATTTAAAATAATGAACCCAATGCAGACAAATAGTTTTCTGTGCAAAGCATTCTAGAACACAGGAAAGGTTTAGGTATTGGTTACCAACAAATTGCTGGCTTAAGCTTTAAAAAAACCCCCAATCTCACAAAAAAACCTTCAAACTACCTCATAATTATGAATTATAAGATAAATATGATTTTTTATCACTCCTCTGGTTTTGTGGGGGGTGTGACTATAAAGCTGTGCACATTTGTGGCTCAAAAAATGTTAAAACAACTACACATTTCCCTTTAAAAATATAGTGAGGCACATCATGGACTTATCTGCTTCTTTGCATTAATAATCCAGGAAATGGAGAGGACATGAAGTCTGTTTATGTTGCATTTGTGAGAATTTGAACCAGACAAATGAGAACAAAATTGTTCATGTGCCTCTTGCTTTCCTTTTCTTTAGATACTTTGTCTTTTAGAGCTTGGCTACACGTTTTTTCCTTAATTGAGCCACACTGTGCAGAAATTGCATTTCAAAGCTCTATCTTCCTTAAATGCCCAAACTGGTTATTTCTGGATATGTGTAATTTTATGGATCTTGAGTTTACTTGCACTGTAGGACAGATAATTGAAAATCAAAGTGTTTTACTTACTCTACTTGGGAGATTTAAAATTACTGAGGGTGAATTTTGTAGGTCTCCAGAAAATCCTGTGCGGGTCAAGTTTTGGTGCTTCAGGGAGTTCTGTGTAACCTCAAGTAGCTTTTAGTAGCAGAGCCTTGTGTTCAATTGATTGTTCTAGTTGGGAACTCGAGGAATGTGTGGTTCAGAAACAGATGTGGAGGAATGAGAAATATTTCAGCTGATGTTGTTAATTGGTCCCTCCTCTGGTCTGAGAAACAATGATCTGTTCTTCCCACCTGATCCAGTTTCAGGGGGAAATGGAACAACTATTTTGCATGGGCAAAATTGTATTTTTAATTGAAGGTGTTGTAACAAAACCATTTGAATGTTATTGAGATTCAGAAAACCGATAATTTGACCTGGAGGGAAAAAAAATCAGTGGTGGGTGTAGCCTGAAAACCACTTTTTCTAATCAGTGACAGCCACACCATCTGACTTTGAAGAGTCCTAGAAGAGCAGTACCAGGAAGAATATGTTCCTAATCATAAGATAAACTTATATTTAGGTCTTTGTGACGTCATGAGAAAAAGGATTTCTATAATGTCACTCTGTGCTGCTTTGTCCTTCCCTCACCTCCTTATTAAGTACCAAAAAGGTTTAAAATTAGTATTAAGATGTTTAAGACTGTGGTAAATAACATCAGTAATATAATCTTTCCTCTGTAGCTACATGTGCTGTATTATGTGAGTCAAATTATCATTTTTTGCACACTTTCCATAACAGCTCCAAACAATTCCAAGGAATTTTGGAAAAGACGAATCACAGGACTGGTTGTTGGTTTTTTTTTTCTGCTCTCTGAATCTGCACTGTTGGCTTTTCTGAACAGGCCTGGATGATTGCCTCCAACAATACATCAAGAATTTTGAGAGAGAGAAGATCAATGGGGAGCAGCTGCTGCACATCACCCACCAGGAGCTGGAGGAACTGGGAGTCACCCGCATCGGCCACCAGGAGCTCATCCTGGAGGCAGTGGATCTGCTCTGTGCTTTGGTAGGTGATTTCTTGCATCACTCACCTTAATCACCTGGGTTTATAGGTGTCCAAACTTCCACCAGACCAATGTACACTGTCCTCTGCAGCCACGGTGGCTTTGCTTCAGTACAGGACAGACGTGTGCTGGCTCCTCTCAGCTGTAGAGGAACTTTATATCTCCATTTAATGGTTGTGTGGGAGAGCCTTTTATTGCTTTTCCTCTGACTTTCCTGGTCCTGCATTCAGATGCTGTTGACTGTCACTGCTGGCATCCATATGGTCCTGTAATTATAGTCCATATGCCCTCGGATTTCACTGACATTTGCCACACTATAGTGAACCCAGCAGACCTGAGTGCTTTAACCATGCCAGTGTTCAAAGGGATGGTACCACAGAGCCAGAAGGTAATGCTAATTAGACTGGAAGATTGCTTAAAATGAGCTTGAAGACAAGACTGGAATGGTAAAATTGACTTTATCTAAACTACAAACATGTGTGTCAATTAAAAGTTTAGTTTTGGGGGGTTTTTTTAGCAACCTGCAGCATTTGGAAGAACTTTGGTTTTTTCATATTATTAGTTAATTAGGTTATTAATTCATTTAACCTCTTAACAGTGTTTGATATCAAAAAATTCTTTTTTCCTCTGCTATTTAATTCCTACCAGTTAATAAAATGGAATGTATTAACTCAGAAGAAAAAATAACTTTTGGGTTTGTAGGTGAAGAGGCAAAAGGATATGGTAAAAATATGTAGTAAAGTTATGTAGGTAAATGGCATATGACAGTCAAAGCATTTTATTTCATTATCAGGAGTTCTGCTTTTGCATAACTAAGTTATCCTGTGGGATTTTTAAGATAAATTGTCTCCAAGAGGGAAATTGGCACTTAAAAGGAAGATAGAAAACAAGTGGTGTAAAATGCACTTATCTAAGGAAAAAAACCCCAACACAACAGGATGAAGTACTTCTTATTATTCATCTTCTTCCTGCATGTTCCTGGACTGTTATATTTAATGTAGCTGGAGCTCTGCCCTGCCACCCAAGCCCAAGGCTGGCAGAGCAGCGCCCTGCTTCCCCTGCTGCAGCAGCACCTGGGCAGAGCTGCCCACCCCCAGCCTGCTGTGCTTGAGACATCTCAGCTCCCACTGCAGAGCTTTTCCCCCGGGACGTTGTGTTCCACATGGAAGGAGCCACCACCCCCGTGTCCCCTGTGTCACCTGGAGGGCACAGCCACCGTGCCCTGCCACCAGCAGGAACAGCAGCCCCAGGGTTTCCTCTGGACAAAGCTGTCCCTTCAGTCAATGTGCCCTTTAGGAGGACCCTTGCTGGGGTTTTTATGATGATTTTTCTTGTTTAAGCAAAGAAAATGTACCTCTTGCTGCTGGGCAATAGTGCAGCTCTGACTGTGCTGTCTCATGACCTTCCTTTTCCTTTTAAAGCAGGATGAGGATTTTCCAGCTTCTGGTATCATTTATTCAACCTCCTGCCTTGAAGCCCTTAGCCTTCTTTTCTCACTCCAGCTCTAAAATGCCTTTTTCTTTTTTTTCCCTGCTTCTAAATTTTTCCTTCCCTGCCTGTTCCATGTGCTTTCTGCTGAGTGAGTCTGGTGCCTGTGGCTCTGCTTTGGGCTCTCCTCTTGTTTCTGACATTTCTGCCTTGCTGCCATTCACAGCACATTCTTCTCTTCTTTCAGGATCACAAGTAAAACTTTTACCACACTAAGTATAATATCTGTCTTAAAACTGAAATAATTCATAAAAATTCGAATCCCTCTAACCAAAAAGCATGATTAAGCATTTCTCTTTAATTCCTTCAATGGCACCAATTAAATGATAGGAGATCTGATGCTGCCTTATTAAATGAAATACACTTCTAAAATATCCCAGATGTATTCTTGTTCAGTGCCAAGGCTTGAAACGTTAATAGATTATTGCACTAACATCTGTCTGCTGGTTAAGTGACCAGTGAAATTTGTGGAGTTCCTCACTGTAATGGATTTTTAGATTAGCTGTCTAAGAAACCAGAGGAAATACCTTATTTTAAAAGAGGGTATAGGAGTATCTGTATTTTATTTATGCCACTGAACAGGAATCAACACGTCAGGAATTACTGGAATCAGAATGTCTTAAGGAACATGTCATTTTACCCCAATTCCCTGAGGTGCATCATAAGCAAATTGAATACAGTTTATGAGCAGCTGAAATAGGAGTCAATACTTCAATGTCCTCTGTGTGTGTTGGTGAGTGTGGGCAGGCTGCAGAGGAGAAAGTAACTCTATTTGTAGCTTCATAAACACACATACTTTGAATCTTTTTTTCAGCACTTGTTATGAAAAAAAAAGAGGCAAAACACCAATTCAAACACTGTGGTCTAAAATCCCACCTGTGGAGAGCTGGAACCAGTGGGAGCAGGAGTCTGCTCTGTCCTGCCCTGTTCAGCACAGCCTGAGTTCCCATTCTGTGCTGGCAGAGCTTCCACTGTTTCCTCCCAGTCTGGCTCAAGGAGGGCTCAGTTCCTCCCCAGTCTGGCTCAAGGAGGGCTCAGTTCCTCCCCAGTCTGGCTCAGGGAGGGCTCAGTTCCTCCCCAGTCTGGCTCAGGGAGGGCTCAGTTTCTTCCCAGTCTGGCTCAGGGAGAGCTCAGTTCCTCCCCAGTCTGGCTCAAGGAGGGCTCAGTTCCTTCCCAGTCTGACCCAGGGAGGGCTCAGTTCCTTCCCAGTCTGGCTCAGGGAGAGCTCAGTTCCTCCCCAGTCTGGCTCAGGGAGAGCTCAGTTCCTCCCCAGTCTGGCTCAAGGAGGGCTCAGTTCCTTCCCAGTCTGACCCAGGGAGGGCTCAGTTCCTCCCCAGTCTGGCTCAGGGAGGGCTCAGTTCCTTCCCAGTCTGGCTCAGGGAGGGCTCAGTTCCTTCCCAGTCTGGCTCAAGGAGGGCTCAGTTCCTTCCCAGTCTGGCTCAGGGAGAGCTCAGTTCCTTCCCAGTCTGACTCAGGGCTCAGTTCCTTCCCAGTCTGACCCAAGGAGGGCTCAGTTCCTCCCCAGTCTGGCCCAGGGAGGGCTCTGCTCCCATTCATATCCACATCCCCCAGCCCTGCTCTGGGCTCTGCTTCTCACCCACTCACTGGGCCATGTCCATGAGCAGGGATGTTTTTTTCCATGCATAGATTTCCTGACTGATTTCTGTTTGGCAACTGGCAGTGCCCAAGTTCCATGACCTATTTCTTCCAGGCAGGATCTTAGTGAGCTGGATGGGAACAGGGGCAGCTCCAGTGTCCAGTGATCAGGAATTCAGCTGCACTTTGGGCTGGACTTGAGCTGCAAACAGCTCCGGTGCTTCAGGAAACCCAGGGAAATGTGGCTGTCGGAGCTCAAGCTCTTGGAACACACAGGAAGGGCAGGTTGAGGTGCCATATTTTCCATCATGCCTTTCCTAGGGATTTGGGGAGTTTGGTGGGGTCACACATCAGAAAGCAAAGCCTCTGCTTCCGTCTCAGGGATGCAAACCTTGTACAGCACAGCCAGAACCAAATGCTGACCCATGGTGGGGGTTCTAAGGGCCAGGGAAAACCAAAAATAGAGGAGGCACCTCCTGTGCTTTTTATTCCCTGTCCCACACTACCTATTAGCCAGACTCCAAATGCAAATTATTAAATGCAAACTCTTACACATCTGCTTTTGCCATGACTTTATATCCACTTTTCATAAAAAACCATGGAAACTATTTTAACTTTGTTAATTGAGTCAACCATCATATTATTTTGGAATAAAATCAGAAGAGATATTGCCAATATGAACAACCACAGATAATTATTTGTCTCTTGAAAGAAAGCTGAATTCAGAGCTGGGCATTACACATGAGGATCCTGTGGAGGAAAGATTCCACACTGGAAGAAGACAACCTGCTGGAGGAAAGAAAGAAATATAAGAAATCTAAATAGGGAATAATAAGAGTATTTGATACACCCCTGCATAAGAGAAGTGGAAATACAGTGCTATAAAAATACATGTATTTTTACCTTAAAAATTAAATAGTTTTAGATGGTAGAATAATCTCATTTTTGAAAGGGTAAAATCGAAGTGCAAAAGGTGAGAGCAACTTTCTCTGTAGGAAATAAAGTACAGGCACTTTCTTGGGATTGCTCAGGGATGAATTTATGTGCTATGAAAGGAAAAGTCATAGGTGAGCCTTACTTTCAGCTTGAGTTCTTTGACCATTTTGGAAAGACATTTTTGAGTTGAGTTTTAATTATGAAGAAAATCAGGAATGATGGCCCTGGGGAAAAACTCCTATCTTGAACATCAAAGTCCTCTCTTGCCAGGGTGGTCAGAAACCACTCTGAAATTATTTATTTGAAGTGACCTAAATAACATCTATGGACTAAAAACTGAGGGCCACTCTGAATTTGTACTGCAACTTTATTAAAGTTCAAGTATTAATTGGGAAAAGTATTGGAGGACTCTGCACAGAAGCTGAATCTGAAGAAGTAGGGCCTGGGGAAAATAACTTTTTTGTAGAGAGTAAAGGATACTGGAAAGAAGAAAAGGAACATTTTTGAGGTCAACATGGGTTGCAGTTCAAATCTATGCAAGTAACTTTAATTGAATTAGGGCAGTATTGGAGTCAGTCTATTGGTAAAACCTGCACCAATTAAAGTATAAACAGTCCTGTGGGAAGAAAGACTTTTATAATGAAAGGAAGAAAAATGAATGGAAAATGAAAAGAACTCTCCAACAGAGATTGTATCTCAAGTAATTAAAAGTACTGTTAATTCACAGCCATTCAACTAGTGAAAGTGGGCTCTGTGCTGGGGAGAAGTTTCAAGGAGAAAGGAAGATTGGAAACTTTCTCTGCAGTTCCTGCATAGGGGGGCACAACAAAATCACCTGTTCAACTTGTTTGTAACTGCCAGGAGTTTAATTTATTTGCATGTTTGTTTATTTATTTAAATAATGTATGGGGCATAGCTACCAAACGAATTCTTTTTTTCCCCCCTCGACATTTTTCTAACACATTTCTTTATTAGGCATCTCTCTAACAAAATTCCAACATCAATAGTAATTCGTTGGGCAGCTGGGAAGCAGCTTGCAGTGATTTATTTTGGAGCATTTCACACTGAAGATGAAGCAGCCAGTCTTTCATAGCTCTCTCTGTATCTATTGATGAGGTTGTTTCTTCCTAATTAAAAATATTCAAGTTTTTCTCAAATTCATACTTAGTCTGAATGGCCATACCTGCAGTGACCTCACTTCAGATCATTTTCATTCTGCTCATACACTTCTTGTTTCTCCAATTCTGTGAGTGTATTGGGAAGCATTTTTTCTCACTTTACCTGATTTGCAATCAATTTTCATTTTTAACAAATCATTCAATATATCAAAGACTTATTTTCCACCCATATTTCAGGAGTTATTCAAAGGTAATTATTCTAGACTAAAATCTTCATTTTATACGTATATTGATGGTGGAGTAGATAGAAATAAATGTCCTTTCACTGGAGTGGGTTGTCATCCCTCTCAGTGAGAGATGAGGAGTTATTCCTTCTCCTCAGTACAATGAGGAACCTGGCACATCCATTACTTTTGTCTGTACAAACATGTTTGCATCCAGAGAGCTTTATTAATCTCAATTGGAAAAGAAGTTCAGCTTTTGGCAGTCCAGTGCTATTTATTGTGCTGTGCCAAAACATTGAATTAATACTATTGAATTGAGATAGTTAATTATTGCACTTATTAGAAAGTGTGTATCATCTTTTGCTTAGTCTAATTATCAGCTTCTTTCTTAGCCTTTCAAATCATGCAGTTTGGAAAAATAACTGATTTTAAGGGTTCTGTGTTGGTTTTAAGTTTTAAAGTCGGTTGACAATTTTGGCATTTTCAAATTCCTCCTCAGATGAAGACATTGAAGGCAGATAATTAAGTTTATACAAACAGTTTGGAGTAGCCTAAAGTACTTCTGTATTTTTCATATCTGTGCATAATAGTTTTGTCTGTAAGAGGTAAGAATTTCATGGGCTTGCTGAGCTGATGTGCTGAAAAGGAGAACCTTGGATGTGATTATGTATTTGTGCTGACAACCTCCCCAAAAGAAATCCTGAACTCACCCAGTGCTCCCTCACCAGGAGAAGAAGTGGATTTCTGTTTTTCCTGTCTTTTAATGTAATTGAGAGATTTCTTCTTGTCACACAGTAATTCTCCTCCACAAAACAGGGAGAAACATGTTCTGTTCCAAGTGTTAAACCAGTTCCAGAGCTGGTAATTTTCTTCTGAAAATGTAGTTGTTTAAGTACCAGTGAGAATAAGGATCCTAATCCATGGCTGGGCTGGTGAACAGGCTGCTCCAGGAGCTCCTGCATCTTTCTGAGCAAGAAATGTACTTATTTAGGAATTCCTAAAAGAATCCCTTTATAATAATCCATGGCTGCATTCTGTGTTGGTTGTGTGCCTGGGTAAACTCAGTGGTACTCTGCCATTGAACATTATATCCTTTGTCATATTCCAAGTTCCTGTCACTCACAGGGCCAGAACAGCACACCTTGCTATGGCCAATTAAATTGTGTGGCTACTAATTAGGCCAAAGCAGCAGCAGGAAATTATGCCAATGGATATGTAGGTAACGACATGGTGTTAAACCCCACACATGTCTGGCACTGTAGACCAGGGCAGGAGGAGAACACTGGCTGAAATTCACTCCAAATAGTGCTGGAGTACATTATAATTTGTGTATATTTTCTACCCCTGGTTCAGGGAACATTCATTTGTGCCATCAATTCCTCTTGAGGTTTGGAGCTGGAACACAGTGATTGTGTTTGTAATTTCAGCCCTTCTGGTTTCTCCAAGGCTGATGATAGTGATCACAGTCACTACCGGGGATAAAGGGATGGACATTTTCCTGCACAGGGATAAAAAGAAAACCTATACAGCAAGTGCCTGCTTCACTTCACGGTTGTTTCTGCTGGAAGCAGCTGCTGTAGCATTGCAGGGTGCAGTGTTGGGTGGCTGCTTATTGCTTGTTTTGCTTTGATTCCTGTGTCTCACAGGATCCTTCCTGCAAAGTAGTTCTGTTTGCCAAAACCAGTGGAGAGCAGAAAGCTTTTTGTGTTTTAACCTCATTTTTAACATAAATTGCTCCGTGTAAGCTCTGTTGTGTCCCCAGCCTCAAATCCCTGGCCAGGATTTGGGTCTTTGATTTGTCTGCAGCAAGGTGGGGGTACCCTGTGTCCCCTGACAATGCTCACCCAGCCTTCGTGCAACAATTAGAATTAATATCCAATTAATGCATAGGAATTATTGCTTTGCCTGGGATCTCAACGTGAAGGGTATGGAAGTGCCTGCCAGTGACACAGGAACAAATTGTGCAGCAGAGCATGCACATTTCCTTCTCCATGTTTTTCTTGCTACACTAAAGCAGTTAGAAAGAAGGATGCTTGTAACATTTGTCATCTTACTCATGATCAAATGTGTTCCTGGACTTGTACACTGATTTAATCAAACACATGCAAATGTTACTAAGTCTTTCCCCAAAATGACCTCTCATGGGAGATTTTCTAATACTACCACAAAATCTGTGCTTTACACTTCTTTTTTTCCATTTCTGGATGATGTTTGTGGGATACTTTGAGCTGAGAATGCTTTTATGTCTTGCCAGGCCTTCAGAAAAGGGGGCACTTAATTTTTTGCAGGACTAAGAGCCAAGGGACGCCCAATTTGAAGGGATTGTGTTGGAATTGGTGCAAGTCAGGTTAAACTTTTCAATCACTCTGGTTCTATAACAATATTGATTATAATTCCAGTAGAAATGGATGGAACATCTACTCATGTCTGAGTCTTTGTCCTTGTTTGAATTCTTGATTAAGAAGAAGAAAAACTAATAGTGGTCAAAAATGGCTGTTTCAATATTGGCAACTTTTCAATTCCATGTTCTGTGGCCTTGCATTTTAAAGATCCTTATTAGATGATTCCACATTCATGATTCCTATGCATATGGTAATTCTCACTGCTGACTTTACACCCTTGTCACACTGAACATGGGAATTGTTGGCCTAAAAATCCAGATCTTGCCAAGTTTGCTGTGGTTCCACAAAAATGCCACTAAAACACCAACCTTTTGCTTGAGAGTTAAACTGGGCAATTTTAATTTCTAAATTCTGGAGTGCTCAGTGGCAGCTCTTCCACTCTGACCTTTTATTGCCAACTCAAAAATAAGACTTCAAGCAGGATGTATGAAAGCAAAATACTGATTTTCTAAAATCCTGGCTTGCAGCACAGAGAGCTTTATGCTTTCTGTCAGAAACCTGCACAGGGTTTGGGTCTTGCTGCATAACAACACTTCATTGCATTCTCTTGCAATGAAACATTTGAATATATAATTTAAACCCATTAGCCAGCTGAAGCTGCTAATTTTGACTTGGTGTGCTTCATTTAAAGTCTTTACCAAAGCTGTTTGAATTCTCAGACTTATCTGGAGGTGAGAACCACCCGAACGTGAGTAGTTCTCCAAGCAGGTGGGGTTTGCCATGGATTTGTTGCTTGGATAAATGTGTGTGTGACTCCTGCTATTCCAGTCACTCCTGCTTGGGCTGTGCCAGGGCTGAATCCCTGGGAACTGGATGGATGCAGGCACTGACAGACAGTTCATTGACTGGATCCAGCTAATGGAATATTGATTCAGTCCCAGGTAATCACGTTAAATACTGGGGGGAAGGTACATTAGATCAAAGAGGATAAAGGATTCTATTTTTGGAATGAAAGAGAATACACACTATTGCAGGAGGAGATTAACTTCTCCACTTTCAACGAAAAAAGTGTTATTCCACTAACATAAAATTTAAATTTAAGGTAACCTGAAAACTAAGTGATATACAGATTTTTTCTTAGTTTGTTCATGTGTTCACCATCTTAAAAGTCAAAAAATTGCTGTCTCCAATGGTCCATGTGAAATACATTGATAATTCTTAATCCTTCAGTGAAAAATAGTTGCACTATTACTTATACAGTATTTCAAATAATTATCAATAAACATTATTATGAACATTTAAAATTAGCTTTGAATTTTTTTTCCACTGGGAAGGGATTATGTTTTATTTTCAAAATCTTTCCTTTGCAGAAAGCAAGAGTTCACCTTTTCTTTAGGATCCTGATTTGAAATCTGCACTGAATGTAATATATTGCGTTTTATATTGCTCCCATGCAATACCAAGGAGTTTCTCTGTGCCAAGGACATGGAGGGAATGGGTCAGTGCAAGTGAAAAACTGTCACATCTTCCCTACCAAAAAAATTGCTTTTCTAACTTGCAAGGAGGAATTTCTTTCACAAATCCCCAGTCAGATATTTTTCATATCACTGTGTTGCATTATCAATGGCTTTGAGCTGCCTGAATTCCTGAGTAATTATCTGTGATCAGTTATTGTCAGAGAGAAATTCATATGCATGCACATGCATATTCATGTAACTGGTGTTGACTGAGTTGCTTGAGCAGCAAATTCACAATAAAAATAGATAAATGAACTTTTTCATACACTCATTAATGCCCATTCAGAAGAATCTTGTTGCTAATTTAATTTCTAGATGCTTCTCTGAATTGTTATGAATATATGGAACATTTCTCTGGAATTGAGATATTTTTTTATGTGGAAGTACCAGTTCTGCAGGAATTGAAGTTAAATGTCTGACCCAGGTGCAATGGTCAGGGTTGATGTTGTATTTCCAGGAAAAGCCTATCATTTATTCTCTGAACTTTGAATAATTCACCACTGCTTAAAATTCGAATTTTCTGTTACGTACTGAATCTCTTCTCCTCCATAACCTTGCATTTCTGCCTGGTAATTCATTTTAAGAGGGGCTTAAAAACAAAGAGAAAATGAGTCTTCCTATGATTGGATGGTTGGTTCTTACATAAAACTCTTATTATGAAGTAAATAACAAAGTTCAATTGGTCAAAAGGCTTTAGCAACAAATAATGAAGGTTTGTGGTTGTTGAACAACACATTACACACATACAGCTTCACTGAGGATGCAGCACATCCATAAAGATCAGAGAGCACTTGAAGAGTACAGCAAAGGCTTGAGATGTTTCAGCCTTGGAATAAAGCCTGTGGAATTCCCTGCACTGGCAATAGGGAAGGCAAAGAAGAATTCAGTGTAATTTAGGTATTTCTAAGAGAGACACATCAGCAATGGCAGAGCACACACTGGGGAACAACTAATGCAGGCAGCAATTGCTGTAGCTTAGAAAAGTGAGCAGATCATATATTTTTGGAGGCAATATCTCCCAGTCATCCTCCCCTCCTGTTGGTTTATCCCAGGATTCCCAGCCAGCACGTTGCTCAGTACACATGGAGGAGGTCGAGCCTGGCTTGCTTGTGTGTTATAACTGAAGCCACGTGCAGATCCTTCCTTAAAACTAAAGTAATTGGGAACAATTTCTCTTGTGGTCTTGTTTTTGTGCCTGTCAGAAAGGAAATGTTGCCACAGCTTTCTTTTCCTGCAGGTATTTTTCCTGCAAGTTGCCCTTGGAGTTGTTAAATGTGCCCAGATGGCTCAGGGTGGCAGAGGCCAGCGGGTGCAGTGCATCCACTCCTTGTGTGAACATGGTTCTGAGAGGGTTTGCATGGTTCTGAAAAGGCTTTGGGTTTTCATGCTGCTGCAACATTAAGATTTTGCTCAGAAAAAAGTATGAGACAACATTAAATGCATTTTGAAATGGAGATTTGTTTTTAAATGCAAATTCACTTGCAGGGGGTTTAAATCTGAACTCTTTGTGAAGACAGAGCTAAACAGAAAATGTGAATTACTAGACTGGGAGAGCAGTCAGGAACAGCTCCAAGGAACGCTGCTGATGTTCACAGAAAAAGAAAAGTGTTTTCTCAGATAAATTCGAGCTCTATTTCAAGCAGGTTTGGATCAACCTCTCCTGTTCCTGATGGTTCAATGCCCCCACAGAAATGACTATTTGTGGCTCAGATGTAAATGATCACACTCCACTTTACAACTGAGACCTGAGCTCTCCTTGCAGAGGGAATCTCTTCTCTTAACAGTTCCATTCTTTAAAGCTTTTTAGAATGAGCACTAAATAGATAAATAGCTGCTTTAATGTTCATGTATTTAGACTATTTACAAATAGATTTCAAGGACCTGCTGAATGAGTAATCTAAAAGTGTGCAAAACATAAGAAGGTTTTTAGGTAGGGGGAAAAAAGAAAACAAAAAGTCTGGGATAAAGGTAATTAAGGTATTCCTTGGACATGGCCAGCTGCTCAGAGTAGCAGGATCTTGAAAAGTGTCTTCTCAGAGCAATGGCTCAAGCCATCTGGGACCAGATGTTGTGAACACAGCATAGAAGTAAACTTTATACTTTATGCTCTTATGGCAACCAGCAGCCTCCAGGAGTGAACAGCAGGTTCCATGTTTTGCCATTGGTGATGTGTCCCCATGTGCAGGGTCTCACTGTGGGACCGTGTAATGCTGTGAGACAGAACTTCAAATGCCTTTTCAGAAAACCCACATTCTCACCCAAATATCTGTCAGGCTGATCAGTGTATTTCATGTGGTAATATCTGTGCTTTATGTAAGGAATTTAACTGCCTCCTACCTCCTCAGGTTTAGCTCCTTGTCCCCACTAATCTCTCTCTCCATACATTGCTGTGTAGATCCACATAAACAAGTGAGATGTTCCAGTTTGTTCAAGCTCACCCAATTAGGGAGAGTATTTGGCTATTACACAATTTAAAGCATGTTGCTTCATTAGGATTAAGCAGACCAAGAAGGCTTTCTGCAGTTTGTTCAGAGATCTGTAGCAAGAGCTGCAATGGAAAAGCTACTTATAAAATGTTTAGGCAGGAGATAAGAAATCCAGTTAATCCTTGATCATCCTCATCCTTCCAAAGCAGAAACTGGTGCACTGTGCAGCTTTAGGCTGGCCTAGAGTGGGGCAAGTCTTGCATAATCAGTGATCCTTCTCCTGAGAGCCATGAGCAGCAAATCTGTATTTATGTCTATAACCTCACCTGCTGCTTTTCCCCAGCTCAGTCCCTCTTACCAGGTGCCCTCTCATGTGACTCTCTTAAGGCTTAAACATGAATTGAACAATTTGTTTAAATACCATTTTCTGAAAAAAAACCTCAAACTCTATTTCAGAAATTGCTCTTATGGGTTTTTTGACTCTGATTTTTCAAGGCAGTACTATCCTTCTTCTATGATTTTCTGAAAAAAACCCAAGATTCTTTTTAACAAAATACTTTCCAGGGCACCCTAATGATGCTTGATGACATTTACTTATATAGATTACCATGCAAATGCTGAAACTTCCTCTGGAGGGGAAAAATACAATGCAAATGTTAATTTTTAATAGGTTAAAATATTTAATCTTAGTTCTAGATCTACTTAATTTATGTATTTACAAGATAATAGGAAGGTATAGAAGCACTGTGACAAGTTCCAAATTATAGACTCGGGAGACAAAGAATTGTGACACAATTTGCTCCTGCAAGGTGGGATAATTATAATGGAAGGGAGAACAAGGGGGAGGAAAACTACACATGAAAAAGCATCGAGGTGTTTCAGATAATAGACTCTAATTTGTATTGTGATGTTGCATATTTGCATAATATTACCATAGTTATTAATGAATTCCATACTTTTATTTTTATGAAACATCATGTTCTGTGCACATAAACTGGGGTATAATGCTGCAGTTTAACTGAAATGATGGGCAAATGTTATTAAAGATGGGGAGGAGGATTGGTTTTGTTATATAATGTTGCCAATCTACTGATTTAGGAGGAGACCTTCTAAAGAAAAAGCTGAAGCAAATTTGGGTCATGTTTTACTGGAGCTGCAGCCTCAGCCTTCAAGATGGAAAGTATTTTCTTGATATATTTATGATTTTCAAAACAACAGTACTAGGACTTTATACAGATAGACAATACCTAAATTACTGAATATATTATTGTATAAACTCTGTGAACTACATCTGACACAGAGTGTCTTTTATAAAACTTACGCTGTTTCTTCGATTTGCTTGATTTAACTTTTCATCAAGTATTGTCAAAACTTGCATCTAATAATAAGTGTCACATTTTTTACCACTCAGGAAATGTTAAGTTTTAGGTTCCAGTTTCTAAATTCTCTCCTGAACTTCCCTAGAACCTGAACTTGTGCACTGATGAAAAATTAATTGTACCTTCTTCAAAGAACCAGCCCATAAATTCTTTTTAGAGAGGAAAAACTACTACACCTGAGGGGAATGCACTGCCTTACACACTTCATACTGTTTTATTGCCTTAAATTTAAAGTTGTATCATAAAAAACTCATCACAAAATTGTAACAGAAATACTTGATGAAATCAAAGAAATATTTAAGGAGACAGGTATTTTAGAATCAGGTTTTCCTTGTGTTTTCTGTTGGGCTCTTCACCTTTACAGCCAAACCTCCAGAAAGAAAATTTTATTTTACAAGAGTGTTTTGATGGGTTTTTTAGCTCTTTATGCTAAAAACAAGTGTGGGAGTATTTAGCTTTTTTGTTTTATTATCTGTGTTTGCCTGAGTATAATAAATGCTAAAAGGCTCCATGATATCCCAAACACTGTTTTCATGGCAAAGTTCAGGAGCAGCAGAGCCAGCAGGGAGGGCTGGGCTCCCATCTGGCACACGGTGTTTTCCCAAAGGAGATTCCTAAATCCCAGAGCTCCTTCCAGGCTTCCTTTCCCAGTGGCTGCCATGGATGGACTGCACTGATTAAGGGGGGGATTCCAGCTTAGGGTCAAACCCAAGTGGGAGTGCAGCCCAACCTTTGGGTTGGGGTGTTTTAAAAGCCTTGGCCATGGGGGATTTCATGGAAGATGCTGGAATTTCAGTCGGTTGTTTCCTTTAATCTCCTGCTCTGTGCTTTTATTTCTCTTTTATTTCAGTTCAGTGAAATAAACACTCAAAGCATCCCCTGCACAAAAAGCTGTGTGTGCATCCCCATGTCTACACACGCTTACATTTATACATACATTGCACTGACTACTTACATGAATGACAACATTAAGAAAAATTACGGTAATTTAAAAAAAAAATCTGTTTTGAAGGTAAGTTAAAGTCATTACTTATGTAATATAAACTATTTAGCTAAAATGATATCCTGTGTGTATAAAATTTCAATGTGCATACATTATTTTTATCTCTGGGTGCCACATTACAGTAGAACAATTTCATTATGTGAGTACCTGTAGGAAAAGATGCTGGGGGAGGTTTCCACAGAAGAAATAAACTCCTCTTGTGTTGCAGGCATTTCTTGCTCAGCTTTTGATCTTTGGGTGTAGAGTTTACAAAAAATTGATAAGTATTTTGCTTTTTATCCCCATTATACTTGTTATTTTTTATCTCAGTGTTTGCTACAATAATTTGGCCTATTTTATCTTAGTAGCTGAAATTTTCCTGAGGTTGCTTTATTAGCATAAAAGACTAATTTGTGAAGTTTATTACATACCTGCAGTAAAGTATGAAAACACCCTGAGCTGTTGCTGAAGATTTTTTCATTCCACTTCTTTGAATGTAAAAAACCTCATATCTTATATTGTCAGATGGATAAAAAAATTGGCTTAATTTTCTTCCTGTCGTTTAAAAATGGAATTTCAAACCAGAATGTGTGTAGAAAACAATCAGTTTTTTGCTGGAATTGTGACACAGACACAGGACAGGAGGGTTCTTGCTGTCCATGTGTTCAGCTATTTCTGCATTTTGGATTTATGACATAAAGAATATCTGTTTGGAGGCAGATTTCCTGGCTTTGTTTCCAGTATTCCTTTGTAACTATATGGAGTATTTAATAAGTTATCCCTCACACCACATCTACTCTGCACTAATAAAAAGAGCAGTCTATCTCAGGTGGCTCAAAAAAAAAAGGCATTTTCTCCTGTCTCCTGAATTCTCCTGTTTCTGACAAGAGCCACCTGTTTTCTGTTCTTCAGAAAACCTGATCGAGTGTGAAAGCCCTGCAGGGGATGTGTCCTGTCTGTTCCCTCAGCACCTCCAATCACCCCCCTCACCGAGAACAGCAGGGCATGGCAGGAATGCTCCCTGGGAGTCTGGGATGGACTGGGAGCCTCAGAGAATGGAATTGCAGGAGTTGGAAGCTGTGCTTTACAGGCTGCAAACGGGGTTATCCTTCCACCTCCACCAGCTGCCCATCTCCCCGAGCAGTGTCACTGCAAACTCAGCTTCAGCTTGGCATGGTGCTAATGATATTCTTCTCTAATGAGCTTGGCTGCCTCTGATCACACACTTGCATTTAATTCCTGCTTCTTGAAATCCTTCCTTCCAACTCCTGTCATTGAATGGGGCGTCAGGAATTGCTGAGCTCCGACCTAAAACACGGAATCCGTCTGTCACTGAGCAAATCAGACAATCTGGGTACAACTCTTGAGAGTGTGTGCAGGGAGCAATGCTGCCATATATTAAAGCCAGTGCATATACAGAATTTCTTACTGTTCAAACTGTGCTTTTATGTGAAGAAGCTTAAGTAAATATTTAACAGATTTACTAATCATGTCTTTCTGTGCTCAAGGTGTCCTGTTATTTTGGCCCTTTTTTTCCAGCAGTTGCCCTTTCTGTCCAGGCCCTTTTACTGAAATGGAGTGGAGTTGACTTTGGTTGACTTTCTATTCCCACTAAGCAGTTTCTGATCCAGAAATCAGGATAATTTGACAAACTGCATGGCTGTGTGGTTCTAGACAGACAGCATCTGGAGTTGCTTTAACAGTCAGGATTCATTCTAAACCTCTATATCTATTTCCACTAATTGAGTCAACAACCTGAAGCATCACGAAACAAAACCAGGAATTGGAGCAAACCTTGCATGTTTTATTTTCCCTGGTCTTGGGATGAAAAATAACCCTGCCTGTGCTAATGGCACCCTCTTGTCCCTTTTAGAGGTTTTATCTTTTATTTTTCTGTCTGTCTTTTTAAACTAGAAATTATACCTAGGATTTAGTGGCCAAGAAGGAAATCACCTGCCAGGAGACAGAATTTTCCAGGCTCAGGAGCATCGTTTCCATGGCGTGGCTCACAATAACAGCACATATTTAACACAGGGAGAGCAGAATGCATGGCTGTGAAAACTGAAGTGTGCTCTGGCAGCTGTGACAATGATTCAGCCTGGCAGCTTCGAGACTCTCTCAGTTTGCAACATGTAGATGAGATGCCTTCAGGAATTGAGGAGATCTGGGTACTTGCAGTGCCATGCATACACAGCAAGGCTACTCACTCCTTACTCATTCTCAACTACAACTCTGTTTTTAAATATCTCCACTTAATCAGAATTGATGCAGTTCAGCTTTGGGGGTGTGCCCACTCTTTTCTCCTCTATATCCCATCACTTTGGTCACTGACAAAGGAAGCCCCCCCCCCCCCAAAAGGGCCCACAGCTTCCTTCCATCATTTTCTGATGTGCTGCCACTGTGGGGTTTGGTGGCCTCAGAGCTTCAGGAGGTGTTTGGAGGGGATACTTTCAAAGACTATTTTTGACCACCTTTTTCCCATGTGGTAGTTGGTTACAGTTGTTTGATTTAAAACTAAAAATCTTGGATTTGAGGCAAGCTTAATTCTAGAGCAATCCAATGTCTCTTCTACCAAGGTATTGATTCACTGTCACTTTTGTAATATCTTTAGCTTTTCCCCTTTATTGTGCCTCACTCAGTCTCAACTAAACCACCAACTTGCATCAGCACTTTTACTGTGCTGGGAAATTTCCTTTCATCTTCTGATTATCTTTATGGACATATTTTATCTGTGCTTTGCTGTATTTTAAATTTTCTATTGCCACCAATTGAAGTTGCCATTGGTGTGCAATTAATAAACTTGAAGATAAAGCAGAGAACTTGCTCACAAGGTGGATTTCCTCCAACACAATTCCTGGCCAATTCTCTGTGTTTTCCAGAGACTTGAGAAGATCCCTCTGGCTGATTACACTTGCTGGGATCTAAAATACTCTCTTCTTTTTATAGATTTAGTGATCAAATTGTGTCATTTTTTGCTTAGCTTTTCTTGAAAACAAAGTAACGGGTTTCCAGAGCTTTCATGCAATAATGAATAATTGGAAGGAATGTTTTCTGCCTGTTTCCACAGCAATAAGCAATGTTAGACTTGGAAATACAGCCAGGAGGATCTAGTTTGTCATCCTTGTAATGTGTTCCTGAGTGTGCAAAATGAAACTCTTTCTGAGGGATTTTTAGCTGCCTGGCTGGTTATTAGCTGGAAAAGGCATCCCAGTTCATCCACTTAGTCATCACCTTGGCATGAGTGGAAGTTTAGAGGAAACTGGAGCAGGGGAGGGAATTCCTTCAGTGTTTTAATAAAAGAAAGGTTAGCCACAGTATTAAACAGATGACATACTAGTATCAAACACAACTTGCTTTTTAAGTTTAAACTTTTCCAAAACAGAGTGACTGTGGCTAATTACAGGATTCATTCTGGAAAAAAAAAAAGATGTGGAGAGAGTTGTTCTCATCAGTTCTAAACCAATGCAAGCTTAGTTTGCACTTAGTTTTCACTGTTCAGTCTTGTGCTGGCTGCTTCCAACCCCACTGACTGATCGTGGTGCTTTAGCTATTATATGTACATAACACCAAAATTAATTCTGTCCCTGAGGTTTAAAATCATTTAAAAATCTCAGTTCTTTGCAGTGAGCTCACTAAGACAGCAAAGTGTTTCATTCCTTGTAGGCTGCCCTGCAAGCTGGAGGCAAAGGCTTGATTTATTTGTCAGTGAACTTTGACAGGGAGAATGTCTGGCAGAGAAGGCACCAATCTGAGTGCCAGCTGTAAATGGTCCAAACCACTTCACCAAGCATTTATTTGGGGTTTGTTTGCCTTCCACACAATCCCAAGCGTGTTATTGGTTAGTATATTTTCCTTTTCTGGAGGTGAAAATTGTTATTTCCAGTTCAAACATTCATGTTTGCATCTGTCAGAATAGTGTATTCTTTACTCTCTGCTTTGAGAAAGAAGTTTAGGCAAAAAAAATTCACATGTGATATTTGTGATCAGTCATCCTCTGTAATGTAAGCATAGTTGAAATTAAGACTGGGCAATCAATTCAGGCTCTGAATTGATTTTGTTTTAATGCTCATTAGATTCTTTCATGTAACCTCTTGGGGCTGTGAGACATCTGGGTCCAACTCAGTGTGTTTGACACTTTCCACGTGAATTCAAATTATTTAATGTTTTTGAGCCAAGATACCTTTGTGCTTCCTACCTGGGTCTGAGTGGGGAATTGGCTTGGTGATAAAAGGCCTGAGATGTGCCAAAAGGGAAAAGGGACTTGAATGTGGAAACCTTTAGTTAGCTTCAACCCTTCTCCTCCCATATGAATTCGAACAATGGATGAAAATCCATTAAAAATGTCAAATGTGAAACACTGCCAGATGTGGACAGACGAGGGGACAGTGGATGTATCCTCTCTGTGTGTTGTTTAGTCCAAAGCCAAGCACCCAAACCCACCCCATCCCTGCAGCCACTGAGAATGCTGAGCCTCACAGTTCTGCTCATGTGACTGACAACCCACTGTATCCCTTTATCCTCTTCTTTCCCCTCAGAATTACGGTTTGGAGACTGAAAACCTGCGAACTCTGTCTCACAAGCTGAATGCCTCAGCCAAAAACCTTCAGAACTTTATCACGGGTAGGAGGAGGAGTGGCCATTACGACGGCAGGGCTTCCAGGCGACTGCCAAATGATTTTCTTACCTCTGTAGTTGACCTGATTGGTGCTGCCAAGAACTTACTCGCCTGGCTGGACAGGTAATTAACTGCTCCTCCATCCTTTATGCATGAGATTGATTCTTTGGGTAGTTTTGTGGTTGCCCCTCCTTTGTCTCTTCTACTCTTTTATTCTAATATTAAAATGGCAGGTCTGAAATTTCAGCTCTAAATTTTGAATTTGTCCAATATTAGAGGCAATATTTAGTACCCTTGTCTAAAGTTTGCTCCAGTTACCTTTTTGGGTTCTTTCAGTTGGATTTCGTGTGAAATGAATACTCCTGTGCTGTTCCAACCTGGCATCTCATTGCCACAAATGATAATGCCATTGGAAATTCCAGAAGGAAGGGCAAGGAAGAAAAACTTGTGAAGTTTTAACTGTCTTTCAGCCATCAAAGAGAAACATAAAAGCTGGAGTTGAACAAATCAATTGAGAATATTCAAAATAAATTACAGTACTTGCTTAGTCTGAAAATTAAATTTTGTTATTAGAGTTTTTATGGAGTGGTTTGATGTGTTAGGCACAGTTGTGTTGGTTGACGTTCAGCAATCAACCACTGTATTTTTAAATTTAGGAATTGAGAATTTGTTTAAAGGTATCTGTCTGACAGTGGTAAGACAGAAAGAAAAAACATCAAATAGCATCAGAGCATTCCTAGTTTGTTTTTCTTTGAAGTTATAGCAGTGAATAGCTGCCTTTTGAACCTGAGTGCTCTGGAATGTATAAATGGCACCTTAGAAATCACAGTGAGAGTGAATCACCCTCCTTTCCAGGATTTGTATAATCCTGGTGACATCTTCCTAACCTAATGCCAGCAGTCATATTCTCTCAGGCTGTGACCTTGTCAGTTCTTGTGGATTCAAACAGGGTCAGATTCAGCTGCAATTTGGAAAGCCTGAAGGAAATCCGAGCGTGCAGGAAGCTGTTAGGGACAAAGTGAGCATTACTTTGCTCTCTGAATTAAGGTGCTGATTGCTGCTGAACAGTGATGTCATCCTAGAAAAGCCACATTTTTAATGAGGAGTGCAAAGGGAATCTGGGCTTCCTACAGTTCTTTGGAAGCTGCTATTCCTCGCTGTATAAACCTGTCCTTCCCTGTCGCAGGTCTCCGTTTGTCAGCGTGACAGAATATTCACTGCTGAAAAACAACATTGTTCAACTGTGCCTGGAACTAACAACCATTGTGCAACAGGTAGGAGTGGTTTGGCTTCTGCTCTGAGTCCTCTTCACACCGTTGCTGAACAACTGCAATATAAAAACCAGATAAGCTTTGACCTCACCAGAGAATTTGCTGTAGCGTTACCTCTCTGCTCCTTGAATAGTCTCGTTCCCTGGGAATAACAGGAAGATTTTTGGACTTTGGTGATCTTCATCCACCTGGAGAGGCTGAAGGAGAGTGTGAAGTTAAAAATAATCCACTTTGCTCTGGAGCAGCCAATTTCATGTCAGGTTATCTGCCCCCATGCAATGTTACACAAAAAGCCACTGTGGGAAACAGCTGAACTGCTGCTCACAGGTTATTGCAGATTAAAATACGAACGATCCAAAATCTTACAGGGAAAAGCTCCTAAAATACATACAAATACACCCAGGACCTGCACTGTGGCTTCTTCCCTGAAAGGAGAGCCAGCTACATGAAAGTTGTTTAGTGATGAACATTAAG
Source organism: Serilophus lunatus (assembly GCA_013399895.1). Lineage (NCBI taxonomy): Eukaryota > Metazoa > Chordata > Aves > Passeriformes > Eurylaimidae > Serilophus > Serilophus lunatus. Next base: position 2,899,634 of record VXBA01005117.1, on the reverse strand, counting down.
TATTCACAACATTAAACAACCCAAATAAGGAACAAATTAGGGTAGTAGTTTTATCATCACTGATATGAATTAATTAATTTTAATACAGTGCAATCCACAGGTAAATAATATTAACTTATCAGGTCTGTAGTTCTATATAATATATAAATAATAATAATATTTTCTGACAGTGTCTGCCCCTGATGGAAGACAAGAGGTGACACACAGGTACAGAAAGACAGAATGTAAATTAGTTTTACAAATATTTACTGTGAGTGGATAAAAATATTGATGAGACAAAGCAGTGCTATTGGAATGTGTGGAGAGGTCAGAGAACGGGCAGGGCTGTCTTGGAGTGAAGCAATAAAGATGAAAGAGTTGTAGGAGAGAAAGCAAGAAGGAGGCTTAGCAAAAGCTCAGCTCTGGAAGGACCTTGGGCTGGCCTGCCTCTGCCTATCTGGCACAGTTTTCCATGGAATCTCACAGCAGAACAACCACAGAACTCGTTTAATTTCAAAATCTTTCGGAGTAGTGACACTCTGAAATTGTTTTTTCCCTCCTCTTCAATTTTATTTCAGCTCTTGGGAAAAAAGAAATCAGGCTGATAAATATGCCATTGTATTTTGCACTATGATCCTTAATTTATAATACTGAGCTTTATTCCTTTTGGAAATCGTGTCCTTCATGCAGTTTTGCAGCACAAGACACTGATCCCTTTTTCTCTTTTCTTAGTTTAAAAATTCCTATGTCGGCATTTAATTATTTATGTATCTTTATTAAGCTTTCCCTTGCAAGGTGTTTGTAGCACTAGGCTATTTTTGATTTACAGACTAAGCAAAATGAACTTCTCTACAGTATAAAAAGTTTGAGTTCTGATTCCACCCTTCAGCTGATACTGCACTTTATTTGTGTGGCTTTGATTTTTCCCTGTGGTCTGGGTGAAAACAGGATTATTTTGAACTGCTTGTCTCCATTTCTGTCGTTCGTGTCCCTGCTTTTGGCAGATGAAATTCTGTTCTCCTCTGCCACTAACAGTTTGGGGTTTTTGATTCTTTAGCTCCACTAAGCTCTCCTCCTTTTGACAACTTAAAAACAGTATTTTAACATAAACTCCAACAAATTCCAAGATGAAAAATGCTTGGTTAGTTCTTGAGGTTGGCTACAAGTCAAGTTTTGTCTTTTCCTTATTTTATTGTGTGAACAGGATTGTTTGATAGATGTCTATGAAGATCTTTTTACAGCATGTTAAACTTAACACCAGAAAGAGCAGATAAAACCAAAAATGTTGTAGAGAGACAGTTTTGCTGTTACTAAATCTGAGGGAAATTGATCTTAATGTGTGAAAGCAGAAATGTCTCACCTAAACCAGAACTGCAGTCTCAACTGGAGGCTGAAATGGGAATTGAAAGGCATAACTAATAGAGACCCAGATCTCAGATCCTTCCAGATAAACCTTGTTTTATGATTTATATACATTTTAAATACCTAATTCAGCCAGTGTGAAAGCAGCAGTCAAGGCTATGCATTTGCCACATTAAGTGAGGAATGTCTTCAACATGTGGAGTTATTTTGTGCCAAATGAAGGTGCTTTGTGTGCATAACTTAGAGCTGTCACTCCAGGTGAACTTCCTTCTAAACAGGGGGCATGACACTGTAACCTTAGTTTAAAATAGATATTGCTTATGAATCTTCATGCTGGGATGTCCTGAATGATCTGAGTGATATAACCTTAGATAATTCTTATTTGAATGAATTATTACTATTTGCATGCCGTGTAAATGCTATGAGAAGTCACTTGTTTATCTGTAAACAACATCTCATGCTGGTGAAAAGAATATAGACCTTTATTCTCCCATTTTAGAGGAGTTTTACAGCTGCCCATTTATGCTTGGAAATGTACCTTATTCTGCTCAGTTTTCTTAACCCTTTTGATCTCCTTCATTAAACTACTATAAAAGGAGTATCCAGAAGACTTCAGAAACATCCTGATTTTCAGGTGCAATGTTCCATCAAAATGTGTTTATAATAATAGGCAAAAGAGCTTGTTAGAACTGAGTTCAAGGGGTTTTATGCTATCTAGTTTGCACTGCATTTGACAGAAATTGTTGTTTCTTAGCAGTTTCCTGTAGCTGGTGTAATTTTTAAATTAGACTCCCCTGGCAGGCACTGGGACCAGTTAACCTCCAGAGGTCCCTTCCACCTGAATTATCCTGTGATTCAGCAGCTGCCATGAAAAATGGGGGCGTTATTTTCAGTTTGAACTTTGCAGACTTCAGCTTTCAGCCCCTCGATCTTCTTTTGCTTGCCTTTGCTAAAGAACATGTTATTATCAAACATCTGTTCACTCTTTCCTAAATATAGATTATGATCAAGTCTCTGCCTTAATTAAACCAGGTAAAATAAGTTGCTTCAGTGCATTTACCATTGTACCTCTGCCCAATTTCAGAGCAGTCCCATTCTTTTTAATGGGTGAATTTAAAAAGTGTTTCATTTGATGCATGCAAGCAATATATTTTTAAATATTACTTTGTCATATCCAGCACTCCAAGGCTGCTGTAGAACTTTGCTGCAGTGTTATATTGGGAAATGCCACTCAACTGGCAAACACCACAAAGCTCTAATCTCTCTTCCAAGCTGCTCCTTTATATGGTCTCTGTTTCTTTTCAGTAGTCGACTTAACTCATGCTGTTTTATTGTACTAAGTTAATGAACTAAGTATTTTACATATTTTTATGCATAGTTAACTGTCCTCAAGACTTGCCATAAAAAATTCTTTATGGGATCTGCAAATTTCTGTGGTAGTTGCTTTTTTTTTTTTTCTTTCAGAGTTAGAAATTAAAATTTCGAACGTGGAGTGGATGAGCAAAAGTTCTACTGACCTTTTCTCTTTATGAATATTCAAGAGAGCTGTTTCACTTTATCAGAGTGACTGTATCTTTGAAATGAGGATGTTCAGGACAGTGCAGAACTTGGCTTGTTAGCTGTGCTGCTCCTGTGACTGCTTTTGTAATTCCTGTATTTTACCCTTTTACAAAGGGGAAACAGAACACAGCTTCTAATTTTTTTAAGATTACTTTAAACTCTTAAGAAGAAATATTTTTATCATGTCATCTTGCTACTGGAGGATGTAGAAAGGATATGACTGCAACTATTATTTATTTTCTAAGAAAAATAGATCAACATTCTAAAAATGGCAGTGCTGGAAGATTATTTTTTAATGAGATCCCCAGTGCATTGCTATGTATCAGAGATAAATAAATCAGAAGAATATTGTGACCTACATATCTAAATATTTTAGTACGATATTGCAAGTGCTTTTAACCTCTCAGTTAAAGTAGTCTGATGTATTTAAACGAAAAAAAGTCAATATGCATCTATTTTGGAAGGAATCCCAAAGCCATTAACATTCTTCATGCTAATGTAATCTTGAATGTGCACCATAAGTACAGCTAACATTAATTCTGCTCTACAAAACAGGAAAATTTCAGTTTTACTATACATGTCTTCTATTCTTTGACCTGAAGTAATTAAGTTTGTTCAGAATGAGGCTCATATTGTAGTTCTAGTGCAGAAATTAAAGGAATAATTTAGAAAGGAACATTAGCTCTGATGTCAGGCTGGAAGCCCTGCTGTGATCATTTTGTTCTCTTGGTACATGGAGGGTTAAAAGGAGATGGAGGATGTGCTGTTTGAAGTGTGTAAAACTTGTAGGAAAAACTGCCTTGGGCATTGTCAACCAAACTGACTAATTGAATTCTTTTTTGTGCTCTAGAAAATAACAGTATGAATACAGAAGAAACATCAAAGGGATACTTGACCATGAAATGCTAATATAAATTCTTCTGTGTTCTTTGGTGCTCACAATCCTCTGATTTTTAACGTCCTTGTTCTTTTAGCAATACTCCTTGAGCTGTTTTCACTTGGAAATTAATTTCTCCACTGAAGCACCAAAATAAATATTGGCCTTTGGAGCCCTGCACAGGCTGGAGCTGCTCTGCAGCTGCCTCAGGTGGCCCCAGGGGCAGCAACCTCAAAGTGGCACCTAAGGAAGAAGGTCTGGAGCTGGATGAAGAAGAGTGAAGGATTTGGGATGCTGAGACCTTCTCATTTCTCTGGCAGGGAGAGCCCCAGCCCAAACTGACCATACACTAATCTGCTTCTGGGGTGCAGGGGGTGAGGATGTTGGGATTATTCCATGGGAAGTCTGAAGCTGTTAACTGTTATTGCTAATATGTTAAGATCCAAGAAAGAGGAAATCTTGAGAACTATAGGGAATCTTAAGTTTCATGAAGGGTTAAAAAGAATCTTAAGTTACCTGAGGGGATCCCTCAGGTGTATCACTGAGTTAAATTTTACCTGAAAACACGTTCAAGGGAAAAAGACAAATAAACAACACAGGTTTGTTAATTTGTCTTATGCTCATCCTTAAAAACATGTCCTGAAATCCATGTCTTGCTTTGTAGAAAGGTTTTTCCAGTGTGGCATAGCCCGTGGAGAGAGATTTAACAATTTCCCAGCAGAAGTTTTGTGTTATTTTGTGTTATTAGCCACCAGTTCGCTTCCATGTAAATAATCTGGGCTGGTGTGGCACTATGAACAAGATTCCTGTGACAAACACATCCCTGGTGAGATGAGGTGAGGGCAGATGGGGTGACATGAGCCCCCTCAGTGGGACCCTCCCAGCAGCCACAGGGATGGGGGCCATTCCTCCGGGATTCCTCAGGAATGTTTTCCCCCCAGATTCTGGGACAGAAATTCCCTCTTTGCTTTCAGAAGGTGCTGCTGAGGGCAGAGGGAGCCCTCAGAAGGGATCAGGGTCCTGAGGGACTCAATCCTCATGTTCCTCTGGCTGAAAGAGTCAATTCCTGCATTTTCCTTTTTATTTTCCATTTTAGTTAAAATATATCTTGAGATTTTCAGTGCTGGCTGGCAAGGGGAGCTGGGGCAGAGCTGCCTGGGCTGTAGGGAATTGTTAAATTCCACCTTGCCCTGTTTTCCAGAGGGGTGTTCTGAGGGAACTTTCAAACATTAATAAGCAACAGAGGCAGGAGATTTCCTTAAGCAATTTGTATGGTTTGTTTCATGAAGGAAAATCACCATTCCAGCCCCTGGAATATCACTATATCCAAGCAAAGGAATCATGATGCTGGAGTTATGGATTGATAAGATTGATTATTCTTAAAATGATAGCTAAAAGTCACAGGTTTTAAGCCAAGTAAGGATCTCATCAGGGATATGTAAGAGATAGTGAAGAGCATCAAGCCTTTTTTATTTCTTAACAGGAAATTTAATGTGATGTTCATTAATTGGTTTTGTTCTGTTTTACCACAGGATTGTACAGTGTATGAAACAGAAAATAAAATTCTTCATGTGGTAAGTAATTCTCCTTTGCTGTTCTCTACTCTTACCTCATACACTTAAATGATTTTTTTAAAAAATAAGGCTACTACCAGAAAATCAATTTCCTCCCTAGTTGACATAATTTCTGATGAATTACATTAATTGCTGAAAGCCAAAGTTCCCTGGAGTAATGCAGTTAATTACAAATACAAAATTATTGTTCTTAGACTGTTTCAGAAGGTTCACAATATCCTGTGAATATTCATGTAACATTCTCACTAGGATCTGGTGTGGAATTCCAGCCACCAGATCCATAGACCTGATGCATCCCTGCTTGTCAGACTGAGCACTTCGTGCCTCCAGCCCTCAAAAAATCTGATGACAGAGGGGAGTAGAAGAATCTTATTCAAGATTATTGATTAGATATTGGCCTTTAAATTCAAGTATTTTATATTTTCCTGGTACCAACAGAAAACCTGTACTGACACAGAGTTATAGCCTGTGGTGAAAGGGAACTCTCAAAGGATTTACAAGTTCAGATAAGCTTTTGACAAGCTCTTCCCAAGTGCCTGGCTCTTTTTTTCTGTCTTTTACACACACTCTGCTTCCAGCAGGGATTAAAATTTGTCATAAAACATTAATGTGCTGTTAAATTCAGAAAGTGTGCAGTGACTTTTAGGGAAAAAAAAAAAAGCTTACTATTGCAAACCTGGGTCTGAAAAGAGCTTGTAAAAGCACCTGAGATCTTTTGGGATTTGAAGTATATATATATCTATATCTATCTATCTATCTATATATGTGCACACACATACACATAGAGATATATATACATCCTTTAGCCCTCAATTGTAAGTGTGTGGGACTTCTAGAAATAAGTCTTCAGCAGGAATGTGACATTTTACTTTTTTGCCTGTTCTGAATGGAACTGAAAATAGAAAATTTTCCATTTTTCTGTATTCTGTAGGCTCAGCAGTAAAAGTGTGATGAACCTTAGGGGGGCTGGATCCCAAGGTAGTAGAACTCATTTTAACCTGAGCAAAATCACCTGAATCAGCCTGAGCATCTCAGAGCATCCAAGCTCTGAGGATCAACCCCTTTAGCCTTGTAACTCTTGGTGAAATGAGAAAAATCACCATTTTTCTCACAGTATCTTAAAGGCAAAAATAATTTCAAGGATACTGAATTCAAGAATAAGATTTGTGAATTGTTCTGTTTTTTTCATAGCCACTTTATTTCTAAGAATTGTGATGCTGTGAAGTAAAATGTTGCATTTGTAAGAGAGAGAGACTCAAACACTACATGGCATTCTGTTTTATTTCTGAAATATATTAAGAAATATATATTAGAATTCAAAAAAAGATTTATAAAATTATGATCCAGGATTGAGTTTCTTCCTTGGTTGCTGCAGAGATTCATGGAGGAGCAGATTTGCACTTTTGAGAGCCAGAGTTTGCTGGGTTTTTTTGGATACCTGTTCAGCAAAATGTGTTATCAGGACTGTGTCAGTTCTTACATAATATGCCTGTGATAATTAAAAATTAAAACCTGCTAGTTGCTCTTTCTCTCAGCAGTAAATACAGATTATTAACTTAATTCATTGTGCCAGTGGCTGCCTTACCAAAAATACTGGGTTTGACATAGGAGTTTGTAATCCTAGAGATTCTGTTCTTGGTGTGGCCCCTTAAAAATGTAAGAGATGGATTCAGGTGTTGGATGGTCTGTAAAATGAATGAAAAGTTCCTCTGCAACAGAACTTCTCAAAGAACCAGCTTTTGGTGGAGATAAGAGTGGGAGCTTTGTGCACTTGGCTTCTCCAAAGGCTTGGAACTGGTACACAAGACTTTGCTTCTGGGTTTTTTGTGCCAAAAATGCTTCAGCAAATGTTAATGTCTCCTCTGCTGGTCCCAGTGCCACGTCCAGCTGTGATCCCTGACATGGGTTTATTCGTGAATTCTGCTCCATTGCTCCCATTTACACACAGTCTCTGCTTTGCATTATTTACAGTTGGTGTCAGGCCTCTATGGAAATGCTTTATCAGCAACCTGATATTTTTGATTAGCCCAATATTTATTTATTTTTTTACTATTTTCTCCCTATAACATCCTACATGGATTTTGGTTAACTTTTGGAATCATGGGGAGATCTTAAAGGTTTATAAATTTCCTGGAATCACAGGATCATAGAATGGTTTGGGTTGGAAGGGACCTGAAATCCCACCTCATTCCAACCCCCTGCCTTGGACAGGGACACCTCCTGCCAGACCAGGTCGATTTGATTGCAAACTTCTTTGCTGTTTATGTAGTGTAAAAAAAAAGCTAAAACTTCACCTCAGAAACTAGAAAATGTTCTCACTGGGATTTAGTCTGTTCATGTGCTCTTGAATCTTAAGGCATGGGGGAGGTTTTCACTTGGAAATCGTGGTAATATTTTGATATGTTCAAATCTAAATGAAAGCTTGTGCTGACAGCCAGAGGCAGCCACCAGTTCCTCTCTAGACTGGTAGGTCTGTACATTTGTTTGCAAACCAGTTTCCCCATCTCAGGTGGGAGAAGACAAGACCTAAACTGGGTTCTTTTCTGGTTTCTGGACCAAAGCTGAAGCTGTTTGAAATCATTCTGTTCATGGTGACTTTTAGCTGCAGTCACACAAACCTGGGTGGGACACTTTGCATCTGCAGCTGATACAAAACCAGATGCCACATCCAGGACTCCAGAGCTGTCCTTGGATTTCCAGCTGAGTAACTGTGCAGTGAATGGAAGCACAGCCTATAAATTCAGGCAGTTAACTTATTCATTGTGACAACTTTATTTGTTTCACTTATATGTACAGTGTCAAATGAGATATTAGAAAGTCTCATGCTTTTGCAAATGCCTGAAATAAAAGTTCCCTTAAGGGATTTCACTGGAATTTTCTATAATTAGGAAAAATGAGAGTATAGCCCCCAAGGGAAAATAGATGCACAGCTTTGACTGGAAACCCATCCTGAAATTCATCTAAATGAATGCTTTCAGATTATGTTCAAACATTTTCAGGCATAGTCTTTTGGAAGGAATGCTTTAAGCAACACAAGGAAATTTGGGAATAAATCCTTACACACAAATGTTCTCTGAAACAGCTCAGCTCATTTCTGATCCACAAACTTTGCCTTGATGGGTGAATTTAATCTGTCAGATCCACTGTTCCCTTCCATGCAATGGGGCTCCTGCTTTGGAAGTGTTTGTGGGGATTGGCATTAAGATTTTGAGATCTTGAGCTGCAAGGCAGGATAAACTAAAATGACTGCACAGTTGTAGTGATCTGGAATATCAGTTAAAGGATGTGTTCAAAGGATTTCACTTCAGGAATTGGATTAACTAACTGAAATTTCTAACAAAGGAAATATTTCCAAGTATTACAGCAGAATTCCCCTGATTATCACTGTTGGGAGGGGTGATCTCATTTGGTAGCCAAAATAAGTTATTCAGTTGGTGCATTTTTTTTTACATATTTCACACCATTTCCATTTTATTTATAATTATACATTACAAGGACTGATAAAATAACATTCATCAGGTTATTTGTTTTTTTTTAAAGTGCACATAGTTGGAGTGGAGCAGATGTTTTAGAGATACAGAGGTTTTCAGTGCACAGTAAAATATTTTGAGCAGAAAAACTGTGCCTGCATGTACATTTTCTTGACATTTATGGATATTTTCTGTTCCCTTAACCTTTTTTTTCTTGACTTTCACACACCTGTAGTTTTTACAGTGCTAAGAATGAAAATTATCTGTTTATTTTCAGTTAGTCCTTAGAACTCCTTTGCTGGTTGCTTCAGTTTATAGAAGGAATGACATTGATACATTTTTCTTTGCAGTGTAAAACCTTGTCTGGGATTTGTGACCACATCATTTCTCTCTCCTCTGATTCCCTGGTGTCCCAGTCAGCACATCTCGAGGTAGTTCATCTCACCAGCATTATGCCCAGTGAGGGATTGGTAAGTAGAAAAGCACTTTAATTTTAACTCTTAGGATACAGAACTTTAGGGTGCTTTCAGTTCTTAAGGGTGATTTGTTTTTTAAATATATGAACAAATCAAAATGTGTCTTTCTGCAGTGTCCTTGTTTTTTGGTGAGCTGGATCAGATTTCTGGCTTAATTGACATTTATCTAAATAAAGAGATTGCATTTTTTTTTTAAATTAAAACCTGTTTTATCCAGGGCTGCACGTGCAACAAGTGACTAAATGAGCAGTTGATGGCCATGTTGCAGCTCTTGGAGTGGCCTGAAAAAAAACCCAAAATACAAACATATAAAATTAACTAAAAGCCATTAATGTGCTTTGAAAATGATTAGTGCAAGGTTTGGGTCTTGGACATGGAATGAAACTTTCAGAAGTATCATCCCAGGAGCAAAATAATTCCCTTCTCTTTGCCAGTTGTTGTGTCCTGAGCAGCCTGGTCAGGAGTCCTGTGTCCATCCCAGCTGCTCTGTGTTAGTTCTGGCTCACAGCAATAAAGTGTTCTGCAGAGATGAGTTTCATCATTATTTGGCCACAGCTTTTAAATATTAATCTATTGCTGCATTTTTTGGACAGTGGGTTGTTGTGAAGTTTTAGTGCTCAGTGGTGAAGGTTAATAGTCCCTCACTTTACAACCACTCTGATACTGGTGGGCTGTAGGAGGACAAGGACTGTGCTTGGGAAGCCAAGATCCCAATAAAAGCTGGAATTCCAGTGGGCACTGCAGGCACTGGGATGTTTTTGCATGTTCTGCTCAGGAGCCAGGCTGCTTTTCCCAGTACCATCTCTTAGACTGTCTTCAGCTGCCTCCTCAGGAGTATCTTATTGTTATTTCTCCCTCCAAGAGGACTCATTCAGGAATGTTTTCCTGGTTGGAGGAAGCAGTTGGAGGAGAAAGAAAGGGAGAAGTGGGTAGAGAAATTGGCATCCATAAGGCTTATGTGCAGAAAATTCCCTAAGTGACAAATCAACATTTGAGTGTCACTGTACACACTGGGGCATGTTTCCTGTTTGTAATTCAGCCTGACTGACAGATTTATTTTAAATTTCTGCTAGTTGAGATGTTTTGTATTATTTCAACATCTTCCTCTTTGTTGTGCCATTGAATAGCAACGACCTTCACATGCAAATCCTGTCAAAGTTACAAGGGCATAATTATTCTGAGGTATGCATATTAATTTGAGAATGATGTATTTTAATAACACGAGGGGGTTTATGTGAATACACAAGTTTACTTTATTCTTAGACTGATGTAGTCAACAAAGCCCATTACCACAGCATAAAACACATTCAATTTTAATTCTGTGGCATCACAGCTGCTCAGCCCAGTGTGGAACCCTGAACACAGAGACAATTGCTGGCCCTTCTTCTCTGGCTCTGACTTCTGGGAGAGGGCAGGAGAATCCAGGAAATACAGCTCAGGAGATTTGCAGCAGTGTTGGGTAGCTTTCCTGCCTGTCCAGAATTGCTGTGTAGTTAGAGGAAGGTCCTTCCCAGCACCAAAGAGAACATGAACACAGAGAGGAGGTACTTCCCTCAGAGGTGATGGAGCACAAGAAGCAGGGCTTGGCATTGCTGGTGCTTCCCATCCAGTGGTGGCTCCAGCTCTAGGACAGGGGTGTGGGCTGGTGGAGGACAGAAGGACTGGAGCCAGCTCCAAAACCTGTGCTGTGGGGAACTGAAGATGTGATGGTTCACATTTCTGTCCAAACCCTTGTTTTCAGTCCCACAGCCCCTGTGCTGCAGTGATGCTGCAGCCTGGAGGGAAGAACCACAGTGTGCCCACGAGCTGAGAGCCAACAAAAGGCCAGTGGGTGGGCACTGCTGACAGAGGACATGAGACAAATACTGCAATCAAAATTGCCTCACCATTTTTCCTCTTTTTTTTTTGCCCTAAATGAAGTGAAATCACAGTGAATGACAGAAGTTTTCTGTGCCTAATTGTAAAGGCTCTATAACGTGTTAGGTTGGAAAGTTGCTTGTAATCAATTTTGCTGACACTGTGCTCTGTTTAGAAGAAAATATGAAAAAGGACTATAAATGGGAATAAAAGAAAAATCATGTGAAAAGGAAAAGAAAACATTAATCAGAATCAAATATAGAACCGACTAATGAATTACAAATGGCTTTCTCATGATTGTATAGCAGATTTTTTTCCACAGGATCTCTGCTCCATTCAAGAGAAAAATGAGCACTATTCAGTGAATGGAAAGTATTCAGAGTTCCATTTTTATCCTTATCATTCAGTGTAGGGGTTGAGGCTGATTTACCACACTTCAGCTAAGCTCTGCATTCCCTGGAGTTATTAATTTCATCGTGAGCTGTTTTATTTATTTTTTATATGGCCTTGCTGAGTGCTTCACAGACACTAATTAATTCATCCTCACAACACTCTCATGAGAAGGATACTGTAATTTTACTTTTACAGGTAGGGCTTTAACACACAGCAATTTGTGTCAAAATCACCAAAAATCTGTTTTTCAAGAGCAGCTTTCTGTGCAATTTTTCAGAATATTTGTTACCTTTATAGCATAATTTAAAACAGTCTCTCTGGGTTTTAGGTGTAGCTAAGATTTCCAGAGCTACTGAGAGCAGGGTTCATACAGGGTGGGCACCAAGAAAACAAACACAATTGTTTGCCATTGGGGATAAAAGTGTTGTAAATGACTCGGGTTTATGAAAGAACCCAGTTATCTGGAAGGATATTCAGTTCACTTAATCAGGAGTTTTTCTCTGTCTTCCTAACTCCAGTTGCAAAATTTTTATTATATGCCTTCCAATTTCCTCCCCAAATGAGCCAGGAATCCTATGGCCATTGCATAAGCTCCCACATGAAGGGAATTAATGTCCAAGTCCAAGTCCATGCAGTTCCTGCACGGAGTCAGAACTCCTGCAGGGCAGTGTCTGTGTGTTTAATTGTGTAAATAAATTCTGGATCATAAAGCATTTTCACAAAGGGACTTTAAGTCTTTTGAATGTGTATCTTCATTCCAGCACTTTCTAACTTTCTGTCTGAGCTTTTATGAGCCTAATAGTCGTTTTTATTTTTCTTCCCTCTCTAAAATACCTTCTTTCACAGCCTGCTCTAACAAGAAATGGCCTTTTCTTGTGCTTCCCCAGGACACTCTCTGCTGGTATTTTGATGGCAGTTTGCTGGACAAGAGACTCCACCTTGGGAAACACAGGGTTCAGGTTCCGTTCCAAGTCCTGGTGACTGTGTTTGCATCCTGATCTCTGTGGGTATTTGTTGGCCTCCAGAATCACACTGGGACTTTTCCTCTCTTTCTATTCCTTCCCAAGCTGGCCCAGCCCAGTTGGTTCCTCCTTTTCCCTTCTTAGCCACTGAATTTTCAGTGGCAAATCCTAAAACACCCTCCATATATTTTCTATTTCATTTTAAACTAACTTTGAAGATTACAAAACACTTTTTCTCCTGAATTTTAGCACTGGGTGTGGTAATACCATTTATATCTCAAGTGTGCAGCATGATCAGCATGAATAAGATGCCTGGAAGGCAAAGTTTTGTTTCAAACTCTAAATTTGATAAGCTTTAAATCAATTCCTGTACTAAAAAAGGTATTAGATTGTGAAAATCATTATTAGCTCTGACAGAACACACACACATGAGTTTGTAGGAAATAGAATAGAATAAAATAGAGAAGAATGATTCTTAATGCTTTAAGAAAATTCCTTCCCACTTTCAATTTCTTGGCTTGATGGATCCATAAGAAGCCAGAAGTCTGTGTTGCTGTTGGCAGCTCCTGAGTTTGCTCCTGAATCCTTGAGGGTGAGAGTAGGGGAAAGGCTGTGAGAAGATGACCATCACTGATCTCAGACAAGTCCAGAGCAGCCTTGAAGCAGTTCTGCTGTCACACAAACAGTGTTTTGCTGGAGATGGTGGATATAGATATGGAATGGGATCATAGAATGGCTTTGGAGGTTTGGGGCTTTTCCTCCCCTCCTGCTCTTGGATGATCAGAGATTGTCAGTAATGGGAGATTATTTTTTGTATTATTTTGGACTCAACTTTTTTTTTTAATCTTCTGAACTTGATGTGCTGCCCATACATTTAAAGACACTTCTCTGTAACATGCAGATTTAATCTTCTTTGGTGAGATTAATGATTCCTCTTAAGCAGGAGATTCTAAACAGGGAGGCAGTTGGGGGTTTAGGATTTGGGTTTGTATCTTCTGATGTCTGAGAAACGTTTTGTTTCATCCCTTCTGGAATTCAGGAGCACTTTTATTCCTCTTCCTTTCACTTATTTAGTTGTTCTCTTTGTGCCTGAGTTTCCTACTACTGATAGAAACAGGGTAATCTGACACACTTGAATTACAATATACATTTATATCCACAGCTTTGGGAACTTTTCTGCAGAGGGAACTTTTCCTGTTTCATTTTAAGAATTTAAAGGAAGCAAAGATTGTGGGAACAAACATTTTTATAAAACCAGCTGCATATCATTGGAAAAAAACCCCAATAAACAGCCAAATAACCTTTCTTTATTAAAGATTATTCATCTATCTAATATACAGCTGCTCTTTCAAATAATGCTTCCCTTTATGTGGCATTTGTAATTTAAGGTGATGGAAGCCAATCTTTTCCATCTTCACAAGAAAAGAATTGCAAGGAAAACAAGGAAAAGTAGAATAAGAAGGCAGTTTTTCTGTGGGAATACACAGGGCTGGCCCAAAACTGTCAGGGTGTTACACTTAATTATTTAGAATTTATTTTAAAGGCTTCCAGAAACTTGACATACAACGATTCTCATTCCCTAAAATCCAAAGCAAAACAAACTCTGCTTGTAGAGAAGAATGATAGAAGTTAAAACACCTCAGTATTTTGAGATGCAAAAACTGTCTTGCAAGAAGGAAAGTGGAGGCGTTTAGCACAAACTTGGGCAAAGAACTGCAACATTTGAGGCAGGACAAAACATTTTTGAGGAGGACATTTTAAACAGCATTAAAAATAAACAAAAACCTCTTTCAGCCACCTTCTTAAAGCACTATCTGTTTAATTGCCTCTGCTTAAATTTGGTAGTTGAAACAAGGTTAAAAAACCTTTTTTGTGTCTGGAGTAAAAGCACAGGGTGTGTAACAAGTCCCTGGTTGGTTGTACCATCCCAAAGCTGCCTCTTCACTGGCAGTGTTTCACTGCCCTCATCTCCCTGGAGAGGTGCTACTGAGAAATAACTCCATTTTAGTTTTAAATACCTGAATTTTTAATGCAGTATTTTGCCTTATTCCAGCAAATACCTGGTACAGAAACGTGAATCATCTCTTAGTAGGCCATTAATACCCAAAATTAATAATGGACAACAGTTGGACGTGTTGGACAAAGGATCCAGAAATGCTCATCCTTGGGGAGTTTCTCCCTGCAAAATTCAGAATTCTTCAAATATTTTCCAATACAGCCCCAGATCAACCTGGGAATATTTGTTGACACTTAAAAACCCATTGCTGTCATTATATTCTGATTAATTAACCAGATGACTCTGCAAGAAATTTTTCAAGGAAATTCCCCTGACAACTGGATATGCTGTTTTCTGGGGAAAAAGTCTCTTCAAAATGGGATTTTAAAAGGCTGATGCCTCCCCATATGCTTTCAAAGGTCAGATTTTAATTAAAGCCCTTTAATTCCCTTTGTCACTAGAGGACAGTGGCAGAGTTACTCAGGAACAATCAGGTTCCTGATATAATGCCTGTGAAACATTTCCTTGCCCTATAACATCTCATAGATCAGGATAATTCTTGAGAGTTTCCTGACTGACATATCCCAGTTATTAAAGAGCAGATATTTATTTCTAACCCATTGTTGACTAGTGTGAGCCATTTTCACAGTGTGAGAGTCTTTGACTCCTGCCCAGAGACTCTGAGGTCACTTGTGGAATTCAAGAAGAAACCAGACAGGATAAAAAAAATATTCTTAAAAAAGGAGAGAAATCATTTTGAAAAAGGCTGCACTGAAATTTTGCTTCTAAGGGCAGAAAACAACACCAGTAAGAGAACAGAAGGGAAACTGGGAACTGAGTTACTTGGATGGAAAGACCAGACTAGGTTGTGATAGGGAAGGGTTTGGTAGGAAAGCCCTGGAGCTGGAAGAATTGCACATCCATGAGTCTGCAGAGCAGGAAGAAAGTAAGGAAGGCAGATGAGTGGAGAGGGCAGCAATGGGAACTGGGAGGAAAGAAGGAGAAACCTCTCCAGCAGGACTTTGCTGTAGATGTCTGGTGACATTCCAGGTGCCCATCCTTGAGCTGCCACTCCAGAATGTTCTGTCACATCTGCCAGACCTGGGCATGTTCCTGGTTACTCTGAAGTGACTCAATCCTTCTGCCTCAGCACAGAGTTCCACCCCTTCTGTCTGGATCCTGCTTCTGGGAGTGGATGGGTGGAGGGAAAAGCTTGTGGGAATGTTGGGTTTGGGGCACTGAACATGGAAGGGGAGACTGGAGCTGGTGGGAAGCTTCTGGTACAGGCACTGAACAGGCAAGAACTGAGAGGGGAGATGGAGGAAAAAAACTCACTGCCCACCAAAAGTCTCCCATCCAAAGCCTAATGGGTTCCAGGATTCCAGAAGTCCCCTTGTTTATGTGCTTTTTTGTCTGTGAAAACCACTGACAAAACTTTCCTCTTCCTTAGTTGAGTCTGGTGCCTTTGCTATTTTATACTCAAAGTCTAGGAAATAGTTTGCAAGCAGTTTGTGTCAAGAGTTATTTGGGAATAATGAGCTGACAAGAGAATATCTTCATTTCCAACAGACTTTATAACAGATAGAGCAGATATGTGGATACTCTTTCAATAAATTACTGTACAAGTTAATTACAGATTGTGTAAAAATCACAGAATCCCAGAATGGGGTGGAAGGGACTTTAAATATCATCTCATTCCACCCTGTGCCATGGGCAGGGACACCTTCCACTCTCCCAGGTTTCTCCAAAGCTGGGCTTGGACACCTCCAAAATACAGAATAACGTGACTCCAGGATATGCTGAATCCATGTGACTGCTTTAAGCCACAAGTGAAACAGAAAATCATTTTAAACCAAGTCAATGTTCCTCCCAGTTCCAGCTGTGTTAGCAGTTGTCACAACAGGATCTGGGCGTGGGGAAAAGAGGGTTATGGTTCCATTCCTCAGCTGCAGCATTAAAACAGTATTTGCCTGGAACTTACATTAGCTGACAAATTTTTTCAAAATGTCTTTCTGGTTTTTTTAAGTTTATTAACCATAAAAAATGCTTACAAAAGTAAAAACAGAATGAAACAATGATGAACATAAAGAGCCAATGGCCCATTAAATTGAAAGGGAGGGCCAGCTCTATTTGCCTAATTTGGACCATGAATATTTGTGTGCTTTTTCAGGGGTCACAGAGTTAGCAGCTCTTTAAATTAGTCAGTTTTGCTGTTTGGACTATTTCTTATAAGCCAGAATAGATCATTTTAATTTTCACAGCAAATTTGATGAAAGTGATCCCCTTTCACCCTTTTATTTCTATCCATAAACTACTGTGTGTGTGTGTATATATATATGAGCAAATTAAACTTGAGAAATGTAAAATATCTATGTCCAAAATAGATCTATTTTATGCAGAACACTTTGCATTATGAACTACATGAAGTAAAATTTTAATATCACAATCTTTATATTTTTTACCTAAAATAGTCTCAAGGTTTTCAGGTAGCAGATATGTCAAGGGGATACCCTCCCCTGTAGTGGTCAACTAGAAACAAGCTCATTTTGGGAAAACAAGGATGAAAGCTCTGTCTGGGATAATTTGAAGGCTATAA
This sequence comes from Serilophus lunatus, assembly GCA_013399895.1. NCBI lineage: Eukaryota > Metazoa > Chordata > Aves > Passeriformes > Eurylaimidae > Serilophus > Serilophus lunatus. Next base: position 2,882,532 of record VXBA01005117.1, on the reverse strand, counting down.
GTTATTCACTAAAATTGTTTATTTTTTTATATATTATTAAATTTTAATAGCTGAGATGAAAGATTGCAAAATGTAGGGTAATTCTTAGTGATTAGTCTGGTTTTATGTCTCTCAGCTGGCACATGTTAAGAGATAAAATTATAATTTCATTTTTCCAAAAATGCACAGAGAATAACAAGGAGAACTTCCTGAAGAAATATGTGGTAAAATTCAGTGAAAAGTTTAGCACTATGTCCTCTTTTGGCCTCAAAAATCTTGGCATGCTGGTTTGTTAAGTGGATCTTGTCAATATAAGTAGGATGTTAGAACTGTGACATTAAATTTGATATTAAATTGTGTCTGGAAATGTGTTATTGAAGTCAAATATGTGCTAAAAGAACAGCCTCCTGTGGTGTGTGCAGGGATGTTGTGTAACATTTGGGCTAAAAGTTCACCCTGGAAATCCAGCATAACACCAACTAGATGCTTTAAATATTTATTATTTATATGGAGACTCAACATCCCATTATCCAGGAGAACCTTCCCAGTTTTTCAGGATCTAGTGCTCTTGTTTATGTCCTTGAGTTGGCAAAGAGAAAGAAGCAGATGTTTGTTGAGTAAGTGTTGAAGGCACCACAGAGAAAATGGAATGGCAACCACTGAAAAAATGAAACAACTCTGTAGAAGGAAACACTGGAAGACTCACCAGAAATTTATTTCTTCCAATGAAATCTCATTTTGTGAAAGCTATTTCAAGGCTTGCAATATTTAGTCTGGACATTTCTAGCTTATAAAGCAGTCTCATCTAAGAGAGCAGCCAAAAATGGGGAGCAAAAGCCAAAGTGGGGTTTCCTGTGCACCTTCTCAGGTTCTCATCAGCCTTAGCAGCCAGTCTTTAATTTTAAGATTTAAATGAATTTCAAACTTGCTGAAATGGAATTAGTTTACAACAGGGTAGAAGTCACTTTTTTAGTGAGAAATCCCAACAGACCCAGCAGGAACAGGTTACTCAGGGCCTTGTCCAGTCAAGATTTGATCACCTCCAAGTCCGAGATTCCACAGCCTTGCCAGCCTGTCCCAGTGCTTTATCATCCTCATGGGAACATGGAAAAAAATCCTTTCATTAGGTTCCAACCTGTGCCCTTTGCTTCTCCTCCCAGTTTAGGTAGATGTAGAGACCAGTATCATCTAAACTTTGGATGTTTTCTAACTTTTGGGCTTTTGGGGGAGGACTGGGGTTGGTGTTTGTGTGAACCCCTCACCTAAAGAGCTTCATTAGCGTTCAGGAATCTTAAATTGATTCCTCTGGACAAAATGTTCTTCTTTATTGCTGGGGGCTCTGAACTTTGGTGTTGCCAGCACAAGGTGATGCAGAATTACTGTGAGGATAATAAATCAGCAGTACAATGTAGCAATTAGATTAATTAGATTGCAAAATGTGATGGATAACCATGGAACATGAAGAGACGTGGAGCTCTGCCCTTACTGCTGAGACACGAGCACAAGGCGATTGAGCCTCCTGACATTTAGCTCTGTGTGCACAGCTCCAGAGGTCCCTCCTTTGGTTGTCTCTCTCCATCTCATCAGTCACCTCCTTGGAGCAGAATTCTTGCCAGACTAATTACAAAGCTCCTGTTAGTTCACTGAGCTCATTTTTCCCTTTAAATTGGCAGTATGAGCCCTGGCTCATGTCTATTGTGAGTTGGGCTGTGGCTTGGTTTTCATTGAACTCTCTGAAGAAGGGGCATTTAAGTTTAAAAGCTCTTTTTGTTCATGTTTTCAGTTTCCATACTTTCATGTCACCAGTAGCAGAAAGAGGTCATGTTAAACATTTCAGACACTGAACAGGCACCAGCTTTATGCTGATGCTCAGTGTAGAATTCTGTCCATAAGCTTTGGAATAAAAAAACAACCCTTAAGTGAGAAAACTCTACTATTTATGCTTGATCTGTTATGTATCTGTTAAACTTAGATGTACAAATGTTAATTGACCACAGATCCTTCCATTCTGTCCAAATGTTACGGTCCTTAGACTGGACTAAACCTACTGTTGGAATTATCATGCATTTGTTTCCTACAAATATTAATTACCTTTTTTGCTCTTTTTTTTTGCAGGGAATGTATATCAAATCAACATATGATGGACTACATGTAATCACAGGAACAACTGAAAATGTAAGATTCTTTATTGTAAAATACTTTTAGCAGGCACACAATTATTTTCTGTGTATCTGCAGTGCATTTTGTAATATGAAAACTTGCTTTAAATCAAACCTCTTTTTTTTGTACATATAACAGATTACCTTTGTAAAAACCAGGAACCCTTGAAAATTGGCATAGAAAAGTCTCTATGATGGAATGACTAATAACTAACAACATAATAAAATTAAACTCTTGAACTTCTGTCCTCAGTGGTTCTTCAAATACACCTTTCTAATTGTATTCTCCCTGGCACAAATGGTTCCTGTCAAGTAAATTATGTTTTATATTTTCCATCATTTATAGTAAAAATACAAAAGAGATTAAGTAAACTGTATTAATGATCATTTTCATTGTAGTCCCAGGAGTGTGAGACAAATCTGACCCGAAAGCACCCAGAGATCAGTGTGAGAGATCACAGGAAAACTGAACAGTGTGACAAGAATAACAACAGAGCTTCTAAACATCCTCCTTGTTACTTAACCTGCAATTCATAATTAGAAATGTGAACAAAATAAATTGACTTCAACTGCTGCAATCTAATTACTGTGACAGACTCCTTAATAAGGCCCTTCTGGTTCTCCTCTAATCTTTTAGTCACACTGTTCTCATTCAGGCTCGGAGCTGTTCAACACCACAGAGCTGGGCACACGACAAATTCAGGTTTTATAAAGCTAACATTGGAATTATGTAGTGCTGACACCCAAGGAACATGGCTGAGCACTGTGCAGGTGGCCAGGGATGTAAATCCTGCCTGGAATGTGTCAGTGGCCCGTTGGCTCATGTGGCTGAGCTTGGTGTGTCATATTTTGTTCTTCTTGTTTTCTCTGTATTGGATAGAATTGCATCATATGGGTTTAGTCAGTGCAAAGCCATAGGAAGCCTCATGATTTGTATGTCACAATTTAGGAAGACAATTTTAATGCAAATGAAACTTAACATTTGTTTGCTTGTTTATATGTTCAACACTGGCAGCATTTAGAAGGCTTAAAATAACTATATGTGTATCATGGGTCCTGGAAATGATGAATGATCCATCTTGATTATGTTGGACAGATTATGTTCATGGAATGAATTACTCATGCTGTAATTAATCCACTTTTTTACTGTAATTCTAATTCATTTCAGAAATATAATGCAGTTTGGGAAAATATTTATATGTTTATAATTGAAACTCACAGGAGGGGTTCCTAAATTGCCAGTCACTAAAAATTCATTTTTATTTTGACTATCCAAACTTTCTGATACCATGCCACCAGAAGAAGTTGCTTTTTTGGTTTTGCTAGAAGTGTAATCACATGTGCAGATAAACCAGCTTCAAAGACCTTTAATTTCTGGTTTTCAGCAAAGTGGTTTTTCATTCCTTTTGAAGGGATAATTGACCTCAGAGCCAGTGTTTAATTAGCTCAGCCTCATCTAAGTCAGGAAAGGAGCTAAAAAGAGAAATAACCAGGCCTTTGCTTTTCCAACCAACATCAGCTGAGGTTAAACATGACTGGTGGTGTTCCTGCAGTTTCCTGCTTACCCCTCACTCTCCATCTAAAGCCATCGAGTCTGTATTCCCATGGAATTCCAGAAATATTTCTGTCGCAGGTTTAGTCCTTTGCAAAAGAGCAGTCAGCCAAAATTCTGCAAGCTTCCACTCCAAGGAGAGAGTGACAGTGGAGGCAGGGAGTTCTTCACATCATCCCATAAGGAGTGTGGGTAAAATCCTTTGCCTTTTAGTGCAGGACTCAGGTGGCAGGAGGTGGGCTCTGGCTGTAAAGTTTAGCTCAAACCTGGAGTGACCAAAGGTCCAGCAGGTGAGGACTTGGAATATGTTGGGCACAGGAAGGTCAGGAATGATGAGCAAGCAGAAGGGCAAAGGAAAAAGCTGTGCTTGGAATAGCACTCAGGACACCCTTGGAATCCCAGTGTCAAACATTGGCTGCCTGCCCTGTTGGCTGGGGTTTATTCCTGGTTGGCTCCTGAGCTTTCCTGCTCTCCAGCAGCTGTGCACTCCACAGGGACTATTGACCACCCAGCAGGTGCCTTTTGACCCCCTCAGAGATGAGTCTCTTTGCACTTGATTCAGAAATAATTGCAGTTATTTTCTTCCTGGTGGTAATTTGGGGCTTTGTTGTATTGTCTCCTCTTGCCTTTGTTCCTTTTATTTGTTTATTTTATGTTAATCTCCATCCACCAAAGGAATGAGTGGGATTTGGGTTGGAGCTGAAGAGCTCTTGCCTGTTTCCTGGAAATCATGATTGGTACTCACTGAGGTCATGACTGTAATTGTTTACACCTCACTTTTAGTGCAGATAAATCTCTTCTTCCGTGGCATTTGACACCTGGCTCTTGTGCTATGGGTAATTTGTGTTACAGCCTGGCTCCAAAAGACATCCAGGCTAAATGTTGGTCACACAAGCCCTTTCCTGTGAGGAGCTGTTTCAACAGAAATAGAGCCAGGCCACTCTCTGGAGCTGCAAATGGCTCTTTTCCTGCCTTTCTCAGGAGCCTGTGTACTTGGGCAGGAAGTTCAAGGTGTTACTTGAAAACTATTTTGATTTCCATGTTTCTGCACTTTTGAGAAGGGACAATCTGTCCTGTCCTCTCTCAGCTCCACATCTAACAATTAAACATTCAACCTTGTCTAAGTCTCCTGGCTGCTGTTCTTCCCTCATAGCCAACTTCCACTGGGATTTCTCTCTCAAGGGGGGGGTCTCAGTTCTTTAATTCTGTGCTGGTTTTCTCTTGAATGCCAAGTCGGTGTGCTCTGTGTCAGCACAACACTCTTGTCAGCTCAGGCACAATGTAAAGTGCCTTGAATTCTCAGTTCCCTGCTCCTGAGTCTGACTGATCATCTCCTGGATGCCCTATGGATTTGACTTACAGATTTAAGATCTGGTTTTATTAAAGCATCTAAAAATTCTTTGTTAAGTAGTAGTTGGTCATGTCTGAGTGGCTCTTCAATGGGTTTTAATCCATTTGAATGAGGACAGAAGCAGCTATATTTAGGACAAAAGAGTTTCATCAGCTCAGTGATCCCAGAATTATGAGGATACATGGAGTAGTGTGTGTGTGCATGAAACCTTCTGAGGAGGAAGTCTCTCACTGACATTATCCATTTGCAAACTACCATGTCCTATGTTCAAATGGTTCATCTGATGCTGTCTTGGAAGTACTGGAGCTGTGTTTGAACATATTCTGCAAATACAGAGCATTTGTATCTTCAGTGCATTTAGCAGTAGAAATGCTCTGTAAAGAGCTGACACCTTTCTGCTCCACCAGGGCTGGTCCAGCCCTGCCCTGCTGTTTGGTGGCTGAACAGATTTACTTCCATGAGATGTGAAATCACACAGTGTATTCCCAGCAAGACTGTGACTGCTCAGGTAAACAAGATGGAATAGTTCAGCCAGTCAAAAATGGCAGTGGAATTCTAGATTTCTTCATTGAATGTGACCAGGAAAAAAACTTGTTCCTTATAAATACAGTTTTAATAAATATGACTGATTATTTGGCAGCAATAGGACTCCTTTGGGCACAGCTTTCTTGCCTCCCTCAGCATTCATTGTTTTAATTCCTGCTCTTTCCTTCCACTCCACACCCTCCATGTGAAGTTAACTATTCTCTCTTGTCCTTAGTCTCCTGCTGACCAGTGTAAGAAAATCCATGCTGGTGATGAGGTGATCCAGGTCAACCATCAGACTGTGGTGAGTATTTGGGAAATTCTGTCCTGCAGCCTTTGCCTTCCCAGTGATTAAAGCTACCAATTCTTCTGGAAAGGTAACTTTGCCCAACTATATTGTTATTTCTGATTTAAACCATCATGTCCACTGCTTATGTTTAATCAGTTGAGTCCACAACCAGCCCAGAAGGATTAAGCCAAATTTACATTTTGCACAGCTGCTGTTCAACATCCCACTCTTTATATAAGGAGATCCCAGAATATTTCCTTGAAGTTCTGAGGCTTCTCATTATGCATATGCCAGCTGCTTTAACTTTGCCTCTGAAACACAATTTGGCATTCTGTTTAATGCAGGACTCAGCTGAATAAAGCAGAAGTGCTGTAACTGCTGTGGGTTCAGAGCTGTCGGGGGGGAGATGTAAAAGTGATGAAAGTGTTGATAGAAATCTGTCAGTTTTTGGGCTGTGCTTTGCTGCCAGGAGATTTCTTTTTAAGATACACAAAAGCACGTGTGTGCAGCAGTGGCTGCTGAGCCTCAGGTATTGATTTAAATATGGTTAAATGTTCTCCCCATTAGATTTCTTTCACAAATGTGAGCTCTAGTGTGTACTGCAGGTAGAGGAAACTAATTTATTGCTTTATTAATAATTTATTTTTTTAGCTTGAATTATTTGTAATCAGAGTGCCTATCTAAGAGTCTCGTGCAAGGCTGAATGATTGTTTTTTAATTCCTGTTTTGTGGTGGCACAGGCTGCTCCTTATATCTGATGTTAATTCCAGTGTTGATGATTCCTGAAAAAACTGCAGTCAGATTTTGTCCTGTACTGTCTTAAGTCATAGACTGTCCCTTTTAAAAACAGTAATTCTGTGTTACAGAAGAATGGGGGCAGTGTTGCTGGGACTACAGGTGAGAGGAGCACTAGTATTCATTATTTTTCAGGCATGTGTAGCATTGTGACAATGACCATGATAATTTCCTAATAAACTTCTAATTTAGCTATTTAATTTTGTCCTGCTGAACCCCCTCTTCAGCCACAGCAGCTGCAAAACTAAGAAATCTCTTTCTGTCTGTCACTTATTTGAAGTGGAAATACGAGAGCCTGACTATTAAAATCTTATGATTAGAGAGCAAATATTTTCTCTTAAAAAGAAGTATAACTTATTCATTTATCCTTTAAATGTTAATGCAACACGCAGCTCTTGTCTGTGTGAGAGAGGTTCTGGGAGTTGTCATAGTTACAAGTTGAAATATGTATTAGACTGCCTTTCTTTATCAGACACACTCTTCAAGTGACAGATCTGATTTAATCTTTACTCCCATGGGTGAAATCCCCTCATTCAGCTACTCAAGAATTGGCTTTTGGGATAGTGACTCTATCCATGCCTGTTATTACAACAGGCTCAGGTGTTTGATCCTTGTCATCCCTTTCCAGCTCAGGGCACAGCACCAACAGCTGAGTCAAGTGGCATAAAATACTCTTTAAAAAAAACAACAAACCAAAAACCATTATTTATTCATTCAGAAGTTTTTAAGCTAAGGAAGAGATAAATGGCACTCTGCTTCTTTTGGAAATTTATTCTTCCTTTGAAATGACTGGGCAACTTTGGGACTTTGGAAGACAGACAGTAATATTGAGTATTTGCATGTTTCAGAATTATGTCCAATCTCCTTCCACTCATGGATTAGAATTGTTAATATTTTAAATATCCCTTAAACCTTCAAGTGTGTGACCTTGCAGTCACTTCCTGCTGCAGACTCCATTTAGCTGCGTTCCTTCTTCACCCACGTTATCCCATTGGCATGATCAATATTATGCTTATAATTAGCATTATTTCCATTAGTGGACTGGAATAATTCAAAGGCAACAGCTCATTAAATTTCCACATAATCAATATTTTAGTACTAGCAAGACCAGCTCATAAAAAGAGGTGCAACCCATTTGAAATGAATTATGGGAGTCAGCTGAGGAAGAAAACTTACATATCTTTGCTGTTCTCAGATTTTCCAGAGAAGATTTTATCTTTGTTATCCTAACAAAGACATTTTTATAGTATTGATGTTTCTTTAGCATTTTGGTCATCTATCAAATATAAATCCCATTTAAAACATGTATTGAAAGAACCTGTTCTAAGGTGATTTGAATAATTTTTTATTGCTACTAGTGAAAATACTTCCCTGAATAGAGAAAGTATGGATCTCTTTTAATAGATTCCAATCCTATAGCTGATTATTGGCATCATTTAATCTGATTTTGACTGAACTAGGCCAATGTATTCTCTAGATAAATCATATTTGCTCATTTAATATGATCATTTGAGTTCTAAAACTTCCATTGATGTTCCCACAACCTGTAATAAATTGTTCTGGGAGTTAATTATTCTCATTGCTGGGGAAGAAAAAGTCATTTTATTTGTAGTCTACATTTGTCTGGCACGAGCTTCCAGTCCTTTGATCTTGATATATTTTTATCTATTAAACTGGAGAGCAGGTTTCTCATTTAGGTATTTTCAGGATGCAATTAAATTATCTCATCCCTTTTTTTAGTAAGCTGGATCATTTGAGCACTTCCAGTTTGTCATCCTAATTCAAGACCCTCTTCCACAACCTCTTTACATTCCCAGCCACAATACTTTGCATTTTGAACATGTCCCATGGAAAGAACCATTCCTGGCCAGGGCAGAATTCCAGCGCTGAAACAGCACAGATGAGACCACAAGGGCTGGAGTTGTGTCAGGGGTGTTTAGGTGGGATCTCAGGGAAAGGTTCTTCCCCCAGAGGGTGGTTGGGCACTGAACAGGCTCCCCAGGGTTTGGTCATGGTCCCAAGGCTGCCAGAGCTCCAGGAGGGTTTGGAGAACACTCAGGGACAGGGTGGGATTGTTGGGTGTCCTGGGCAGGGCCAGGGGTTGGATCAGTGGTCCCTGTGGCTCCCTTCCAGCTCAGTAATTCCATGATTATTGTAGCCATTCCCAACCAGCTGCTTTCTCTTTTTAAAGGTTTGAGTTCCCTTTTCATCCATACACAGGCAAAAATAACCAAGAAGACAGTGATGTTTTCTTTTCCTTAAAAGCCCCTTTCATTCCAATTGAAGTTTTGACTCTTTCCATTGGGAAGTGCATTTTAATAGAAGTATCATAGCCTGTTTGGAAGCTGAGAGGAGAGAGCTTTCCAAAGGGTTCAGGGAGATGTACACCTGGAAAGGTTTGGACTGTCCCCTCATTCCAATGGAGTCAGCACAGAGAATGGGATTTCTGAGGCTGGAGATGTTTCTCTGGGATTGTACCAAGAATGCTGAAAAAGTCAGTCCCGTTGAATTGCTGGATGTGTGGAGTGAAGCACTTGGGGATTGATGTGGCCAGAATATTTGGGCTGTATATTTTCAAAATTAATTTTATCACCTCCACTTAATATACTGATTTCATATGAAGCATTCTCTGTATTTAGAAAGATGTGTCAGATAGACAGGAGGCAGCTGCACTCATACTCTTTTTTCTTTTCTATTATAATAACAAATAAATTTAAAATATTTACAAAACCAAGACATTTTAAGTCTTACTTTACTTTTCAAATGGCTTTTCAATGGAGTTGAGAGTTTAAAAGTATTCAGAAAGTATCAAAGGAAAGCTGCTTCCATGTTATACAATGCAACAACTGAGAGAGTTAGAAATAAAGACTTCATGGAATCTGGTCTAACCAAGGAACACTCTGTAATACAATTAAAAAGATCAAAGGAAAAATAATAGTACTTTAAGCAAGAAATTAATTAAATCAGACGATTCACTAGTGGCTGTTAAGATCATTTAATCATTATCCAATTTCCTTATTTGCTTTTCTGCTTGTTCTTCTTGCTTACAAGATTTGAATAAAACAGCATAAGAAACTTTAAAAATAAGTTGTACATTCTAAATTGCTGCCTCCCTGACTCTTTGTTTTTCCCAACAACAACAACAGGCACCATTTCTGTCAGTGCCTTGTAGAATTTTACTTCCTCTCTCATAAAATTATTCAGAAGTGCTGAAGATGCCACTGTGGCATTTCTTTGCAAACTCACACCTCAGGTTTCATGGATGGTATATTTTTTGCTGCTTAGTTGAAATATTAAATTTCATGTTGTAGTATTTTTTCAGCCTAGATTTATGAAAATCATATTGTGGGTTTTGATAATTTTTCAGACAACAGAAGCATTGAAGATCCAAACAAGTGTTGGTTTAGCTGCCTGACCATCTGTAAAATATTTGATTTGTGTAGAAAAGTGATTGGTAATCGAGGCAAAAACTGACTCTTTTTGGGGTTTTTTGGAGGTTTAGGATTTGAAGGTTATTTCATAGGACAGAGAGCAATAATAATGCTCTTAGTAATTCCTGTTGAAAGCTGGATGTTACTCAGGAGCAACTGGCAAGATTCCAGGAGTCCAAATGTAGTAATTAATCCCAAACCAACCGAGAACCACAGAGCTGATGTGACTGAAAATGGCAAAGATGAACTTGGAATTAATCAGGAACAGGTCTCCAGGAGAAACTGAGTTTTGATACCATTGTCTTGACATTAGTAATATCTTGTCTGAAATACTGTGTGATCTCTGGGTCATTTACAGCCCTCAAAGGTGTTAAGTTAGATACGAGCATTAGAAAAATGTAATGGGTAAAAGAGAAAATGTGTCATCTGTCTCCAAGGAAGAGAAATTATTTAAGGATTTCAGTTTGGATAACACAGCCAGTGAGGTCTGAGACAGAATTCTTCTTTCTAACAGCCAGAGGCTATAAAGACCAGAAAGAGAAATAACTCTTTAAGGTATAAAACATTGTACAAGAGCAAACAGCCACAGAAATATCTGTAAGAAATCTCTTGTGTAAAGTGTTTCTTATGTTCTCTTTAAATAGCTGTTGTTTTTAACTAAAATAGTTGCATTTTCACACTTGAGGTTGTTTGAAATGATGAGTGCTGTGCTTCCAGTATTTAAAGGGGCTCTGGAGAAAGATGGGGTCAGACTTTGGTGGGGCCTGTGGTAATGGGCCAAGGGGGGATGGCTTTATATTGAAAGAGGGGAGATTTAGACCAGATATGAGGAAGAAGTTTTCTCAGGATGAGGGTGGGCAGGCCCTGGCACAGGGTGCCCAGAGAAGCTGTGGCTGCCCCATCCCTGGGAGTGTCCAAGGCCAGGCTGGAGCCACCTGGGACAGTGGGAGGTGTCCCTGCCCAGGGCAGGGGGTGGCACTGGATGACCTTTAAGTGTCCCTTCCAACCCAGAATATTCTGATTCTAGACACATGATCAGCAGCCCAATGGCCTTTTATACCACTCATTGGCCAATAGAAATTAAGTGTGTCAAGAGCCTGGCACAATGAAATAATTTCAGCACTAATTTATTGGTGTTAAGGTAGTTATTGAATTAATACCCTTGGTGCACATTTGTTGAATTGTAAATTTGAGTCCTAACGAGAGCTCATTTTAGGTGGAGGTAAATCTATAAATGTGGTGCCAGGTCACACCATCTGTGTTTCAGCACACTGTGGGTTCTGAAATACAAATGGAAAAAAAAAAAAAAAAGGACAAAAGATGTCAGGAGAATTGCAACTTCTCTCCCCAAAAGGTGTCCTTCTGTTTCCAAACCAAGTGCCACATGTTTCTTATTCTCCAGATTCTGCCTTCCAAAAGGCTTAGTAGTAAAGCAAACCTTCCTGGAGTACATCTTGCTGCTTCTTGGATTCTTGCTGTGCTTCTCCATTAGTTAATGAAAATAACTATGTAAGATAATGGGAGAACATTTGGTTTTCCATCATCAATTATTGTCAGGAACAGTTAGAATATTAATAAGGGTGAATCAGCTACAGGTGTTAATGACGAGCTTCCCCTTCAGTGACAGAAAACAGTCTTATGATCTTCCAGCACATTTTTGTCTAATAATAATTTCTGATTTCCATGTTAATCAAACCAGTTCCCTTGATTAATTCCCTAATGAGTCAAAGTGAATTATAGACTTAAAATATGAAAGGATGATAGTCTGCTTCCTTAATAAAAAGGTGAGTTTGCACAAGCTGTTGTTTTGGGGGCTTTTTTATGCAAGTAAGAAAAGAGGTCAAATTTTGGAGGTTTGAGTAAATATCCAGATGGCTTTGCTTCTGTGTTTGGAGAGTCTGGAGGGGAAACATCTGTCCTGGTTCATGTAAGGGGTTACTGCAGCCAGAGCAGAATTACTTGTTTTCAGGTGCTGTGCAGTATAGTTTGATCTAAATATTTAGAAAATACTCTGCACAATTGATTTCCAGACCCACTGGCTGTCAGGGGAGCTATTAAATTGCTCTTTGTTATTGCTCCGTCCATGTCCCTCCCAGGTAACACTGGCAGGTGATGCACTGAGTAGAACAGGCACCCAAAGAAATGAAGGTGTATTGTTGTATTTCTTAAAATTTTTTCCTTCTTCAGAGCCCTGATATGGTTTGATAAGGCAGTGGTGGAGCTGAGGAACCACATTCCTGCTTTTCAGAAGTTCCAGGGAAAGCAGAGAAAGGAACAGATGTGCTCCAGCCCTGGTTCCACCATCTGAGCTAAACTTCCCTTCTACTTGTACCACAACAAATATGTGTAACATGTTCTGAAGGAATTGGGATGGAGGGGAATAATTCCTGTGTGGTTTAAACCACTGGAATCCTGTGTTAAACACCATCATGTTCAACAGTTCAGCTGTTTCTCCTGGTGCTTTTCACAGCCAAATGTAGCATGTACTTGGTAATGCATCAGTCTGCATTTTCTTCAGCTCTTTTTAATTTGTCTGTAACATTAAGAATTTTTGGTATTAGTTTTTCATACAGATCCTCAGTGAGTCTCATAGAATTACCAGGTTGGTTTATACAAAATTATCAGGTTTAGTTATTCAAAACTGCCACAGAATCTTGGACCTCTCTGGTAAGGAAATTTGCTCTCATAGGGATCAATATTTTTGGAACTATTTTTTTGAAAGTTCCTGTATTCTTTAGTTTCCACTTTGTAGTTTCTAGGAGAAAACTAACAAATCCTGTAATATAGACAGAAGTACACAGGGTTTTTTCTTCCCCTGGAGCCCTTCTTTCCCCACTGAGGATGTACAAACCAACAATATTAATGATTAGAGCAATCATAAGACAGTAAACCAGCAAAATTTTAAACTTCTGCCCCTTTGACTATTTCCAGTGAGGTCTTTTGCATTCTTCTGGGTTTCTTTCATATTTATCATCTAAATTAGCATCCAATCTCATGTATCCAGGAAAATATAAAAGTATTACATTAGCCTTTTTATTCTTCATTACTGAAATATCTTAACCTGTGTTGTAGAATTTGATTGACTGAATTTATGTGCTAAAAACCTTAAGGGAGCCCAATACCCTTTTGCTGAATCCACCTTACCATAGCTAGAAGTTGGTAATTGCTTTAAAGACTGATTCTTTAAGAGTAAATGTCAAAATCTGTCTCAAGGACTGGTTTTCAACTCAGATTTTTAATCCACTGTAATGGCTTCTTTTTTTTTCCAAAGATATTTTTAGTAATACAATTTATAATAATATGTCCAAATTCCTAAGAGCATTTTATCATCACCCAGTAGTAATGACTGCAGACTGTTCTCTAATAGGTCTTGGTATTTAATGGTTTTGTCATTAAGGTTCTCATTGGAATAATTTATCGTTAACTTAATTATTTATCCTTCTTTTCTAAAAGGAGCTCATGGAACTCTAAAGATTTCAGTGATCAGAAAATTACAGCAATCTATAAAAACCAAAGAGTCCCCTTTTTATTTCTTTAATAGAGTGAAAGAAAAAATGTACATATAAATATATATATGGCACATATTGTTCTACCCAAGACAGTTCACAGTTGGGGTCCTGCCTTTGGCCCAAGTTTGGAACCTTGCAGTTTGTATCCCAAGCCCTTAAAGAGGCTTCTAATTAAAATCTCTTTGAAATTGCCTTTATTATTTCCCCTCCCCCTTTATGTGCAATCAGATACTATCTTCCCCTAAGAGGAAGTAGCTATAAATGTACCTGAGATAACATGATATATGCAGACTGCTGTGTTTCTGAGGCCCAAATATTTTATTTCTTGGGTTTTAATAGCAGTGGGAATACACAATTTAGTCAGAATGGTAATTATATGATTAATTTTAGCAAAAAAAAAATGTTCTAGTGAACTCTGAGAGGTAAATATAGTCAAGAAGCACGACAAATATAACAGCACTTACCTGCATCTATTTGTACAGTTCCTGCTCTTGGATTCCTAAGATTTTTTTTCTCAAATTTTCACTTTAAGGTTGCTGCAATTGGCCTCAGGAAGGTTGCCTGGGGAATTGCTGTATGGACACAGCATTCCAATTCCTCTTCAGTTCAGGTCTGCTCCAGACTTGTGGTGGTTGGAACATTTATGGCAGGTCTTTACTGTGGCCCTTTATTGTTACTGTAAAAATCTGCCACAACTGGGATAGAAAAGGGAGAGGAAAAGAAAAGTCCTAAAAATAAATGTTCTGTTTTCATGTGTAAGTAACTCATGGTAAATTCATATCTAAATAATGAAGAAGATTAAGAAATATCTCTAAGTAGTATTTTCAGTTCCAGTGATGTCCTTTTTTAGGGTTCTCTTTGCAATTTGTAATAACTTGCTGACCCAGCTGTATCCAGATAAATTAATAAATAGTCATTTATCTCCAGTTAGGATCTCACAGCTGTTACATACATGTTGTGTAAGTTGTTATAACATGACTTCTAGTCCTCATCTTTTGATTAAAAATTTTCAGTCATCTCCCAAATTACCAAAATGGAAACAATGTTCATGTCTGCCTTTTGTTGCTGAGAAACATAGCTAAAAAAATAATCAAAGTCCAGCTTCAGCAGCATCATTTCAGTCCAAGAGGAGCAATCAGGCAGAGTTTATAAAAAGTGCTTATGTTTGCAAAGAGCAGGTTCTAACAGACCTTATTTATTAACAGATTTCCTTCACATTTCAATTTACACAGAAAATTTTCACTTCTGGAATTTTTCCTTAGGTTGGCTGGCAGTTAAAGAACCTTGTAAATGCACTGTGGGAAGACCCAAATGGAGTGATTTTAACTTTGAAAAAACGTCCTCAGAACACCCTGGTCTCTGCTCCTGCCCTCCTGAAGAATGTGAGGTGGAAGCCTCTTGCACTGCAGGTAAGGCAGCTGTTGGAACACTGATGTCATGGTCACTCCTTTATTCCACAGGAAACACTGGAGTTTTTCCTTCCAGTGAAAGGAAGAGGAGCCTCTAAACAGCCCCAAATTCCTTAGAAACAGGATGCTGAATTAAGTATATGTAGCAATGCTCTATGTGCCAGTAAGGGTGTTTTCTCCATGTTTTGGTGACATTGGGAGCCACGGGAATTCTTAGAAGGAAAGAACATTTACAGATAATGTTATGGAGAATAAGGTTCAGGAGCTGTTTTGGCAGAGGCAGCAGTGCCTCCCTATTTCCATTATTTCAGTCTGTCAAAACTATTTGTCATCAAATATGTCAGATCTACATTTCAGGAAAAACCTCCCTCTGTTCCACACCTCTCCTCACGTTGGAGATTTCGGTAGCAGAGCTCAGAGTACCTCTGATCTTTTCTGTGAACTCACTCCTTGAAAACCTGTTTATAGAAAAAAAAGACAATTGTGAATGTCACAGCTGGTTCTCCCTACAGCATCCACAATCTGTAGGAGAAACTGGCTGAGACACTGAAGTCAAAATGCAGTTTGAAAGGAACTGTCCGTGGTTGTCTGTAATGCCATATAACATCCTGTAAGAAGAAGATCCTCTCTATATCTATACGTTAAAGAATCATAATTCCCAAGCAAGATTCATTCTGGAAGCTTTGCCAGTGTGAAAACAGTATGTCCTGCACACGCTGTAAACATGGCACAGTGTGTTCCACAGGACATGCCAACCTTTGTCCTGGTAGCCAGAAAAGTGGAAGTGCACCGAGGTGTTTTTGTGGAATTACCAACAGTTCTGCTTTTGGGATGTGTCCTCTCCTGGTGACCCAGATTCCAAAAGTCTCTGAGAATCAAAGAGTGCTTTCAATGCCATCCTTACTGAGATATATTTACTGTATTTCCTCTAAATCAGAGAATAGTGTGGTGAGGGATTGAATAAAAATATAAATCATGTTGGAAAATTGGAAGAGCATTGCCAGTGCTGCTTCTTAACAGTAGATTTTTGAGTGTCTTTAGATTTCCTTGTTCCTCCTGCCACAGACAAAGCTCAAGTATGAGGACCTGGACACATTTCAGCATGCAGGTTTTGTTTTTCCCTGCTTCCTACAGTTCTCACCTGGAACAAGTATTATTTGTGATTGTCAGTAATGACTTGGAACTGGCATGATTAAATTTCAAGGTGGTACCAAAGCTTGTGCTTCCTGGACAGCTGAACCAACAGCTTGTTGCTGCTGGAAGCAGTGATCTCACTTCCCTCTCCTCTTGGCTCACAATGTCCTTTGCTTGGCTTTGGCTTTTTTTTTTTAGACCCTCAAGATCAGTTTAATTTGTTGAATTGGTAGAAAGGTTTCTGGGCTTATTTATTTGGGGTTTTTTTTGTTTTCTACACTGATGGATTAAATTGGCTCTCCCAGAGCAGACGCTGTCGGGGGCTGTTGTCAGACTTTGGGGAACAAGCAGCAAACACTTGGCACAGACAGATTTTCTGCTGAGACAAAAGTAGGATGTGGAATGACCAGTAAAGAAACAATCTGTGGAAAAAGATCTCAGTGAAACCCACAAACAGTTCAGTGGGTGTTGGACTGTCACAGAAGGGGATGAGACACCTGGATGTTCCATTTCAGGGTGTTCCAGAAATGAATCCACACCCATTGCTCTCCGTGTGTTGTTTTCCTGGTGCACTCCATGTGCCTGTTTATGAATCCACATGGAGAGCAGTGTTCCCCTTCTGATTTAGTGCTGGCAAAAACCCAAACAAAAGCAGTACATAACTAGAGAAGGCACAAGGGAAATGGGATTTGAGAATTTAAAATTCAGAGGCCAGGAATAATATTTGTTACCTCAGGTTGGTGCACAGCAGGAATTTTTAAATAAAACTTGCCATGTTTTCTATTATTGCTTAAGGCACTTATAGATGTTAATAATATTTTTTTCCACAATAATTCTGTTTAAAATTATACCACGTATTCAATTAATGAATTATTGATAACACAGACCGTGTGAATCATTATTAAACTTATTTCTTTGTCTTCTTGTAATATTCCTTTGCTGTTTGGTTTCCCTGGATGTTTAATTACCAAGAGCAGGGGCTTAACATTTGCCCAGGTTCTGTGCTAAGTTATTTTTCAGTGAGACACGTCAGTGTCACCATTTTCTGCTTTTGTCTCTAGTTGCCATTATGTGATATAAGAAGAAGATTTGAATTTTTAACCTCTGTGATTATCTTCCCACTTATAATAAAATGGTTCTTTCATCTGCAGAAAATTTCCAGTTGGAATAATCCTTCCTGTCACATCCAGAACATTATTTATTATTTAGGTTGAGACACAAAATCTGTCAGGTGATATGAGTAGAAAAGCTTATGTCAATGGTTTTATATTAATTCTCATGTGTTAGAAACACAGGTTATGCTCTGCAAGTTTCTAAGTAGCTTCAGAATGATTTTTGTTAAGGAGCTCCTTCCAGATTTTGGAAACCAGGCAATAACTTTAGATTTTTAACCATCTGTTGGGTATAGAAGTGCTGTCTCACCGTTCGGGGGCAAAAAACCCAGTTGTATTATTGCACAGAAATAAATTCAGTGTATTTCTAAAAGATGGAAAGCCTTGTATTTAGAAAATTATTATAACAACTGGGCATTAGAGCTTTCATCCAAATTTTAAGTCACTGTGTTTTCCTTCCACCTATAGAATACTTGTTGTATCTATTAAAGCACAGTTTTGTAAACAAAAATATTTCCTCTTTCTTTAATATAGACACAGATTGAACCTTGGTTGAAAAATATTCCTTGTTTATATCTTTATACCCTGCTCAGGTATATTTGGTTATAGTCCTTCTAGTCCTTGTAGGCCATTGACTTGAGCTTCTCTGACATTTGAATCAAAAAATTGTGTTTAACTCTGTGTAAAAGTTTAAAAAGAGGATCTCCACACTTTATTAATACTTCTGGTATTTATTATGCTCACATTTATTCCTTAAGTTAATTTATATTTCTTGACTAGTTTCCACAGATCCTTTATTTGTATCAGGGCTACAGAAACCAAAGCATTATAAATTCTGTTCTCTTTAAAGACTCAGGGGGTTCTGTCCTTGTTAACAATGAACCTTCCACTGAAACCAACATTATCATTTCATTCAGTACCAGTATTTCAGACTTCTGTAATTAATTTTGTATTAATAGCATTTAATAGAGTGTGGCCTTCCTCCCCATATAATTGATTTTCTGCTTTGGTTAAAAATCGTGTTTTGATTGAGTCTCAGATTTTCCCATGAGATGGCTTTTAAATTAATTTAATGGTCTTTTATCACTTTCTTTTATAACTAGTCTTGAAGCCTTTGCTACACCCCATGTTTCACTAACACCTTTTTGGAAAACTTGGGAAATTCAAAAAATTGGTTAACCCAAAAAAAGGGGTCAAGATTCCTAAAACTCTGCAGGTTGACTTTGTTGGTACTTGTAGCACAGAAAACATTCATTTCTTCTCTTTATTTTCTCCAGCCTGTGATTCCAACCAGCCCAACCAGCAGCTCCACGACACCGACGAGTACGATGGGCTTGTCCTCCAAGATGGACAACTCTGCACTCCAGGATGTTTTCATTCTGTCTCCCATGTCAGGACTTTATGGCCCCAGGTATTTATGACCTGATGAATATGAGGGTTTGAAAAATAAAATGTTGCATTTTCATTTCATTAGATTAATAAAACTAAACCAAACAGCCCCACAATCAAGCTAAATATTGAGTAAAATTAAGAGCTAGAAAATATAATTGTTTTGAGTGGCTTAATTTTCACTTAGATATAAGCTGAGCAAAACCTGGGCTTAGTTCTAAACAAAGGAAGTATTTTAAAAAGTCTTTAATGAGTTTTATTTGCATTTATGTGTTCACTTGTGTTTTATTCTCATGCATTTCTGAAAGGAAATTCTTGTCAGCTCATGTTGTATAACAATTCCTTATGTTCTCTTTCAGATATGAGAAAACTCCTGAATATATTTATCTTAAAGTGGAGCCAAATGCTGATTTAATGAATTTACATTTGTTGAATTTAATCACTTCTATGCAAGTTCTCACACAACACTTTAGTTGCAGAATGTTTTATTTGTAGTGCTGGGAGAGACAGTTGCATGTTTGAATTTTATCAGAATAAGCTTAATTTCTCCATCATCTTCTGGTTTATCGTTTTTAGGGATGAAATTGGAATAATGTCTTGTGATGACATCAGCAAATATGGAAAGTCTGGGATGAAAGGCTCTGAGTCTCCAAACTATTTTCTGGAGCACGAGAGTGGGAAATATTACACGTTGCTTGAAGGGGAAGGTCACCCTGTGGGCTCTGAGTACGAGAGGAGCAGAGCCACCGGCGTGAGGAGGAGGGAGAAAACCCCCACCCATGGTAGGCTGCACTTCCTCACCTGCCTTGGAATGCCCTCATTTACAACCTGGGGTGCTACCCCTGAACACCCCCAAACATCTGCTCTTCTTTGTTAGACCTGCCCTGAATGCCAGACAAAGGTTTATGTGGAGGAATAATTAGTGTAATTACACCCTATAACACTCCTGATCAGAAGTCTGTTATACATTTAGTCTGCAGCGCAGACTTGAGTGTAGAATGATAATTAACTGAGTCTTTGGGTCTTGATTTACTCATTTTGCATCCCAAGCTCTTGGACATTATTCTCCTTGCAATGTTCTGGGCTGTTAAACTTCAATGAAGGCCTGAGATTTGTGGTGTGGAAGTGTCTGGAAGATGGAAGGCCCTCCAGAATTCAGGGCTGCATTCAAGGCATGAGAAGTTTCCTCCAGTGCATTTATTAATATTGAAACTATATTTCAAAACCTTAGAATGGAGACTGCTTAAATATAAAAAATGCAATTAAACCAATAACTAACTCTGGTTTATACTGAAATTTCAAGTGTATGTAAATCCATGCTGAGTGTACAGGTGTCCAAATGTCTGTTTGTGTAGGAGTATGTGGATCTATATAAAAAGTATTGCTGAAAATGAATTGACAATATTTTTTTGCTTATCTGTTTAAACTGATTTAGTTGGGTTTTAGTGCTTTTGAGAAAATGCTACTGAAATACAGCAGTGCATTTATTCTTCATGTATTTTCAGTGGCTTTATTTTCAAGGCAATAAGTTATTTTTGTAACTTACAGGTTTCAGATAAGGATTTATTTTAAAAACTGAAATTGTGTCTGATTTTGAAAATGGCATTATAGTGTTCTCTATGAACAGCTGCTATTTTTATTTATTTATTTATTTATTTATCCATGGGATGAAGGTTTTTTTCCTTTCTCTCATTTTGTTAAAAAAAAAAAAAAGTTCCTAAATCTCAGTATTTTCCAGGTTACCCCTTCCATTTTCAGAAAATGATGTTATCCAGAAGAATAACTGTCATATGCATCTGTTTGCTCTTGAATCCCTCTAACACTTTAGTAGCTAAAAAGCTGCATTTTGGAAGAATGGTGATTCAAAAACTATATTAGCACACAGATAATGCTCAGAAAACACTTTGTCACTGTAACCAACCTGGAGAAATTGAGAATGGAAACCAAAACATTTTCAGTCTGTAATTATCTGAGAAACAGTCTAATTACCAGTTACAGACTAATTTCAAAGGAACACATTAAATTATTCTGGCAAACAGCAAAGGGATCCTTGGCTTTCCAAGTCAGAGGGAATTTAACCCGGGATCTCGAGGGGGTTTCTCTGTGCTGCTGCTCTCTGGGCAGGTCTGGGCCATTCCTGCTTTAATGCCATCCCTGTTTTCCTGACACTCCAGCAGGGAATGACTGAGCCCCATTAGGATCTTACAGCCAGAGTGCCATAAAATCCTACTAATGAAACCCCTCGTGGCTGAATCTTCTCTGTTGGGGTTGTTGTCACCAAACTGTGCTCCATGTTTTCTCTCTGAGCCACTTGAAATTAATGTGCCTTGAAATGAGATCCCCTCATTACTCTCCATGTGAGATCCCAGGTCAGGTTTTACTGTTTCACTGATAGACCTGGGATGTTTTATCTCTACTAACCATTTTTCTCCTTTTCCTAAAGCGTATTTATTCCAAAAAACACCTGTTTAGTGAGTGTGCAATAAAACTCAATTATGCAATGATTGAACATAAATTTGTAATCTGCTTTACACTTCCAAGTAACTTCACCAAAGTCAGTGGTGCTCCCCTTCAGGTCGAAGGGAGGAAGAGAAGAGTCCACCACAGATGCTGTTTGACTGATCCTGGATGCTCTGGAGGGTCCTGCCATGCCTGGGATTTATTGGCATTACTGCATCTACAGCCAAAATTCTAAAAATTATACTATATTATTATTATATTCAAGTTTTGATAATTATATTGTTTTTCTTGCCATGTTTCCAGGAGATTTAAGGCCTGTTTCAATGCCTACTGAGTACAGCTGGATGGGGGAGTCCAAAGAACAGAACATGTACAAGAGGGGAAGCAGAGGTGAGTATTTTTATTTTCTCTGCTGTTCTCCAAGATTTTTCTCCTTTTTTTTTTTTCATCAGAGGAACCAAATCAATGGTTTTTTTAGTGCCACAGAGAATATAAAAGAGTTTGTTTAGTATCTATGTTTCTTTTGTGTTTCTATTTCAGAAAATTAAAAAGTTTGTATTAGTGGGAGGAATTTATTCTAATTCTAGTATAAAGAAAGATAAACATCAAGGAAAAAAGACTTAGAAGACTCAGATATATGTTAATAACAAACAGTTCTTAATCTTCACAGTTCTAGAAAACAATAAGTGATGTTATAGATGGAACATCCTTTGAGACATATTTTAATTAGTATGAATGGAAATTTGAAAGAAGAATCAGCAACTGTACTGTCAGTGTTCAGACCAGCAGTTCTAATCATACAAACTTCTACAGATTCCACTGGGAATTATGAATTTTGCAAGAACCATGGTGATAGCAAAGTTCCTTTTTTCCTCTATTTCCTCTGATAAAAACCAATTATATTTTTCAAAAGAATATTTATCATATGTACAAACATTTTTATTTTGATGCCCATTGTTAAAGATTCTTAAATACTATTTTTTTAGAATCTTACAGGCACACTGTGGTAGCTAAGAGTTCAACTTGATTCCTTAAAATGTGACAAAATTATATTCTTAAAATCAGTGCAGGATTTTAAATTACCTTTTTCCATAATCTTCCATTCCAAGAGCAAATAAATTCCATTTGAGGCACAAGCCTGTCCTGATTTATTGGGATCAGGTGATTGATGTTTAGTTTCTATCTCACTGTTACAGATTCCTTTCCTCAGTGTTGCTGCCTGGCCAGTTCCCAGGTTGAACCTGTGCCCAAGTGCACTGCACATCCCCTTAAAACCATTATTCCAGTTTGTCAAGTGCCTTGGAATGACAGCCCTGGTTTGTGGACTGGGGCCAGAGATGGTCCCTGCCTGACACAATCCTTTCCCTTTCCCCTCAGGTGACAGGGGGTGGTGTCAGTGGGACCCAGCCCAGGGCAATCCCTCCCAGTTCCCTTGGCATTCCCATGGCTCTTCCCAGTCTAAAAGTACCAGGGGATGGTGTTTGACCAACCAAAATGGATCTCTGGGTGTTTCCTCTTACTAATGTTTCTTTTTTCCCCTCCAACAACTGACTCTGAGAATTCCCTCCTGCGGTACCTGAGTGATGACAAGATCCTGGTGATCCAGGAAGAGCCTTTGACACAGAAGGACAACAAAAGGGACACAGGGAGGAGGTCAAGGAAAAAGGGCAAACCCCCAGGCAATCCCAACTACCCCCTCAGTCCCTCTGTGCTGACATCCACCATGAACATGAGGCTGGAGCCTGGGCAGCAGGATGTCTTGAATTTCTCCTTAGCAGAGAACAACACAGTTCCACTTTATCATGTGAGTGCATAAAAAAACCCTTTATTGCCTAAACTGCATGGAAAACACTCCTGTGTTTGATCCTGGGATAAAGGCATGTTCTTCTCCTTTGTCTTTTAATGCTGTGTTTTCTAGTCCAAGAAAGTTGCTCAATGTCAGGATCATGAGAACTCTCTCAGAGAAGAGTCAGGACAGAAAAATACATTTGAAATCAGATGTTTTAATAAAACAGTGATTTAATAACTCAGTCTCACTGAGTTTGGTTTAATTTGACTGTATTATCTTTGGAGGTTCAAAAGGTTCCTGTACTCAGCCTCTGATAATAATTTATTATAGATTAGTTTGTAAGCTTTTGTATTTCCACTTTGATTACTATTTCTTATGAAAACAGATGAGCTTAATGGAGCTACTGTTTATTTAAATTTATTTATTTAAATTGTGGATTTAAATCTCTCTTACAGAGATAATCAGTACCACAAACTCAAAGCTAAGGATTTCAAACCCAGAGAGAAAAGCAGTAGCTCGTTTACAAGGATGAATGAGAACATTATTATACAAGTCTGCAACAAAAGCCAACAATATTTCATAACTTGGTAAATTAATCAGCTGGTTTAGTTAATTTTTGGAAGACTGTTAATTATCTGTTGACTCCTCTGGGTCATGTGGGGTAGGATGCCAATCCCACCCTGGATTTCAGACTGAAGTTGCATTTTCTTGCATGATTTCCATCCCATCATGCAATTAGTTGAAACATCCATGATAAATCAGCAGTATGATACTGTATGGTAATATAATAAATATTAAAAAATACCCTAATGACATAATATGTCAGCTCTAAAGGATGTGAAGGAAATGCAGGAAAAGCAGGTGTTGTTATTATGGGAAGAGACAACTTTACATGCAGTGGTTGGTCCACCAGAAAAGGCAGTTCCTGTTTCAGATAAACTCTGTTCCAATGTGCAGTAATTACAGAGGAGGGCACATGTGAAATGATTATTCATGGACTGACAGAGTGATATTAATGCTTTTATCACCATAAATTTTGGAACCACATTAAAACAGACCTTTGCAGCCCTTCAGGAGATAATCACAGGAACTGGAATATCTCAGGCACTTAAACAACTGCCTTATAAATATACAAGAGGCTCTGAGTCAACAGATACACCAGAGTTGCTGACACAGATTTTGAGGGTTCTTGCCAGCACAGAATCATTCCCATTAACGTCTTTCCACTTGCAATACTGAAAGAATTCTGAAAAGAGGAGCAAAAAAAATGGCTCTCCTGAAAGAGCCACCCAGAATGAAAATGGCAAATGGCACAGAACATTTCATGGCAGCTTGATATCAGAAAGGAAAAGTAGCAGAGGTGTTGTGCTCTTGAGTAGGTCAGCTCATTTCCTTAATATCTAAAGGTGTTACCAGGATTTTCATAAACATTTAAATATATTTACTCATTTGGATGATGAGATTTTATTCTGTCAAGAATCCATTCTCCAACAAGTCTAAGGTTAATCAAAACAAGATACCTCTAAACCTTTCCCAGCCAAATCACCTTAAATCAGCTTTTGCTACACGTGGATTAGAAAATTTGACAAAACTCATTTAGGGTTTTATTTTTGTCCTGGTTTTTTTTAATGGAAGTCAAAATTTCAGAGCTATTTGAATCTCATTTCCATTAATTCCTCTCCACTTAAGACATGCCCAGTACAAATTATAGATAGAGATGGAA
Source organism: Serilophus lunatus (assembly GCA_013399895.1). NCBI lineage: Eukaryota > Metazoa > Chordata > Aves > Passeriformes > Eurylaimidae > Serilophus > Serilophus lunatus. The sequence continues at coordinate 2,857,926 of VXBA01005117.1, read as the reverse complement.
ATTTCAGCTCAGATAAATGATTTGGGAAAAGGAGATGATAAATAGGATCTTAATCATCTTCAGTGAAGGGAAGGTGATAATGCCTTGGAAGCAAACAAGCATGGCTTGATGGAAGGAGAAATTGAGCATCACTTAACCATGGCTTCATTTTCAAGCACTTCCATAAATATGGAAGAACAAAAAAAGGCACTTACTTAACAGTAGTTTGAATTCCCAGACATAAGAAGTTTTGCAAAATTGGTAATTGCATAGATTCACCACTAGATTAATGCTTTGGAAGGAACGTTGATTTGGAACCTAAAATTAAACAATTAGCCTGATTTCATAAGTTGCTGGGAGGATGCAGAGTTCCTATATCAAATGGATATTTAGGTAATGCAATATTGGCAGCATGCCCAGGATGTAAAATGATGCATGAAACCATGCTGCAGGAAAATGTTGCTGTCAAGAAACACTGCCCCCTTTCAGGATATCTTTATAAGTGGGATTTCATTGAAATGCAGCTCTGGCACACGTGGCCCAGAACCTGAGCAAGGCAATTACAATTAGCAAGGCTGTTATAAAGAACTATTAATTCATAGAGCATTTTTTGGACCATGACTTCCTGTATTTATTAATGCCTCACTTCTGAAGTGACAGGGTTTACCAGGTTAAGCCTAAATAGGGAGGCACTTATAAATACCACTGTGGCATTGCTGAAATGCACTATTAGATTAAACTTTGGGCCTACAAGAATCAAGTTCAAATCTGAATATGCTTTTATTTTGTATTACCAGAGGAAATTCTGAAGAAAATTAAGTTGTCACGTGGGACTTCTGCACATTAGGGCAGATGTACATCAGATGTTTTTAATTTGCATTTCTGCCCATAAAACAAAACACAGAAAGTTATTAAAAATCTTTAAAATTTAAAACAAAAATATGGCAAACTGCACAGTTTTGTTGCTCAGTTCCATTTGGCAGAGTGGGAACCAGCTTCTGTCTGAAAGGAACATTGAAGCTCTTATTTCAGATCCAGGCTGGAAACCCACAGGGTTTTCAACTGTGTGGTTCTACTGCCTCAGAGTTGCACGAGTTTCTGGAGCTCTGAAATTCAATTTGCTGGTTCCTACATTAAATTCCCCAATAGGACAATGGGTTTTCATCTGGTTTTACTTGGCAATAAATGTTGTGGGCCTGTTATCTACAAAGTAATTGGATATTTGGGGTTTTACTATCATATATGAAGAAACTGGTGTATAGACTCCATCTTCTAATTTATTTTTTATGAATTAGAATTCAGTGTGTAGAAAAGATGTAATTATTAATGAATCTCAAGCTCAATTCTTTCATTTCTATGTTCCCTACACTGTAAAAGAGGAATAATGGCAGCTTTAGGGCAGGCCTTGAGAGTGCTGTGCCAGGAGTGACTTTGGATTTCAGGATAATTTGGAGCATTACAGTGGTTTAGGGTTAGTCATTGTCACACAGCACTTGCTTAACTTGCTTTTCATTTCCTCCTTGCTGCTGTCAGGAAGCTGGGAGTGCATCCCTGTGGCTCAGGGTGATGGAAATGCTCTTCAGCTGTTCCTGGAGCTGCAGAGGCAGCTTGACAAATGACATGGAGTTTAATGGCACATGCTGAGAATTAAACCATGTGCAAAACCAATGTAGCTCTGGCTTTTCTCTACTGTGGGCATGCTGGGATGTGCCAGATGTTCCAGATGCTTTTCTGGGATGATAGGCAGTCTGAATGCTACTGTGAGAAGTGTATTAATTCAGAGTCTGGGAGAATCATGTATTCAGCTCCCTTGACTGAAGGAGGAGTCTTTTATTGCCAGTTTTGCAGGAAAAGTGCTCATGTTTTATTTATTCCTTCCTGCTTTTGCAGGAAGAGACAAAACTGTGCTGTCAGGGATGAGAATTACTTTCTTCAGAGTTTTATTTCCTTTCTGAATTGCTGAATAAATTCTACCTTGGCTTTTTATTTAAGTACCTGTAATATGAAAAACCACCTTTCCCTACCTTGCAGTTATGCTGAGAAATCACTCTGAGGACAATTGTGTGGATTCTGGCTGCTCAGAGAAACTAATTGAAGTATTTCTGGCTGCAAACTGATTCTGTCTAGTTATATTGATTGTAAAATGATATTATTTTACATTTGTGCTGTACCTGAACAGTGCACTGGAAAGCTTGAGCTGACAAGTATCCAGCTTGGACTGTAAGGTGAATCCTTGAGTTGCATTATCCAATAATATATTTCTTTACAGTTCTGTTCAGACCCAATTCTCTAAACTATACCCTTCAATAATCCATAAAAAGTTCAAAAGGAAAAAGGTATTTTACAGCACAAGGGAAAATAAAGGGAAATAAAATATTAAGAAAGTTTCTTTTTTAAAAATAATGTCAGCAGTCTTTAGGTTTTCACATTCATTCAGTAATCAAGAGTTTCAGAATCAGCCTGGATCCAGGAAAACAAACTAAAACAGTGTTAATCCAGAACTAGGGCTGTCCTTGATTTCTATAAAAACTGTCCATATATTGTCTGTTAGACCAATTCAGCTCCTGGATCTGCACAGTGCAAGCCAAGGTTGTTTCAGACAAACCTTTTCAGATCCATCAGGAGCTTAGAAAAGGGGTTGAGTTGACTCCTGAAACAATGCAGTGCAGCTTGGCCCCAGTACAACTTGCTCTTGGGAGCAGTTGTGGAGCTGAGCTGAGGGTTGAGCAGCTCCTTTATTTGTGGTGCACCTGCCCTGGGCTCCAGCCATGCAGAACCTTGGGAGAGGAGCTGGAATTCTGTGCAGAGCACCCTGGACTGATGGATCTGCACTGCTCTGTGGTACCTCCTTCAGCAGGTCAGCCCTGAGACAGGGCACTCATTCATTCTTGCCTCCAAATGTTTTGGCCACCTGGTTTGCTTGGAATTCTTTACATTGAGCTGTCTTTATCTAAACATATGCAGTGTTTTCTTATGTAATTCTGCTGGTTTGGAGCATATCTAAATTATGATATTCTGCAGTCTTCAAACAAAGCACTACAAACTACAATGAAAGAATGAAGCATTTGTTAAGCTGCTGTATCTTCATGTGGAAATTGCTTTTTGTAAAACGTTCTGGAGTCCTTTGACTCCAGGAAGTCACAGCAGAGCTGAGTTGTACAGTATTGCATCATCTCAGCAAATGAATTTATGGCTTGTTTCCATTATTTCACCAGGATACCCAAAATAGTGGTTTATGGGATGTGTAGTGTAAAACTAAATTTAACAGCCATGCAGGTTGATATGACTCAGCTTTCATTAATAAATATTAACTACAACTGATATTATTGCTGTGATAATTGCAATATTTATCACCCAGAAGAGACACAAAAGTATCTTCCTTTTCACACCAAGATCTGCTGCTGCTGCTGCAGGACCCGTGTGCAGGGAGCAGCTGGGGAGCTCTGCAGCCTCCCCTGGCACTTTTCCTCTCCCCACCCTGGCTCAGCCCTTGGTCCCTTCCTTTCACCCTCCCGGGCTCCCTCCCTTCCCCAGCAGCAGAACAAGGTTTGGGAGGATGAAATCATAGCATGGCAGAAAAGGAAAGGGTTTGACTGACTTTCCCAGGTCTGTGTAATTTCTGGAGCTTCCCTGCATCCCTTTAACCTCAGGCACTCCTTCCTTCCCTCACCTCTTGCTGCTTTCTCTGTTGCCTGACATAATGTGCAGAATTACCACCTAATTTCATGTTCTGAGTGGATCCATTTCTCTGTCTCCAGTTAATTTTCTCACCTGCCCCTTTGGTTTCTACAGCAGAAACTGGAGTCCCTCTGAACTGTACACAGACATAGATGACTCCAGATGATTTCCTGTCTCTGTTATCTCTCCCCTCGACACCAGTGAGTGCAATGAACACCTCAAAGGCTGCTTTCATTTTTAGCTGAGCATAATAATTCTGAAACTGTATTCAGTGGGTGAAGCCTCAGCTCACTGAAGTGGAGAGATAAGTGAAGCTCCTGACAACAAGGCCACTGTGTCACTTTTGAACAAACATAATGTAAAGAAATGTTTAAGATCTTCAACAGGAGAGTTAAGGAAGCAGAAGAAATATTTTTTCTTTTTTATGTTTATTAATAATAATTCAGTGTCTGAGTATAGAAGAATGGAAGAGCAGTATTTATACTAAACAATCTTTTGCATCTGGATAAATGACATCTCTGGATGGAATGAGTGTTGCATTTGCTACTGAGATTTGTAACACACATTACCAACCTCTTCCTCTAGTAAACAACAAGAAACCAATGACTGTGGAATATTTTCACATTATCTCTGCAGCTCAGGGTTCTGTTTTCTGTGGTTTATGTGATTTCTTTACTTGTTAGCAGAAAAAGAAATTCTGATTCAAGGGACCATTTTTTTGGTTGTAAGTTATTTATAGAAGTTTCAGGTAAAAAGGAGTCTCTACAGGCTTTCCTCTGGGAGAGGATCCTCAGTTCTGCCTGTAAGACCATACAGGCTTTTTTGTCCTTTTCATTTCCACTCATGCAAGTCAGAAGAGATCCACGGGAATCCCTAGAGCTCCATAAATGTGGAGCTGACTAAAGAAGGCTGATAGGTGCCAGTGACCTGAATTTCACAGAATTTGTGCTTTATAGTCTCTGACAGCACGACAGGACTTGTGCCTCCTGAGCCTCCCACATGTGGCCTTTCAGTGAGATGAAGTTTGGGAACTAGAAAAAGGCAATTTGTTTTCAAATGTCACAAACTGCTAAGAAGCAACTGCTCAAAAAATTCTATATGATGTTGCTGAAATTGCAGGTGAGAGCCTTCCCATCTCAGTCATTGTCAGTGTTATTTCTGCATGTAATTATAATTACACAAGGAAATTAATTATGGCTGTGTGTAGACATTTGTAGAAATGCCAGTGTGGGGGTGTTTCCATATAGACTGTCAGAAATCCTTGTTAAGGGTTGGCATTTCAAGTTAGTAACTAAGTTGTGCTCCCATGGCAGCTTCTTTGGGGCAAAAATAAGTCAAATAAAAGGTCATAAATCTGTGATAAAAGTGTGTAATAAACCTCAGTGTCCATACTTAAATACCAGTAATAATCTGTACATTAGTAATGAGTTGGTCAGGAGCTGAGATTTTTCTACTAATAAAAAGGTCATAAATATGTTTTCTGTCTTTCAAGTACTCACATCAACTATTTTCCCCCTCTCTGTATTTCTATAGATATTTTTCTTTGCTCTTTTCTAAATTGCAGTGAACTATTTGCATAATCTATGAGAAGTTCAAGAGTTAACTCAGAGTTTTCTTAAATTTCCTACTACAGACTATACTTTAGCTAATTAGATTACATTATTAAATATCTTGGAAAATTAGTGCTTTTATTAATTCAGAAAAACTAGTGGTGTTGAAAGACTGAGCTCTAGAAAAATGTGTTTTATTAACAGAAGCACATTTCACTCCAGCTTGGCTCTGTTTTCAGCCTAATACATGCAAGTTCACACCACACAAGGAATTGTTTACAGCAGATGGAATATATCTAAATAAAAGGAATCTGGGAACCACAGTGCAAGGTGCTCCCCTGTGATAAACTGTGATTTTTGCATTTGCTTGGAAGGAAATAAGTAAGTAGTGGCAGTGAACTGAGGGGTTATTTTAGCTTTAGCAGGGAAGAGGGTGTGAAAGGGGTCCCACTTGTGAATAAACCCTGATTTGGAAACATTTGCTTTTACTTTGGGAGCAGTTTTGGAAAAAGAAAATTAAGAAATAGAATGGGAAACACTGACTGAGTTAGTAATCCCACTCTGAGTTTGCTAAAATTAGAAACTCCAGAAGCCAGAGGGATAAGAGAAGAAAAGCTCTGAGCCTTCTGGTATGAATAAATTCTATTTTTGTCACAGGAGCATGGGTAGTGCTGCTGTCGAAGTTCTTTTGCTTGGCTGACCACACAATATTTCACTGGCTGTCCCCAGTATTTCCAGGGACCATCAGACTGGTTTGCTCATATTTAGCAGTGCATTTGCAGCACCAAAATAACAGCTGTCCCAGTAGAGGTTTTGCTTTAGACATGTTCTGTTACCTCTTACAGTCTGCTTCGAGAAAATGGGAACATTTCTAGTTGGTTTTTCATTCTTATAAGTTTTCTAGGCTAGATTTCAGTGAACTCTGAGGAGAATTGAGGTATTTGTAGCACTCAGGAAAGCCTGTGTACTCAGTTAGTGGGGAGCTCAAGGTGAGTCAGAGAACTCCCTGCTTTTGATTGTGAGGGCACCATTTCATTATTATTTCATTATTTTTCATCAGATAAGGTCTCTCTTTGAATGGGACCATCTTGGATACTCACATTTGCTGGAATATCTTAGCTGAAGCAATTAGCAGAACAACAAGAGGTTGGTATTTAATGTGGAAACAGGAGAAAATAGTTATAAAATTTATAGCATCCTAATTATTGTGGAAGGTCAGGGCACGTTCACTGTGTTGCTGGTTCTCCTTTGGATAAGAAGAGAGCCTTGGATATCAGGAATTCTTAAAGAAAAAGCAGTTGTGTAGATCCACATGGTGCTGTGATGGGAAATGTCTCTGTGACCTCAGGAGAGGGACAGGACTCCTGAGGGATTTTGATATAACTGTGGTGTCATCAATCTCCTCCCAATTTATGGGTTGTTACTGGGGTATCTGGACCACTTGAGGGGTTTTTCCTGCCTCGGGTGGCAATAAATCTCCTGCCTGCAGTGGGATTAGCACAGAAGGAGGTGGCAGAAGGTGCCCCTGTCCCTGCACATTTCAAGGGTTCTTAGAAACCCCTGCTGAGAAAACACCCCTGGGTGGGGATGTGGCCAAACAGCCCCAGCAAACTTCCTGCCTCCTCCACTGGGGTTTGGGGGGGATTGAACATCTCCTGCAGGCCTGAGGGGTGACATGAGAACACAAACATCACACTCACAAAAATCTGCCTGTTCCCTCCTTGGTGATTCTGACAGTGCAAAGGCTTTGCAAGTGCAGGTTTCTGCCTTTAGAAACAAATACACATTAATTTTTAAAAACACACTTTTTTTTGTAATTTCAGTTTTTGTAAATTTATTTTTTTACCTGTGGAGAAACTTCTCTGCCATAAAGTTTGGTTTAAAGTAACATAAGCCATATGAAAATTTTATTTTTAATCCTGAATCAATTACTACAAGAAGAACTGTTCATTTCCAAACCCCAGAGGAATAACTGGTGCAGTAAATCAAGTTCTGTAAAGCTGTGTAAGAATGGTGTCAAAGTTTGGATGACAGTTCATCCTTCTGAAATTGTTTTCTGTATTGTAACATTTGTACTTTACACTTAAAATCCCTTTCAAATATTAACAGTTTTTCAATTACTGACATTTTAACAAATCCTCTTATTTCAAAGATCTTGGATCACAATTATACAGGAGTCAAACTAAATTATAAGCACAGATCCAAGTTGTTTTAATCATGATTTAAAAAAACCCACTTTGTTTTAAAATTACCTTTAGTTAGAAATTGAATAAAATGTTCCATTTCCTTTGCCCCAGAGTTACAGAATGACTGTGGTTTACCTCTGTGACTTGTTTCTCTGCAGATGTGATGTGCTGAGAGCACCAGGGAAGGCTGGTCTCTACTTGTGCTTAATATTATTCATTTTTCTTCTACAGAGAGCAGGGGACACAGTCACTGGAGATACTGAAAGGTAATTACTTCTCTTATTCTGTGTTTAATGAATTTATGAGTTAATTTCTTTACTTTTAGACACTTTGTTGCAGTATTTGAGGAATAAATTTTCAGTTTAGTTAGATCAGCATTAGCATCATTTAGTAAATGGCAGAACTTTCATTTGCTAACATCAGATATAAATATGGATTACAAAGGGGGAAATTATACAGTTAACGTTGCCCACCTTTCTTTTTACTTCTGAAATCCAGAATTTCAGACTCACTCTGAGGATAAAAAGCATAATGTGCCTCTAACATGAGTTTTGATACAGGCAGAAAGTCTCAGTGAACACCTACATGCAAGTTCAGGCTGTACAAATTTACAGGTTATATTTGTGGCTCATGTTTGAGAAGTGCTAAAAGTGAAGTCTTTGGTTTGTCCTTTACATTTGAATTGAATCAGTTAATTTTAATGAAGAAAACAGTGATTTTGTCTTTCCTTCCTTTGCAGTTTATCTGATTTTGTTCATATTCATATTGCACCAGATAAGTCATACTAAAATAATACTTTTGAAATAACAGATACTTTGGTTTCACAAAGCTTAGCTGGAATCTGTGCATATGGATAATTGTTCTTTTATACATTTTTTCACCCTATATAAGGCCTAAACCTGCTTAAGAAGCTGAACCATGCACTGGATATAAAACAATTCTTTACCTTTAGAGTGCTTTGCCCAGTCTGAAGGATTTACAGCTGCTGATGGTTTCCTTCAGTGCTATAAACTCCTCTGCCTGACAGACAAAAGTCAGAGGTACAACAGCATCAGCTGTTGGTCACCAAACACCAGTCGCCTCCTGCCTGATTTTTCAGGACTCTCAGCATTTTTTACCTCTTTACCTGTGTTTTAAACACCACAGTTCAGTTCAGAACCAGTTGCAGTGGGAAGATTGTGCTGGTGTTTCCAGGTGTAGGTGCTGTGCATGGTTAAAATGGCATTTAATTAATCAGAGTGAGGTACAGCTAAAGGTACTCCAGCTTCCCAAAAACAGCCCTGTTTCTCTATTATCACATGGCAGGAGTCTCTTATCATCCATTGTCTCAGCTAAACATGGGGGGATTTTACAGTAAGTTAAATATAGGCCAGCTTAGTATTTTGTTTCATTTCTGAAGCAGAGCAGCACCCATCCTGTGTCAGGCACAATTCCCTAAGGAGAGCAGCACCCATCCTGTGTCAGGCACAATTCCCTAAGGAGAGCAGCACCCATCCTGTGCAAGGCAGAATTCTCTCAGGGAAGGTGTCTCATTCTCAGTCTCTTCTTAAGTAACAGCTGGATTTCACCTCCCGCCCTTACCTCTTGCACTTCAGTTTTCAAAACCTACTGTTTTCTGTAAATCTTAATTATTTACTGTTTGCACTCAGTCTCCCAATACTTCCACAGGTGCTGCTGTCCTGTTTTCCCTCACATTTTCTTCTCCTTACTTTTAGTCTCTCCCTCTTCCCAGCCTGGCTGTGCCCTCCCCTGGGCCCTTCCTACCTGACTCTGCATCAGAAAGGAACCACAGAGCCCTCCCAAAAACACTCACTCATCTCATCCCACGGTTTTGTGCAGCCACAGGGAAGAGCTGCAAAGGAAGTTTTGTTCTTCAAAGGAATTTTGTTCTTCACAGAGCAAAGGGTGTGTAATCATCCCGAGGGCTGCACATGCTCGGTTTGGCAGGGACATAACAATCCAGATGGAATATCCTTGGTGGACAGGACACACATCTCCACAGGACATCTGCCAGCAGATACTTTCCAGGGACACATGACTTGATGAAATTCTGGCAAACTTTCATAGCAAAAGGCTACTCTTTCATGTTCTTTTATAGAGTGTCTCTCCCTTTCCTAATCCTTCTCCAGCATATTTTATATTTCAGGCCCAAAACATGATATTACATCTTTTCAATATGTTGAAAAACATTTGAAGAGGCAGAATTATATCTTCTACCTCCTAATAACCTTCTCTTAGGTGATTTAAACATCTTAAGCCAAAATTAAAACAAATTTTCAGGTCTTTATCCCATAGAGTTAGGTTTTGTGGAGTGGAGAGACAAACTGTGTGGATAAAGTGATATATTTGGAGGAAATAACATTATCTTCAATGACTGAAGAGGGGAAAATTAGGTCAGGTATCAGGAAGAAATTCTTCCCTGAGGGTGGGGAGGCCCTGGCACAGGTTGGGCAGAGAAGCTGTGGCTGCCCCATCCTTGGGAGTGTCCAAGGCCAGGGTGGGATCCCTGGGATAGTGGAAGGTGTCCCTGCCCATGGCCCAAACCATCCTGGGATTCAATATTTTACCTGTACAAGGACCCATGGAGTTTCTGTGATATTCTTGTATCTGTTGTTTGAAAAAAAAAGCCAAAAAGAAAAAAGTAATTTCTTGTCCCTAGTAGAACATCCCAGACAGAACATCCCAGAGGCTGCAGGGAATATGTGCCAAAAACTAACTGAAAGGCATTTCTACAAGAGAGATAGTTTAGTTCTTCTCGTACATTTGCAAGTCCCTTTTGGAAATTCAGTCTCCATCCTTGGAGCATCATTTTATCCCATTGTTCTCAGCAAAAATACAAAATAAACCTGGTTACTCAACTTAGCATTATATTTCTCCTTTCAGCATAACCTCCTTTTAATACTAAAGCCTACTAATACTAATGCTTTAAGCCATTCACCAAGTCTGTTCATAATTCTTACACTAACACCAATTTTTAAATTATCTAACAGATCATTTCCTGTCAATATGCTTAATCTCAAGCCTCCTCCTGGTCTCCCACTATGATGTTGAGACACTTTTCTTACTGTGAGGTGCTACTGCTTTTTGCAGGAGGCACTGCCAGGACCCAAAGCACAGTGTGCAAGTGGTTTCCTGCACACTAAGATTTCTTAAGAAGTTCTTCTGGTTAATCATGCAGGGGAGTTGTGGCTCCACTTCTGAGCAGGTCCCACGATTTAGGAAATGACAGTCTGCAGCTGGAGGTGGAATCACTCGGTGTGGGGGTGTAGGAAGGCAGGTTGAACTCAGTGTTCCTGAAGCAGCAGCACTTTGTTTTGCTGTTTGCCCTGTTGGAGTTGCCCAGGTGAGAAAGGGGGAATGGGCACCTAATGTGGAGTCACTGCTGCAGCTGCTTTACAAAGCACCTGGCTCTGTGCTTGGCAGGGCTCTCTGTGCTCTTTGCTCTTCATTTTGTTTTAGGAGAATGTTTTTGCTGCTAACAGGAAACCCTGACATCTTACACGAGTCATGGGCCTGTGACATCCCAGCCTTGGGTGTGCAGATCTCTGCTGTCCTCACCACACAGGCAGAAAAGTTGGGGCATTCCCACATTGCAGAGCTGCTACTGGAATAAACAGCTTTTCTGAGCAGTTGCACCCATTTTCCATGTGAAAGTGCTTTTTCACCACACATTTTGTCTCTCTAAATAAAGCTTAAAGATTGTTTTAATCAGAGCCACCGTGGTGTGCTTTGGAAATTCTTTAATTTTTAGTTGTGATTGATGTTGGACAGATGAGAAGTGATAAATATTTTGAAAATAACGTTCAGTCTTGACATTGTTTTCAACTTTTCATGCACAGATACACCTGCAGAGCACTACAGGTGCACCTGAGTTACTTGAAGCATCAAATAATAGCCCTTGGCATAGTCCTGAGCCAGTTCCTGAGCCAGCCTGGAGCTGACAGGGATTGGAGATCTCACTGCAAAACACTCAATAATTAATCTGCAATGAGAATTTACTTGTTGTGACAGGAATATGCTGCACAAACAATCCAGGCAAGGTGATTAAAAATGCATCTCTGTGACCAGGTAGATAAACCCAAAATGCTTCATATGTGTTTTAGTCCAAATTCTGAAAGTTGGATAAGGAGGGAGGTGATATTTTATCCATAGGAATTCCAACATGTGCCCCACAGGTAGGCAAAACACATCCAAACTCTGCTTAAGTTCTTCATGTTTCTGTCAAATAGGAACAGCTCAGAAATACATTTGAGGAAATTCTAGGATAGAATAAGCATTTTACAGTGGGCCTGTAAAAGTAATTAAAAGTTTTGCAGTTATTTCCTTACTCTTTTGCCTTTCCTAAGTGATGTCATGTGATGAATGTTTTTGGAAACATCCTGTAATAATTGTTTGATTTGTATTTTGTGAGAGTTTTTAGTTGGTATAAGTGACTGGACCTTCTTTTTCTGAATTCTGCAGTTTGTTTCCAATGCAGTATTATACACAAACAAAAAACAAGTGTTTAGTAGCAGATCAAATGTTTTAATTGATTTGAAAAATATCAATCCAAGCCTTTATCACCATATCTCTGCACAGTTTTCCTAAAAAGAAAGTTAAGGAACAACTCAACCAAATACAATACAGAGTTTTTCAGCCAGAACACACAACATACTGGGGTTCCTCTGTGTCCAAATTAATTGGTTTTTTTAACTTTCACACAGAAAATTTACTAGTCTAGACAGGAGAAAAGATCTGTGGTCTGAACTCCAGAATATTTGAGGAATAATTAGATTTGGGGTGGAGCATTTGATAAACATAAAATCTTGCAACAAACCAACAAACCTCCAGCAGAGTGTTGAAAACTGTGTTCAAGTGAAAAAAATTAAGCTTGTTGTACATCAGAACCCCTATTCTGACCTGATTTCCTGGACAACTTTTCAAAAGCCTGAGTTCAGGCTGCTCCTATAACCAATTCCTGTTGGGAAGTCTGTAAGGAGACACTTTACTGTGGTTGCATGGATCAAATAAAACCTGAGTGGGGATTTGGAGGTAACACCCCAGGTGCATTATTCAGGTTACATCCTCCAGGTCGTGTTTGCTGAGAGGGAGAGTGGAAGCACTGGAAGAGATGCTTTCCAGATGGATCCAACCAGGATTAAAGGAACAGCCCAGAAATCAGGGGAAATGCCCAGCAGGACTGGAATTTTTCAAGTTTGGAATTTTGAAGGAGAATTCCTTTATGGAAAATGGGGCATTCATGACAGAATCTGCCTGGCAGCACTTTGAGCATCTGCCCATTCCTCTCCCAAATGCTTTAAGCTGAATTGTTTGGGTCTGCCTTGTTTCTTTCAATCCATGCCATCCACAGACAGTTCACAATGTCTAAGTCTTGCCTATTAACTCCTATGAATTTAATTCTAATGTGATGTATCCCATCTTTCCACTGCAGTCTGGAAATTTCCTTTGCCTCGGGGCTCAGAGATGCTTATAAGTCCCAGGGCAGTTGTTTAGTGGTAAATTTGATTCCTCCTAACAAAGGAAGTCATCAAATGAGAAGATGCCACTTTCTGCCTTGCTGACTTAAGACAAATGTTATTATGACCAATAGAATTTAGGAATATGTTAAAAATGTCCACAACCCTTTAATTCATTTTTCCCCTCAATTGCTTTCCCATTTCTGTATTCTGCTTCTATTTATATTTCATATGCAAAAACATCCCCAATTCTAAGGATTTCCCACTCCTCCTTTTCCTTACTTGTGCAAGCATGAGGGGAAATTGTATGTTTAAGGATTTCTGTGCCACATCAGACAAATTTGACCCCGATTCAATGTCCTATTTCTGTCAATGGCCAGTACTGTTTGCTTTGTACAAGGAAAGGCCTCTGGTGATGCTGCCCTGCTTTGTTCTCCATTCCCTAGAGAACCCCAGGAGAAAGCTCAGCTATACCACAGACACTGTTTTTGCATTTGAAAGTGTAAAATTTTTGTATCTGTGGCATCTCTGCTGCAGGATGCTGTGGATATATTTAGAAATGCACAGTGTGTGTGTAGATGCATTAAATAATCAGATTAGTATTTTTTTCCTGTGGTTATTTGACATCTTTCTTCTCTCTGTCCTAGATATGCAAGTTCTGCCATTGACCATCCAGGAAGCACATCCATGAGGAAGGTAATGAGTTATAAATGTCCTCTAAATAACAAAAAAAATTCCTCAACTGTTCAGTTCATTGTCACACTTTTAAAAGATACTTAAGACATCCCAAACCTTGAAATTGGTTTGTGTTATGAAACAGCTGAAAACAAAAATCCAGGAATAATTTCCATGTTGAGAAAATTGGCTGCTGCAAGCACAGCAGGTCAGGGTGTCTGCAGAACTTTTTGTTAAGTTTAGGAACCTCAGTGTGGGTTCTGAAGTATGTGCTAGTTTGGGGAGGAAAATCATCATTTGTCCAGTTGGAAGGGACCTCTGGAGGGAGGGTTACCCTCAAGGTAAAGAAAATTTTTAAAAATATTTAAACAGTACAACTGCTATGATAAAGAGATAGACTAAGATTTTCAGATATTTTTGTGGTACTTCATTCTTCAATGGAGAAGAGCCAGACATTGTTTTATTATTTAGTGTTTTGCAAATATTTCATACAAAGGACAAAAACCAGAACTTTCATTTGTAGAATGCCAGTTCTTCATTGTGATTTACACAGATTAGGTTGGAGGGGGCTTGGAGCAGCCTGGGAGAGTGGAAGGTGTCCTTCCAGGGCAGGGAGTGGGATGGGATGAGCTTTAAGGTCCCCTCCAACCCAAACGTGTCTGTGGTTCTGTCGACTCCATGATTTGCCTTAAAATCTAGTGGAGGTACAAGCAACAAGTTAGGCTTTTCCTGTGGTGTTTCTGTGACAGCACTTCTCCTCCCCTTGATTATCTTGAGCTGTCCTTCCCTTCATCCCCCTGGTGGAGCTCAGCCCCAGCTCTCTTCTCCTCTGCCCTTGGCAGGGTGAGCTCTGGCACGTTTGACTTGCTGGTGTGGCTTTGAGAGAAGAATTGAACACCCACAGCCCCAGGGAGATCTCCCACCCTCTGTCTGTCTCCCATGGTAACTCTGAGTCATTTAGAGTTGAGTTCTGACTCTTTTCTGACAGTGTTTGCCACCAAGTTAATTATATTGTGGTGTTCTTTTACCTCTCAGAATGGGGAGCTGGAATTTGGTGTGTTAGCAGTGCTAATTAACTGCTGATTCCCAAGGTACTGCAAACCTCTCACTTTCTCCACTTTTCTTCCTTGAATTTGTTGTATGTGAGCATAAACAAGGCAGAGTAGGACTAATTAACTCAGCTTTTAGAAGAACTAATATTTTCAGCTCTCCTTGATGTGCTGTGCTTGTATTTCCATTATTTTTCAAACTTTTTTATTAAATGGTGTGTCCCAGTTTCTGGTGAGTATCCCCTCCAGATGTTCCATTTGTTTGTTAAATTTAATCATATATGAAGGTTTAAATAATAAGATGCTTTTAGAGTTTTCTTCAGAGCCTGTAATGACTTTCTAATGCAGCCAAAAAAGAAAGAAACAAAGAAAAAATCATTTTTGTTTCTCCTCAGAGTTATTCTGTCAACCAACCAACACAACAAACTTAGTTGTTTCTGTGGTTGGAAACAATTTAAGAACCTGACTCCAACCTGTCATCGAGCACCTGACTTTGCCCATTAACTATGTAATATTTGGGGTGGAGATTCCTTTTAAATGAATATTTTTATAACTATTTCATTGATAATTGCAACAGAATTCAAATAGCAGTCATTTTATGGGACTTTATATCTTTAGTTTTCAAACTACTGCACAGCTATTCTTGCAAATAATCCTCAATGATTTGATTGCAATTGTAATAAATACTTTAAAAAATGGATTTTAATTTGCAGATTTGGTCCTGTGTTGTTTTCTTTCTGAGATTTCTAAGAACAGTGAGAGAAAATGACAACAGGGAGGTCCTGTGATAAGTGATCCTGTGATAACTAACCCCAAGACAGCCCTGAAGAAGGGAGGGGGGGATGGCAGCTGGCACTTGCACTGATGTTTCATAATTTATTTCTTTTTTCCTTGCAGTCATTCCACTACGCTTCCCTCAGGGTAAAAAGCAGAAAATGGTCCAAAGGTAACTGTTTTCAGTTCACATTTTGAAACCAGAAAATGAGGCTCCTTCTCTGATAACAACTGATCTCAGCCAAATGCCAAAGTACAACTTAATTCAAATATTTCTAAATTTCATAGGGAACCCCTAAAATACCTAATTAAAATGCCAGAATAAATGTGTTATAAGGTATAATATTGCTTGATGGGTGGTAAAAATCCCTCTGATTTAGGAAGAGGACAGGAGACATTTCCTTTTTCTTTATCTATCCATGGCCTATTTCAGACTTTAAAAATAGCCATGAGAAAAACTCTTACAGCCTAATAAATTTATACGAAAATATGTGGCTCTTCTTATTCTATTTGTTGGTTTACTCTCCTTAAAATGTTCCTTTTATTGTGTTACACATTTTTAACACTCTTAAACCTGCAGATCAAAGGAGGGTGTTTGATGTTCTCTAAATTTCCTCCCTGTTTCACAGCTGTAGGACGAATGTAATTCTTGTATCTTGACAAACTTGATTTTTCACATAAAAAAATGATTAATGCATTAAGGAAATTTCCTACAGAGTTTTTTTTTTCCAGGAAAAAACGATACCACAAGTAAAACTCTCTGGGTTTATTAATATTTTATATTAATATTTGCAATGCACCATAACATTTTAAGCATTTTAATTAGGATTTATTGAAATTACACCAAGACAAAAACCTATTCCTGGTGCTGTGCCTGACAGGATGCCATAAAATTAAAACTTTGTTGTTCACTTCAATTTAGGATAAAAGACATCTAAATAAGTGCATTTTTATGGAAGTGAAGAGTCTTTCTTTTTTATTGACTACAAAAACTGGGTTTAAAAATTCCAGGAATTTGACAAGCCCTCTGGTGCTAAAAGGAGCAAGAGAAGGCACATGGAAAAATGTCATTTTACATCTGGGTACAGACTGTCTCACACTCTGAGATTGACTGAGGCTAAATAAAGACATTTTTACTTTGGAATGATCCTGCCCATCTTAATTAGACAAGAGGAATGAACCCCCTAGAGATTAAAGAAAGCATAAACCAGGCCCTTGTTATTTTACATTCACACTGGGACCAAAATTGCAGAGCATTGTGGAAGTGGGAAATTGGTCATTCCACCTCCTCTCCCTGAAACTGGTGGGGATTTGGCCTGGAGGGGTTTGGATTGAATCCTCATTAAGAACTGGTGGTGTTTGTGATGAAGAGTTTTCCCTTTGTCCCCCCTTGTGTTCCCAGGGAGTTCCCTGTCGAGTGTGAGCAGGAGACGCATCTCCTGCAAAGACCTGGGGCACGGGGACTGTGAGGGCTGGCTCTGGAAGAAGAAGGATGCCAAAGGTTATTTCACACAGAAATGGAAGAAGTACTGGTTTATTCTGAAGGACTCATCCTTGTACTGGTACACAAACCAGAATGTAAGTATTGCAGAAAGTGAAAAGGAAACCGTAAGCTTTAGAATTCTTTTAACAGTGTGGTCAGATTTGTCACTAAACTGCTGGAAATATTTCAGCTGAAATTCTCTTTTTAAAGTCTCCAAGTCCATGTTTGAGGTTAATAAAAGAGCAGATGTTCATGGCACTCTTAAAGAAATGGATATATCAGTAGTTAACTCCAACAAATGCTATTTAATTGGACCCACACATTCCTCTCCTCAGTTTCATTGGGTGAGGGGATGTATAAAGTACAACCATGTGTGTTAGTTAAGCATTGTGTGAAGCAGATGTGAAAATCTGGATTTGGAGATGTCTTTATAGAAATGTTATTTTTATATAGATGTTCCTCTTGCTTTTTGCTGAATTAGTCTGGAGTTTGCAGTTTCTCATGTGTAAAATGCTGTTCTTGGTGAAATTTTGCTGAAAACCACTGGGCTTATGCTGGTAAAATCTGCTTAAAAGTAGGGAAAAGTAACAGAGGGGAGAGGTCCAAAAGGGTTCAGTGATTCCAGCCAAGCCATAATTCATGGTGCACTTGCTAATACTTCCCAAAAATCTGACTGCTGTTAATACATCTCCTTGCTTTTCCTGCTGAATTCCTCCAAAAGAAGCAAAAAAGTGGCAAAATGCATTTCCCAATTATTATTACATCTCCATTTAATCAGTGGAGAGCTCCCTGCAGGAACCTCCTCAGTTACTGGCAACGGGGCAAAGGGGCTGACAACTGTGACTTTAAAGGGACAGAGCCACAAACACCTGTAAAATGTACACAGATCATGGAGAAACTGAGATTTCTCCTCTGTTAATGCCTTAAATGGGATTTTTAGGGGCTGTGTTTGGGGCTGAAAGGTGTTCTGTGATCTTGGGCAAAGGGGGGTTAGGGTGGATGGGCCTCCTTTGAGAAACTGTCAGTTTAATTACTTCATAAAAGTTACTGACATTGGGTGATGAATTAAAGACATTTCATAGTTAAAAACAGTTTGGGGAAATACATTCATTATTTTGTTTGCTTGAGTGATTGTTCTTTGTGTAAAACCCAAAGGGCTGCTGCTCATTTCTCTCTTTAATTCTATGCTCTTCAGCATCACTTTTGTTTTCTCTTTCAACAGGATGAAAAAGCAGAAGGATTCATTAGTTTACCCGAGTTCAGGATAGACAGAGCAATTGAATGCAGACGAAAACAGTGAGTAATGTGTCAGTGATGCTTAGAAACTAAAGGAGCTCTCTTGGAAGTTTGCTATTCATGGTTCTGAATATTTGCAAAGTCCAGCAAAGGAAGTTACTCAGAAAACCTTGAAATCTGTAAATAATACATCATAGAGCCACCTGAGCTTTAGTATTTCTCTTTATTATAAGAGATAGAATGCAATGTAAAGTCCATAAACTGGATTACAATGAATTGAGTAACTTTTTGTTCAACTTGCCAGATAGCCCAGTTACAACCCCAGTTAAACAAGTAAAGCAAAAAACAATGAATACTTTAATCAGGAGATAAAACTTTCTCAGCTTCAGTACAGCCACATTGATAAGAATCAAGTGTGGAATAAACAATTCCCACAGGAAATAGCATTAAAAATATCACAGCAAGGGATGGTAAATATAATCTTAATTTTCTCCTTTATGGAGGAAGCTTTACATGCCCAATATTGTGTTGCTTTCAAATGCTAAAATATTTAGGTTCCATATGCACCAGGAACACTCCATTATTGCTACTTCTACATTCTGCTCCCAGTAAAAACACATTATGAGCCTTCCCACAATTAAGGCATATTTAATAACAGACACTCACTGGAAATTGTTTCCAAGCAGGGTTGGGATTGGAGTTAACAGGTTCAACAGAACAATTCCAAAGCTTTAAGACAAGCACTTTGCTGGTATCTCCTCAATTATTTGCATTTGTTTTCTGTCCTTTCCTACTCTTAACTAAGCATCCTGGATTTTTGTTGTGCTTTTGCAATGACTGGGTGCAGTTCTGGTCTGAGGAACACAAGTCCTCCAACTGTGAGCACACATACAATAGAAATATTGACGGTCTGAATTACAACTGAGACTGCTCATCACAGAATCAAACCTCTGCATTGCCTGTTCTTGTCTGGAGATATTATTACTGTGTCTGACACAAGACAGTGCAATTTATACTTCTATTCCTCCTTTCAGCTGAGGGTATCACTAAAGAAATTACACATGAACTGAGCACTATAAATACCTCAGAGCAATGAGTAGATATTAATAATGGTATTGAACTAAAATGCAGGCAAAATAATACCCCTTTGTTAGAATATGAAGCACTTAACAGATTCCAGTGAATTAACCAAGATCAAATAGGAGGTCGTTGTGCACAGCCAGGAATAGCTTCCAGAGCTTTCCTGGAAGCCTGAGAACACAATCCCTCAGAACTCTGCTCAGAGAACCATTTCTGTAGGGTGTATGCTCAGGAAAAAGTCCCATTAACTAAATCCTTGCACACGACTGAAAGCTGAGAACCTTCAGGCTTTGAATCCTTTCAAAAAGAGGCAGCTCCAGAGGTAAAAGTATAATGAAGATGTTCATAGTATATTCCCTTTTTTCCTGAGCTGAATTTCCCTTTGATTTCTTCCTTCGTGGACTATCACTTATATATTTTCCCCATCATAAAAACTGCACTTTACATTTGCCACTATTTTATCTGCTCCTCTGAAACTGCAGAGGAAGGAAGGGCAGTGTCAGGCTCACTTAAATTGGGTGTATCCAGATATGGGAATGGAGGGTCCTGCTTGTGTCCCCTCTGAGCACACCAGGGGAGCACTTCCCTGTCCTGTGCTGTCTTCCCAAGGACAGGAGCCCGATTCCAGTGCCTGATTCCACTGAAAAGGTAATGCTTTCAGTCCATTAAGAAGTTCAGCTAAAATCAGTGTCAGTTTTCCTTCAGTTCTCTCAAAAGCTAAACTAGGAACATTTTGGGACTCAGCTTGGATTTCTCCTCAGATCTCTTTAATTTTCGGAGTCTTTGATGTGAAATCCTCAAACCCTTTTGAACAAAAGAATGTGAAGTCTTACTGGGGTAATTAATGGATTTCTCTTTCCCACTCTTCTGTTGGATGGAGAGTTCTGTTCATATCCTGCCTGTTCCTGATGTCCTGACACAGTGGATGGAACAGCCTTAAGAAAGGTTTCACAGGAACATACAGTAATGGAATGCATTAGTCTGTGTGGTTTGATGATTTGCCTCAGTAATGCATTTAATGAAGGTACCCTGACTATTACATGAACCATGGCATTATCTCAGACTGGTTCAGCTCTCCAGGCTGTATTTGGATGTACAATGACCTTGTCCCTGTGAAAGGAGGCTTTTTGCATTGACATTGAAAAACTTTCCACTGCTTTTAGGCAACACCTGCATCTTCCTGATTAAAAATGATCCTGGTGGATGAGAAATCAAAGTTATTTAAGTCTGTATGCTGTGGCATGACAAGAATATTTTGTTATTTTCGATGATACTGATAATTATAATGCCCCATGATGAAGTTGAGCCACAAGTAGAAAGATTAATTGAATTACTGATATAATTAATCTTCAGCAATTCCAAGTAGTGAAAACTTTTACTGCCTAGTTAATGCAAATTTAGGTCTTATATTTATCAAGGATATGCCAGATTGTTGGTCTGAAACTTTCAGGCTGAAACTTTGCAGCCAGAACTACAGATGTCATATCCCTGGTGGCAGAATACCTGTACAGGTAGACATGAAGTTTTAGCTTAAGTGCTACTGTAGTTTTAGTAATTTTTATTACTTCTGAAAAGAACTAGACAGTGTTTGTAGCCAGCAAACCCCACTTGAGCCACAGCAGGTCCCCACAGGGGAGAAGCTTCCTGGGCTGTGTTACCTGGAGTGCAGCCAGTGGATGGAGGGATTATTCCATTATCCTTGGCACTCATTTCTCCACATCTACATTACTGCATCCAGTTTGGGGCCCTCCACAACAAGCCAAATGTAAATATATAGATATCATTCTCCTGCATTATTCATATTTCTACATCTCAAATTGTTTCCCTGGAGACTTTTCTCCAGTTCCTAATGCTGGTGTGTCTAAATGTTTCCCTAATAATAATGTTTGTGACACTGCTGGGAGATGAAGATGATTTATTGTCATGTTTTGCAGCCCTGGAACAGAACTGCAAAACATTTAAATGAAAAGTTTGCCCAGAACTGGGATCTCCCTGTCGAAACAAAGACCTGTTTCCTGCAGTCTGTAAATTTGTAACAAGGCAATACATTACTGCAGCTCTAATTCTCCCCATCTCAGCAAATTCACCTAATTCCAGGCAGAAAGATCTTCAGGAACATTCCTGTAATAACTAATCAAATCTGTTTGCTGGGACTGGGCACACGAGAACTCCTTGGTAAAGCAGGAAAAGCTGCAGCATTTAAGTGATTTCCCCTTGACAGAATTCTGTGTTTTCTGACACATTCACAAATTCCTTCCCAGCTGAGACAGGAGCCCTGCAGGGCTTCACCTGCTGCATGGTCCTGATTTCACCTCTCTGCACCTTCACTGAGGTGGAGCTCCTGTGACAATGGAACAGTCAAATAAAGAATCACAGAATCACAGGGTGGGTTGTGTTGGAAAAGACCTTAAAGATCTTTTAAAGATCCCTTCATTCCACTTCCATGGGCAGGATACCTTCCATAAAAAAACGATCCAGGGATCACAGATTGTATTACATTACAAGAGCACAGTGGAGCCAAATTAAATTCTGTTTATCACACTCTGACACTTTCTAACATTGAAAAGATTGGTTTGAAACCCCAAGATTGGCATTTTAATGCCTTTATGGATGTAAACTTCCTGTCTAGGAAAATAATCCTATTTACAAGCAGAGACTCCATCATGTGATATTCTCTCAGGATCAGCCAAGAGGATTAGAATCTTTGGATCCACCACATAAGCCTCTCCAATTCCAGCCAATTCTTACACCTCAGCTCTGGGAGATGGGCAAATGGAACTGGAGAAGGTGCAGATGTTGCACAGAGTTCAGACCAATAAATATAATTATAGAACTACAGTATAACTGTGCAGGAGTGTTTGTTTAGTCAAGATTTTCTATTTTGAGCATGAAAAAGGTAGTACTGTGAGGAATTTCTGTAAGGAGGTAAAGTATTTGCTAATTACTGTATAATTAATGATGAGCAATGTACTGCTCTAATTCATGTGGGTATAAAGACTATTTTATCTTTCTTATCCACAGACAGGTAGCAGCTGTTTCCATAGGATCAGCTGGAATTGCTGGTACACAGGGGGATATGAGAGGGAAAAGTTCTGCATTAAGAAGTAGGAGATTAAAAATGATAAGAATGTTGGACACAAAAATCATATTATACTAATTGGGTAAAAAAAAAAATCATAGATTTGATCAGAGTATACTTAAAACTACATTTATATAATGCTCAATATAGATATATTTGACAAGCCTATGCCATCTAGTGGGCATCAGAAAGGTTCTTCCCTCTGTGGGATTTCACATTTCCTCAGTTTTTATTTGCAAAGTACAAGTAGCCAGAGGGATGAGGCTCTGCAGTTGAAATTACCACTGTCCAGATGCAACAATAACACTTAAATATCTCCAAATTCTTCTTTTATGGAATTTGTATGTTTTATGATGACCCTCTGCCAAGGTGAATTTATCATTTATATCTCTAATCTCATGAGAAAGGAAACTGTACATCAATATATCTCTGCTGTAGGATTTTGTTGAGAAAGCCCCTGTTACTGGAGGCATTTTAATTAAAAATATATACAAGAAAATCACTGTGCCCAAGTAAAGCTTCTTCAGCTTTCATCTTTTCTCTAAAAACTGCAGTAAGTCCTAGTAATTAATATAACACTCATTTGCATTTAAGCTATTAATAGTGGAAACATTCCATCACAGGTTCTTCATAATTACACGTGTAATGATTCCTAATCTAATTCTTACATCTGGCAATTACTATCTAAATGTCAGTATTTTAACCTAAATGTTATTAATGATAGCATGGCATTTTTTTAACATTTGTCAGCTAATCAAATTAATAGTCTTTAATGGTGGGAGTTTGTGCTCTCCTTGACAGGAATGCTCCTTTTAATTATATTTTGCCACACAAAAATTCTGTAAAAAATACGATTATTGTTCTTAGCAGTTTTCTGAGTGAGAGCTCAGGGATTATACCATATAAAAGCATTAATAAAAAGCATTTTATGTGAACTGTAATCACCCATGCTGTCAGATTGATTAGTATCTATTATTCCAGTGATTTCCAATTTAACATAACTTGGCAGCCCTCGATGTTTCTTTCTGCAGGACACAAAACAGTCATCTGAATACATGAGAAGAGGTGGGGGGATCAAACATTTATTGTTTTAGTTGGTCTTTGGAATAAAACTAAGATGTACTTCAATATACTCCATAAGATTTGCAAATTCACCCAGGAATTTGTTAGATGTAGAACATCAGTGGTTATTGAAAGGATTTCTGTTTCTAAGACATTCAAGGGCTTTTGGAATTTTTACCAAGTACCAGGCTCACAAGTGTAGATATAATCAGAGCAGGAGGAATCCAGCCAGAAATTCATGCAGCAAAGTTCAGACTGAAGGTTACAAATGCCTGTGAAACCTGTCCCATGATAAAGAACCACAGGGCAGGCCAGCCTTGTGTATTTGTAGAGAAACTGGCTGGGAAAAAAGTGGGGTTTATTCTTTGTGCTCTTTTTATAGTGCCTTCAAAGCATGTCACCCCAAAATAAAGAGCTTCTACTTTGCAACTGACTGCCTGGAAGAAATGAATCGGTGAGTTATGGCTCCTCTTTCCTGTGGAATGTTCTTTGTCGTGGTGCTCCAACATTCCAGCTCTTGGAGCATCACGTGCTGCTGGCTGGTGTTCTCAGCACTCAGCCCACTCAGCTTCCATTCTTTAGCAAATCCATTGATTCTGTGGCTCACTTTGCTGACATTTTTTGCCATTTTTGCCCTTTGCTGATGTTTTTTGTCTCAGTTCTGCAAAACTTGGTTCTGTTGGTCTCATTTGTGTTAATTAGAATTTTGTTTTTTCTTAATGGGCATAAGGTTTATCACACTTGTGATTTTTTTTGTTGATCAAGGCTGAGAGTCTTAATGGGATCAACGTTTCTGGTTGATAAAAGCAATGCACACACCCCAAAGCTCAGACAGACTGTGCCCAGAGGATGGGAGAAGGTATTTTAAAGTTCTCTCTGGTGGCAACCCACAGTAACAGGGCATGTCACAAAAAGAGAGAAAAGCAATTTGGAGTAATTTTTGAAATAAGAATGGGGTTGAGGTGATGAGATGAATTTATTTTTGATGCCAAAATTAAAAAGATAGACATACATATACGAAAGAAATAAAAATCAACTCTCTTCTGCCCCCAAGAAAAACCACCAACAATGAAAATCAGTAGCAAATAATTTTATTCACCACAACAGTGCCCCCACACAGAGCAGAGGTGAGCAAAGTTCCATTTCGGGTGGTGCAATGTGCTTTTAGATGTCCTTGGGTGTGCTGGGAGGACATTCCAGCCTCCTGACTGGACAAGGCCCAGGACAACCTGATCCAACATGAAAGCTGGTCCTGCCATGGGTGGGTGTGAGAACAGCCACCTCCTGAGAGCTCTTCTAACCCAAACCACCCCGTGCTTCTCTTGTGCTTCAGGGATGAAAGCAGAGGGTAGGAAAAGGTGGGATGGTGCCTTTGGTCCCAAAATGCACAGACAAATGTCCCACCTCCTCCTGTTACATCAGCAGTTTGTTTAGGAGGTGAAAAGCAAGGACACATGGGACAATGGCACCACACTGGGAAGGCTTAAATCAGCCCTGGCACACTTGTCTAAAACTTGGAGATTTAGTTTGTTCTTACTGTTTGCCAACTTGGAAAGACAGAACTACCTCAGGATACAGCTGGATTTTTTTTCTTTGGAATATTAATGCCCAGAACTCATCATTACATGGAACGCTTCTGTTCTGGGTGTTACACGGCCCCTTCACGGTGTGGGTGTAGGACACTGGCTGGGTTGAAACAGCTCAGGCCACTTCACCATCCACTGTACTTTCAGGCTATACATTTCCTGAAAAATATTTTTTCCATGTTGTTAAAGTTCCATAGCTCAGTTTTATTGTGTGGCTCAGATTTGCTTGGACAAATCCAAAGTGGTTTCGCTCTGCCTGGTCTCTCCCTCTTCAGTTACTTTGGTATCTTGTTTGTTGAAGTGCCATCTTTCATATTTATCTATTGCACATAAAATGTTCTGACTCAAGGAAAACTAGAAAATCTTGACATATGCTCAATAAGCTGCTTTTACAAAATCCATTGATTTTTGCATGGGGAGCCAAGGGAACTGCCTTGATGGCAATGTGCAGCCTTGGAGGAGAGGAACAGTTGGGAAGGTGCCAGCATGTCTTTTCATATCATACCACTGCTTCACATCATTTACTTTGGAAGTTAAAAGAGTCTTTTCCTGATTTTTTTGGGTCTGATTCCCACGGGAGAAGGTAAAGGGTGAGCTTGTACTTGAAGTATTTTGTGCAGAATTTTCCCTTCAGCAAAGCTGTTCCTGTAGAGCAACTGTAATTCACTCTCCACACAAATGATGGATGACTCTGCCACCTCTGTAAAATCCCTGGGCATCCCCTGCAGCATTTACATGTTTCCTGGAATTCCTTCTCCCAGATATGCTGTGTGAAATTTGAAATGAGGAAGCAAGATTCATAGATGACAAATGTACTTGAAACTCTAAATTCACAAATCTCGCCCTTCCCAGAAAATTGCTGACCGTGTAATCTGAGGAAATAGGGCAAATGCTTTGCATGTTATCTCCCACTCCTGCTGCCACCACCAAATGTAACTGGATTTTCCATGCTGACACAAGGGTAGGTCCTTCGTGCTGAACAGGAAAGGACTTCCCACATGGAGAGGAAAACTCCTCATTCACTATTTGGGGAATGCTTCCCCTTCCTTCAGCTGCTTTTATCACCAGCTCTTGTTTTAACAGCTCCTTTTAGAGTTTCTTACTTCACTGTTTAATAACTTTTCCCCAGTCCAGAATATTTTAATCTGCCTTTAACCCCTCCTTGGGTTGTACCCACTGGGCCAGAATTGATCTGTCTGCAGCAGCTCAAGGTGCTCAGCTGGGGCTGAGCTTTGCCTGCTGTGTTTTGCAGTGCAGACACACTTGGCTTTGCAAAATTAATGCTCGTGCTGTTTGTCAGGTCTTACACGAGCAGAGTCGTGTTCTTAGCAATGAATTAATAATGAAATTAATGAGCTCATCTTTTGCCTGGTACTCCAAGCTTGTGAAAGGCCTTATTTCCCAGAAGAGCCTCATCCTTTAGCACACCACACATAACCTGTTTATGGCTTTAATTAGCATGGAATTTAATATTTGGTTGGTTTACAGTATCTACTTTATTTAAAACTTGCATGCCCTTGAAGTCTGCAGTGCAGTGCATTTACAATCTCCTCATGGACTCCAAATATTAAATTTAAAAAAATTTCTATCTTAGGCTGAATAATTCCATCACATTTGATTTGAATAACTGGGTTAACTTTGCAATTTTAATAACTCTCCGAAACGTTTTCATTCTTAAAAGATAACAAATATCTGGTCCTGAAATAGAATGATTGGTTTTTATAGGAGTTGCCCAATATTTTCCAAGAAAAGCACAATATTTCTCTTAAAATGGAACTGTTTGAAAATTGAAGAATTCTGAATTAAATCTCGATTGTTTATAAGCAAATTTTATGGTGTCTCCTATCACTTTCATGTGTGGAGTATAATCAAGTGAGTTGCTCAAGGTTTTCCCTAAATCGTCCTGTTTATTACTAAAGTTTATCCTGTCTCCCTTAAATTTGAGGCATGTTGTTCTCCCTGATAAATCTTGGCCAAATCAGATGGTGAGCCAGGACTGACACAGCTTTTACAGCTTCACTTTAAATAAACTAAAGCCTAAGAGAAGGTCTTGGCAACTGAAAATTTCATGCTTGTGTCCCTATTAGACATTTTCTCTCTTAAACAAGACTCCTGGAGAAGTGAGAGGAGAGCCACTGTGTCACATCTGCCTGGCCTAATTTAACAGTTCTTTAATAAATAGAGTTGAATAAGTTATTAAATAGCTTTTAATCTCTGTCCCTTACTCGATGAGAAGCAAGGAGTTAATTCTGCAGAACAGGAAAGGTACTTTTCCAACAGAAATCCCTGAAATGGAGGTTCCCAATGGTGTTGTAAGTAAACATAAAGAGCAGGTTTTTCCCCTTCTTCCTTTATGTTCCCATAAACTTGTTTCAAATCCATGCCCAAGGCCACATCCTCTAATTTATTGTCCTCACATAAAAGCTCATAAGTTGCAGCACAAGTGAAAATAAAACAATTTTGTGATCAGATTTTGCTGCAGGCTCCAGGGGCTGGGTGAAACCATGATGTTTGTGGGAGTGAAGAGGGCAATAGTGGAGGAATACACCAGGAATTCCCAGAACTGAGCTGGGAATCTTCCAAAGTTCCTTTTCTTGGCCAGCCACCCCACTCCTCCTTTCTGTGATTTATGGAAGACTTACCACAGGGTTGTGAATTACAGTTTCCCCCTTAATTCAGTTTGAGACCCTGTGGTTTATAGCACTGCATAAAGGAGTTTGCAATACACACTTGCAATTATCCATCCAAATAAGCATTCAGGTGTGAATTCATCCCTCCTGCAGGAGGGAGGATCTGCACTGCCTTGCTGTACCAGCTTCAATTACAAAATTCACTTAATCAAATTCTGCTGTAAATAATACCATTGTGAATTGGTCCAGTTCTTCTGGGAGCCAAACAGTTCAGCTGCATTTAATATTGCAGATTTAGTGATTCCAACTCTCACCTCTCTGTGATTAATGCACGTGTCCCAGGCCAGAATGTGAGATACTGAGTAAAAACTGCCAAATCTGAGGGATTTAGTGACAGAAATTATTAATATAACAATGAAATAGTCAGGCTTTTAAGTGTTGTTTGGTCTATTCAATTTCTTTTGAGTATGTGGGAGTAAATTACATCATTTCACAAGTAAATAATCCCATTTCTTAAAAAATTCCTCTCTAAATCCCCCAGAAAACCCCACCCATACTTCAAGCCATACTAAAATCAGTTCTCTTGCTTATAAAGAATGTTTTCCTTCTCCAGAGCTTTCTTTTGGGCCAATCATTTGGTGAAAGCTGGGCTAAAACCTTGAATAAATGAGTAAAGAGAAGTTCCAGTTGAGTGAGTTTTTGTGACTGTTTTGGTAGATTTTCTCAGGGATTATTATTGGTTGGAAATGAAATTGTAGTCTGTCAGTTATTGTGTGCATATTCTCTGTGGTGCATGACTATATTTATACAATAAATGCTATTTCATTACCAGAAGGGTAATTTATTTGCTACAGAAGTAATAAACTTCTTTTGTCTATTACCCACTGGGGAAAAACAAAAACAGCAAAAAAAACCCCCACACCAAACCAGACTCTTGAGTAGAGAGGCATAATTGTGCCTTTGTTTGACAGGGGGAAGTTAAAAAAAAATTAAAAACAAAAATAAATATCCCATTAAGTGCATGAAGTAGAAGCACATGCAAAGAGGGCAGGAATTGCCACGGTTCACTTGTCAACTCTGCAGCTGTCTGGGGCTTTTTTCCTGCTTCTCCAGCCTGACAAATCTAAGAAGACAATGCATGAAACAAGATCAACAGTCATGTCAAATTATCAAATCTGAGAGTACTTAGGGTTTATCCCATGAATGATTTTACTTAACAAATCCCAGCAACTGTGACAAATAAAATAGTAGAAATTGAGGCTGCTGAGAGAGGATCCACTGGGAGAGATGAGCTCATGGAGAACCCTCTGTGTTATGTTGCACTGGGAGATGGTTTGGGCTTCTTTTGTCTTGAGGAAAATCAAGGCATCCTTCCAACCATCCCTAGCACAGGAACCTTCATTCTGTTAAATGAATATATTCCCTGGATAACCTTAAAAAATAGTGAAAATAATATACCTTAGGAAGCAAAATGGGAAATACATTGATTTTTTAGGTGCCTAGTAAGAAAGATTGGTCAAGGAGAAGCAGCATAACAAGTACAAATCAATTTTGAAATCTAATTCTGTGTTGCAAAGAATTTTATAGTGAATTCTGGAATCTGATTATCCCACTGATGTAAAAAAATATAATACAAAGCTTTTGATCAGAAATTAAATATAAACTGCACAGAATAAATTCTGTTTAGGGAATAAATGATTCAAGGGACTCTCTATTTTAATAGACTTAAAGATAACTTGATTTAAGTGAAATTTAACTTCCCCTTTAGTTCTGGTTTTTCCTTTTAACCAAATAATCTCAAGTGTAGATGCAATCTCAAAAGTGAAGAGATATTCCTGCTCTGAAACATGTATAACCCAAACCTGAGGGGACACAGGAGTGCAAGAATTAACAATGAAAAGGTGCAGGAAAGGTAGGAAATATATAACTACTTATCTATTCTATCCTTTGATGCCTCAGGATTTCATTGATTTCATTTTTAAAGGAACGTTTAGCAGACAAATAGTGAAAGTGAATGGACTTCTTGAATTTACACATTCTCAGGATACATCCTTTGTTTACTTTTTCACTTGAATTAAATAGTTGCTCCTGCAAACCAGCCATCTGGGAAGTGCAACAAGTGTATCCAGCAGTGAGGATATTGGCAAATATCTGAGCCACAGCAACTCTTCTTCCTGACCTGTTTTCATGCTTTGCACCTCCTTTTAAAAAAGGTTTTTATCCTCCTGCACTAAACGTGACAGTTCTCTCAAACTCATTATAGCTGGGCTTGTGAGTTCTTAGGTTTTTTGCATGTGCTGGTTTTTTTGGAGGAAAGGGATGAATGTGATGCCACAACGAAAACTATCATTGCCTTCAACCCCAGAACCTCCCCCTGACCTTGCACTGGCTCAGCCCCACACTCAGCAGGAGTAAAGACCAGGGAACAGGAATTATTGCAGCTGTACAATGAGGGGGGGCTTGTTCTTGTTCTAACACACTGTGTTAGGAGAGCAAAGCAATGGGAAAATGTTCCCTGGATCACTGGGCCCACTGGAACATTTTCCAGTGTTTTTTTAGATGATCAGTAAGCAAATGTGCTCCTGACAACTGAGGGCATTTCAAGCATGACTCACTCCTCAGGATCCAGTTGGATTATTGCACCAGCTCCTCAGTCCCTCTGTGCCCTGGGTGCCTTTGTCCTCATCCCTGTCTGGGCCCGGGGCAGAATCAGACTTTTGAGGCCCTGGGCTGCAATGCCCTGGTTCCAACCACAATTATCTCAGTAAATTTAACTTAACGTCCTTCCAGGCAGCTCAATCTTATCCCAAAGCAATGACAACAGTGCCTGTTTGCAACCAACAGAATTAATTAAAGCCAAGTCTGATTTATTTAGAATTTAATGGAGACAAAGTACAAAACTTACTTATGCATTTGAGTGACTTTACTCGAGGCTCACCTTTCCCTGCCTTTGGTTCACCAGGGCACAGGCAATAAAAAAATAATTAACCCACTTCTTGGTCCCCTGTAGGTTGTTACAACATGCCTTGGTAAGACAGAGATTTTGTCTATGGGGATGTTGTACAATATTGAAGGTAAAATGTTTTGTCAAAGGATCAGTGGGGTATTTAGTGCTGCTCCCTGTCATCACAATTTCTATCTAGAATACAAACCCTCTCTTGGGTGGCCTGGAGTCAAACTTGGTGAAACACACTGGTTGGGTTGTTTAATTACCAAAAGAAAAGAGTTTTGAAAGTACCAAAGAGAAAAGGCAGGGTTTGGTGGGAGCAGAAAGAAGCCCAGCCAAGGCACAGGGATGTGGGCTGGACCTGTGGGATCCCCTGGAAGTCAAGGAGCTGCTGGGACAACAAATTAGACCAAGCACCTCGTGGCTTTTCACTGTAGCTGCTCGTCAGGGTCCCACACCCAGCCTGGCACAGCCTGGCCTTCCCTCCCTCCTGCTCTGCCATCCCTGTCCTTCCCGTGCCCCCAAGGCAAGTGCAGAGCTCAGAACCAAAGGCCTGAGTTTCCAAGCTCTCCATAAAGAACCTTTACAACCTTGACTGCCAGTTTTCTCCAAAATGAAAGTGGTTTGTCATCAAGGAAATTCAGTTTAGGCAGCGTTCCTTTTGAACTGAGTTTGCATTTCCTCAGGGAAAAAAGTTAACTGTAAGGAAATGATCTGTAATCTCAGTACTTGTATAACTCTTGATTACCTCAAAAACATCCACTCATGCTTTTTTTTTTGAAAACACAAAACCTAAAATGGAGACACTATTTCTTTTCTCAGCAGAGATTTAATCATTATCAGCCACTGAATGTCATCAGATAACCCTTTATGTTGGCTTGAGAAAGAGCTGACTGAATTGGGGCAAATGAGGTAAGAGAGTCCTTGTAACTGTAGCTGGGGATCATCTTGGCCTTTGGAAGAGAAAAGTCTGAGCAGCCTTAGAGAAGGAAGATTACCCTCAGCTAATTCCAGACTTGGCCACTGAGGCCATATGTGTAAAGCTGGTACCCTGTGTACTCGAACATTCATGTGTTCTGGGAGGTCACTACTAACACTGACTGGTGTCTATATCTGCTTCCAAGATTTGAGACCCTCAAATGAATGATGAGCAACAAGAGAAATTTGGCGAGAAAGCTGCGACAACATACATTTCCATGCACTGACCACCCAAATGGCTGAGTCTGTTTTAACTTGGAAAATGGTAATTAGTCCTAATTTATCATTGGTGCTTAAGCAGAACCTCAGCTGAAGGCACTGAGCCATCCTGCGTAATTGCCAGAGGCATATGGCAAAGTATGACTAAAACTATTTTGCTCCAGTGCTAATGGGCTTAGAAATTCGGGAGCAACTGTTGAAAAACTCGGGAATACCAACCCTTCCTAATGAACAGGGAGTGATGTCACTGCCACTCCTGCAATAAGGAACCTGCCTTGCCAGAGCAGCAAATGCCAGGTGATCAACATGCCTTTTATTGAGTGAAATGCTGCTGAGCTCTGTGGAAAAGCTCCTCTGTCAACCTGTTAATCCGTTTGAAATGTACTTCCTTCGTGCTAAAGATGAGTTATTGACGTGCTGATACAATGTCTGTAAGCAGTTCTAAAACCCCGCAGTTGGTATTTGTGAAAACTCATCATCATTTCCAGCTTTATTTCTCATTTGCTGCCTTCTGTTTCACTGAAAGGCAAACCAATGTGATGGTACAACCCTCAGTATTTTCATAGCTTTGCAAGGAAATTAAATCCTATCACAATCCCCTGTAAGGAGGAAACGTTGCTGTCCCCTTTGGCTCCTCGGGAAAGTCCTAAAATCCGTGGAAGGATTTGCCAAAGGCTGCAGGGAGTCAGGGCTATATCCAATATTCCAGATTAGGGTCCTCTCTGAGCTTCTGCAGTGCTTCGACCAGGAATGAACACGGGCTCAGCTGGGGCTGTTTTTAGTGGGGAGTTCACTGCCTTCATCTCCTGCTCCTGGCTGTGCTCCCACCTCCCAACACCCCCAGGCAATGACACACCTCCTTAGCACCTCTTTTTCTCTTCTAGTCCAAGTGGGAAAGAATTACAGTGAATACTTTCCTTGTTTTAATCTACAAACCAATTTTTCCTTATGATACTGTATGTGCTGTTCACTAATGTCTGTCTTGAAGTCTTTAAAAGATGTTTTTGTCATTAAGTTATTCATTAAGCAAGAACATAATTATTAACAAATTTGTTGTTGCAATGTTAAAAAAGAAAAGAGCTGCTTCTAGAAAACCCTCACATGCAATATATTGGGAAATTAATGACATAGTAAATAATTTAGTCACTAAGGGAATGCTTAAAAACACATCCCAGGCATTACAGATGGCATTAATAGGTTTGGGTTTTTTTGTTATATTGCCTTGTTGATGAAAATAAGCTAATTCTTGATTTTCCATTTGCTGAACATTAAGAAGTGACTTTTCCCTCTGTGTGTTAATTTCCCTTTTTTCTAGTTTTTCAATTATAGATTGTATGAACCTCCAATAATCTTACATAATGAAAACTTTGAACCTAAAATAAAGTATAATACTTTCCTAATGAAGCAAAGAATCTTATTTTTGATCGAATTAATTAATTTTGGGACAAAGAGAGAAACCAGAGCATCTGATGTGAAATGCAAATATTAAGGTACCTTCAATTTACTAAGTGTTCTCTTAGAAATCTTAGATTCCAAAAAAGAAAATAAAAAGTAAAGTAATGTTGATATTGCAACTCCACAAGACTAAACATTTATATCACCAGTATGGTGAGGCCAAAGTAGCAAATAAACAGTTGAATTCTGCCAGAGGCTGTTGTAGCTTTTTGAATACAAAAATTTAATGCAACTTACTTATTTCCTAGTACAGATTTTCATGAAATAATTGTCCTAATTCTATTTTATTTTCTGGTATTTTGGCAATTCAAGCAAGTGCCTGAAAGTAACAGAAGAACAGAATAAAGAATAAATAATAGAATAAAGAATAAATATGATCTGCTCCTCTAGACCTTTCTCTGGAAGCCATCCCTCACACATGGTTTGCAGAAGCAGCTTAGAGAGGGTTTGATTCCGAGGTGGGGCTGAGGTGGACATTCTCCAAAGTGTTCATCCTCCCCTAAGCTGGTGTGTTTGATAGAGCTTCACACCCTCCTGACGCCAAGAGGGCGATGGATGTCCTGGTTCTTCAGATTTTGGGGCGGCAGAATAAAAAGCCAAGGTCTGATACTGCACAAAGGAAATGTCCTGCAGCAGATATGACCACGAGTGCAGAAGGAATGGATCTGAGCTGGGACATCCTTCCCTCACAGGTCTAACCTCGGAACACACTTGACTCGTGGTTTTATCAGCCTGAACAGTGCAAAGGTTTTGCAATAAGCTTTGTCTCTGACTTTTCCAGATGTTAAGAGTGTGTGTGTCCTCAGACTTACAGAGGTGTAAGTGTCCCTTTTAAGTGTGTGTCTCTCTCTTCCTCATTTTTTATTGTTCCATTAGATGGATGAACCGTTTGGGTCTGGCAGCAATTGGTTACACACCTGATGACAAGGACATTCACCCAGATGAAGGTAATGCTTCAGTGCTTATAATTAGGGGAGAGCAGAGAGCACAGATCTGTCCAGTATTTCACCATAACTAAATTCCTTATTAACATATGCCCATATCTTTCCACATATTAATTTCAATAAGAACCCATATCCCTGAGGAACTATATTTATTGGTGCCACCACCAAAGAAAATGAAATCCTGAGTAATAATTTTAAGAACTGTTTGAAATGCTACAGAGAATGCAGGGTTTGGGGGGGGGGTGATCTCCCAGATCCCTTAGGGAGGCTCATCCCCTTGGAGTGAGCGGAGACACCACAGACACAGGGCAATATGTGCTTTAGGAGCCTTTTTGTGACTCCTGAGCTCAGGTGCCAGCCTTGCCCTTTCCCACCAGCCACAGTGGAATTATGCTGACACAATTAAGTGTTCAGGCATCTGGAATGACATTTCTCTTTGACACTCTGTGACCAGAAGTTGGTTTTTATGTGCAGTGGGAGCCAGGTGCCCAACCTGCTCTCTGTAACTTCCTGAAGCACCTGGGGGTTCCTGGAGGTGTCTGTGGATGTTAGTGCCACATGTTTCCCCAACCCTGTCCCTTAGTGGCTGCCAAGCCCCGTGGGTGACTGGGGAATGTTTACCTTGCCATGCTAACAATTTTTTTAAAATGTGGGACCTGCTTTCTTGTGGGGAAGGCCAGGAGTGAACCGTGGAATGCTTTGTTAGCAGATTACTGGAGTGAGAGCGACCAGGACGACATCGATGGCTCTCTCACCCTGAAGCAGGAAGGCTCCTCCACACTGTGTGACACCTACCATCGAACACCCTCAGTGAGTCACAAATGTTGCATTTGACAGCAGGTCCCCAAAAAACATCTGTGTGCCTTGATGGGATATTTATTTGCCATAAAGGCAGAACAAAGCTGGATGTTATTCCAAGAATGAAATGGCTGATGTTCCTCAGGAGCCAAGACCTGGATGTTTCCACAGCCAGCCAGTTAGAAAGGAAGGAGAGGCCAATGTCTCCTGACACAGATCTGTCACCAGACTGTAAATATGGCCCTGTTTTTGTAGCACTGGTGAGAATACACCAAGTAAAGGAACAGAATATTCAAATCTTGACTTCACTGCAGAATATGAAAAGAATGTGGTGCATGGGATAGTTTGTATTAATTGAGGCTGTTTTAATTGTTTTTCTAAGAACAAATCTTCCTAGGCAAGGGTTTTTTTCACAATATTGTGCACAGTACCATAGCAGTGACAGCATTTGAAATAAAACATTTCTATTAGACAAAACACAGAGAGGCTGTGGCAATTATCCTGTTTCTAAACACAGATAGGACTGTTCTCTATTTTTCTTTCAGATTTTTCTTCAGAGTGAATGACACGATCCTCACACAGCCAGAACCAAAGAAAGAGTGACTGAGACAACAGCATCACATGGGCAAAGTTCAGACTGAGTTTCACCCATGTGATGCTGTTTTATCAACTGGGATACAGGTTAAGCCCCTCCCTTTCTGTTTTTCCACATTTTTACTTTTCTCTTTGTTTTTGAATTAAATTTATACACAGACACAGCAGAATTAATTAAAATCATTTCAGAAGTTCAGCAGCCCCCCAAGTCAAAAATCTTCCTGGATGCTGAAATTTTTGTTGTTTGGGTTTGTTGAGGTTTTGGTTTTTTCTTTTTTGGCTGGACACATATCCCCTGAAAAAAGTCAGTCCAACTGTGGTTTCTTTTGGAGACTCCCATGTCTTCATGGCATCCTGCTGGACTGAGGCTCTTCAGGAAACCTGCACCAGTGTTATTTATCCTGTGCTTTCCCTCAGGAGTTGCTTGTGGGCAGAGAATGTGCAAAACAAGAATAGGGAGTGATTAAAACCTTGCATAAAGTTCTCACTGCTAATTATCTTCTGTTTACAGAGGTTCACGTTCTCAAACACATCCGTCCCTTTGATTGCTGTGCGTCACATAACGTCCCTTTGCTGGGTCTGTTCAAAACATCATCTCATGGTCAGACGTTCTCGTGTCTTTCCAGGTGAATTCTTCAAGTCCATTCCCTGAAGCCAAACAAGGCCGACACTTTTCCAGCGAATCCACGTACTCCCACTCCTCGGCCGAGGATTCTCGGCAGGACGCAGCGGGGAGCAGCCACTCCTCGGGGTGCAGACCCCCCTACCGAGAACGGCGCTCGTGGCAGGACCTCATCGAGACCCCCTTAACCAGCTCAGGCCTCCACTTCCTGCAGACTGTTCCTCCCGAGGCCGAGTACACCAGCGGCCGGCCCGGGATGTCACCGGACAAACGAAGACAAGCCACGCTGCCGGTGCAGAGACGGCACAACTTGGAGCAGGACGGGCCCTTCCCTCTGGTGGAGTGTCCGAGGGGACACGGCTCCCAGGGCAGGCCCCAAAAACAGCGCAGCCAGAGCCTCCCCAGGAACAGGGACGTCAGGGCCAAGGGACGGGTAAAGTCCATCGAAGGGATAGAGGACAATCCAGAAGAGAAAGTTCCTATCAGAAGACACAACAGCTTCTGTGGAGAAGGTAAGCTCTGGGAGATGTCCTGAAGTCTTACCATTATTCCCAGCAAGCATTTTGTGGTTGCTCTGCTGGAGGTTGGCAAGTTCCTCCATATCACCATTTGTAGATTTGGAATGCCAGGATGGTGTGCTAAGGTGATCAGAATGTTCTTGTTTTATCAAAGCAAACGTGACATAGCAAGAACAAATAATGAGGAAAAAAGGATCTTAAAATAGCCAATGGCCTTGTGTCTGCAGCTACTGATGTCAAATAACACTGTTGGTATAAGAGCATATGGTCTTAAAATAACTGAGAATAAATCTAGCTAGAAATTAGACAAAGGCTCTGAGCTATCTTTGATGTTCCTGACCAGCCTTGCTGTAGGAGTAGTGAGAGAAATTCACTACTTCCAGTGTTTGTTTCATTCATGAAAGGCATTATACAGTTACTCTGCCTGCAGGGAAAAAAAATCAGTTAAGTGCATGGAAACATGATGACTTTTCTAGTCCCATGTTCTTTCAATCTGTGATCCTCCAAGAGAAAAGTAAGGCATCACAGATCTTTCAGATCCCAGTCTAAACCAGTCCAAGGTGGTCTAAACCAGTTCCAACTGGTCTAAACAGGTTCAAACTGATCTAAACTGCTTCAAACCAATTCAAACCGGTCTAAAAAGGTTCTGCCTGGTTCAAACCTGTCTAAACCAGTTCAAACAATAACAGTCATATCTGCAACAATAACAATCATATCTGCAACAATAACAGGGTGAATTTATTCATGAAGCTGCGTATTACTGGGTTTAGATACTTCATCTGAACCGTGACATTTGTTGTTAGGTTTCTTTCTTTTCTTCCAGAAAACATAAGGGAAATGGAGGAGGTTCCAGATGGTCTGCAGGAGCTGTACAAAACCCTGGAAGAAGCCAGCCTGTCAGCTTTCGGGGAGCAGCGTCCTTCCACCAAGCAGGAGTTCCGCAAGTCGTTCGTCAAGCGCTGCAACGACCCCGTCATCAATGAGAAGCTGCACCACATCAGAGTTCTCAAGAGCACTTTAAAAGTAAGGCTTGATCATTGACTTTGTGTGTAAGGAACATAGCCTGGTAAAAGTATAACCATGGAGTCACAGGATGGTTTGGGTTGGAGGGACCTTAAAGAACATCCAGTGTCACCCCCTGCCCTGGCAGGGACACCTCCCACTGTCCCAGGTGGCTCCAACCTGGCCCTGGACACTTCCAGGGATGGGGCAGGCACAGCTTCTCTGGGCACCCTGTGCCAGGGCCTCCTCACCCTTAAAAATAATTAATTTCTGTCTAATATCTGATCTAAACCTTCCCTCTGACAGTGTGAAGCCATCCCCCTTTGTCTGTCACTCTGTGCCCTTAATCTCTATATGTTTTCCATGGATGAGGCTTTCTTTGTAGCTTTAAAATTAAGTTTCAAATAAACTAAATATCTTTGCAAGCAAACGTGTTCCAGCTTAAGAAAGATTAAAGAACGATGATTTGCTTCCTGTACAGGCACATTGTAGCCACAGACTGAATTGTCAAGCACTTTAAGCTGTACTAGTTCCTGAATTTAGGTAAAATATTAAAGTGTCCCTGCACTTTGCATTAAAGTGAAAAAAGAAATAAAGTGCTGAAATCCAAAATTTCATTTTGACATGTCCTGTATCTTTCTGGAATTTGCCAGGCAAAGGAAGGAGACCTCAAAGTTATCAACAGCCTTCTGGATGACCCCAACTTAACATCCAAGAAGTTCAAAGATTGGAAACTAAAGAACTATGAGTTTTTCCTGGACATTTGTGAGTACAGTGCTGCTGGGAAATCCCAAAATGGAGCCTCTGAACTGGGGAGCTCAGCCCCAATGCTCACACACACACACTCCTTCATCGAGACCCACGTGTGACAGGACTCAGCCTGAGGAGCTGCTGGGTGCCCTCCAAGTCCACTCCAACACTGTCATATTTATTGAGAAAGGACTCAGCAGTACTGTAAATACTTGGGTAAGAGAATAGTGCCACAGGATGCCTACTACATTGCATGAGAAGACAATAATATTTTAAATGGATTTTTTTGTTTGCTATTATCAACCAATGTCCGTATCAAGCTCTGCATTAGGAAGAAGTGGTGCAGAAGTGTAACTGAAAATGAATACCAGTATATTTAAAGTACTGTACTAAACCTAAGCTTATAGTATGAGCTCCTACAACCATTTTATATATTTAGATATATATAAACACATATCTATGTATATAAAATGTAACATGGTAGTTGACATTTCCTTTTAAAATGCCCTAAAGTTCACCTTTCACACATTTTTTTCTTGAGGAAAAAAAAAAATAAGAACGAAGACATAAATACATTGGCCACTCTTAGAGATGAACATTTATTTTTGCAACATTTCCAGATAGTGACCATCTTTGCAAATAAAAGGACAGAGTTATCAAACCCTAACTCAACCCCTATAGTGTGCCTTAAAATGTACACTGTACATCAAAGAACTAGACCCCAGACTGGCCCTATGGGCACTCTGTACATGCCATTAGATACTG
The DNA here is from genome assembly GCA_013399895.1 of Serilophus lunatus. Classification (NCBI taxonomy): domain Eukaryota; kingdom Metazoa; phylum Chordata; class Aves; order Passeriformes; family Eurylaimidae; genus Serilophus; species Serilophus lunatus. The sequence continues at coordinate 2,818,831 of VXBA01005117.1, read as the reverse complement.
TGTTTGTAACATGCTGTGCCTGCCTTTCAAACAAAGGAACATGAGCAAGCAGGTTTGGCACAGAGGTAAGGTAAGAGTAGAACAATGTTGGTTGTTCACTAATGCTGCAACTTCAACTGGTTTTAATATAATTTGAAGTATTTCATGGTGACAGAAAAAGCATCTGCGCTGAATAAGGTACCTCCTGCAGGTTTTCATCCTTTCTTCACTGTGAATTTAAGGGACGTGTGACTGTGAGTCACAAAATTTTAAAAAAAATGCATGAAAAGGAAGTTTAAAAACTCCTGAACTAATCAGTTACATCTTGTGATAGACTGACATCTGTAGCTGAGCAAATGATTCAAAATTATGTCATGTCTGGCAATAATTTTTCACTGGTAGCAGTACATTAGCAAGTGGGTGAAGTTATTCAAAACATCATTTGAAAACCAATCTGTATGGATTGTTTTGGGAAGACACACAAGTCACACAGTGTATTTCACTTCCACTTCCCTGCCTGGGTGGGAATGGTTTTAAGAATCAGATTTTGGCATAAATAGTTGTACTCTTGGAGGATGGAGAGGGAAAGGATTGCTCTGAGTGCTACTGAACATAAATTTCAAACACATGCACAGTTTTCTTTGACTCTGCTTGCCAGAATATTTCTAAAAGGCAGAATGAAGGGGATGTGAATACACCTGATATCATTTCACTGAAACACAGAGATTCACTGGTAATTTCTTCACAAGATAAACCTAGTTGTCTCTCTTACATCAAGGACTGTAAAATATAGTCTTGAACTTAGTTCAAAATGTTCTCTCAGTGAGGTCCCAGTATCCAGGATGAGATTTAATTATTCCCAAAATGTCATGGAAAAGTTCCTGGGCTGAAATGGAGACAGGGAGATCAGCTACTGAGGATTATCATGGGCAAAACAACCCTGACGTGGGGAAAATCCATTTATTGGGAATTTCAAACACAGTTGCATAATGGGAAACAAAGACAAAAGTAAAAACACCTTTTCCTTGCCTCCTCCCTTCTTTACAGTCTCAATTTCATCCCTTTATTCCCAACGAGCAACAGGAGAAATTATAGAATCCACTTAGAAATCAATTAATACTGCACGTGCAAGCAGTGATGGATGGTCACAGAACTAGTTAGATAGATTGAACTTTCTATACTCCTGAAGAGATTTAAAAATGTCTTTTATTTCAAACCCCCAAAATGGTTCATGCTTTCATAATGAAAATTTCTGTATTAAAGTAGCTTTACAAAAGGATCGAGACAGAAGTGACAACTGTCCACTGAACATCCTCAGTGAAGTCCTGAGAATGATGAAACAAGAGATTTCCCTCCTAAAATGCTACTTATAGATACAGCTGAAGGTGGTAAACATAATTGAGGTGTATTGCACAGAAATAACACAATAGTAAGGAAAATAGATGATCTCAGTTTTAGGTTAAAATAGATTTCTGAATTGTGAGCAGGTGAGATAAATAGCTCAGAGTTCATACCTGTGCTCAGCTTATCTTCAGAATCTTTCAGTGGCGTGAGATCATCCTTCTGAAATTCTGGGAATTGTGACTCTGCCTTCTGCTCTTGGAGAGCAGCTCTCAGCAAATGTGATTTGCACTGAACAGGCCAGATAAATTATCCAGGAGATTCATAAGGTGGAATGAGATACCCTGGAGAAATTTCCTGGAATGGGCTTAAGATTAACTGGGAGAAAAGTTTGCAAGATTTATCTGGCATTGCTTGTGCCTTAGAGCAAGCAAAATCTAATTGCTAAATTAAGCAATAGAAAGACTTTATTCCTTCGCAAATGTCAGCTGGCATTTGGAATTCATTTCAGGAGAACTTTTCATACTTCTTGCATATGTTCTCGACTCCATCCTACAGCCCTGCCCTCCCCACCACGAGTCTCTTCCTTGGGATGGAGGTGCCCATCTGGCTGTACCGCAGAAAGGAATGTACAAAGTCACCATAGCACAATTATTGGGGATTTCATCCTGGAAATCACTGGAATGCAAAGTGCAATACAGATCCCCTACTTAAACATCCATAAAAATCCTGCTTATGCATTAAAATACATTAAATTCTCCTGCACCAACAGGTACTTGAACACATTGTGCAGAGGAGCTGGAATTGTTGTGATTGTTTTGAACCCATTTTTAAATAAGAAAAAAACAAGTCTTGGCTGTGGAGTTCATCAAGGGAAATAAACAGCCCCAGTACAATCAATTTATTAATTGACTAGATTTCCTGCCTGAATGCTCAGGTAAAAACTTGGTTCTTAACATGCACAACAACACAGACTATTTGGATCTGTTTTATTGATCTGGATCTTATTAAAGTTAGTGTCTTCATTCAGAATTCCTGCAGGTAAAATGTCTCAGCCCACAGACTCTCCTGAGACTCCACATGCTGAGTCTTTTTGTTATGGGCTATTTTTTGTTATAACTAATTTAGTGCTCCCCCGAGCTACTGAATCCCCTCCTCTTCTACCACTATTCTGTATTCACTGACATCTCAGAACTCTGAAAGGGTCTTGGTAGCTCTGTCAGCACCACTTCCTGAGTTTTCCTGAAATTTCCTTGGTTACATTAATTTAAGTGAAAGCTTCCCCGAGCTTGATGTGAGCAAGGATCAAAGCAGGAAGAGGGAGTTCTCACCAATCTCTATACTCAGCTCTAGGCTGCTGCCTTTTAAACTGGAAATGTGGTGCTCCACTGGCTTTTTCCAAGGAAAAAGGACTGAGTGTTGCAGGAATTGCTCGGTGTACGTGGTCACTTGGCTCTGTTCTTACTCTTCAGCAGCTACAGCCTTCCAGGCCAGAACATTCCCTCTGCTCCAAGGTCTTGTGAAGGACACAGCAGAGACCTTCGAAGGAACTACTTTACAGAGGCTCTGGGAAGGGCTCGGCCTCCCCCGGCATTGTAGAATTGTTTTAGACCTTTAGAAGGCTTCACTTTAAATGTTAATAGGATTTCTGGGAGACAAATGAAGAATCTAGTAGGAATTGCTTATCTTAACACAAATCTGAGGAGACTGAAGAAAGTTCTTCCTACCTTTGTCTCAAAGTGAGGCAGATCAGACCAAGATCATCACATACCTTCTTTGCCATATGCTTTTCTCATGAGGTTTTATGTGTCTTCCAAAGTGATAAAAACATTTTTTTTCTGCCGAAAATAACGGTATTTATGATCAGGGTGATAGACATGGGGTCTGTTTGCATCCTGGTAAACCTTTACTGCTGACCCCTTTGGGTGGGACAGCTCTGCCAGCAGAGCTATTCCAGGATAATTCACCAATAGTTTGGATAAAATTTACATGGAGGTGGGACCAAAGTCCTTCAAAGGTGGTTTTGTGAAACAGTCCTTGGCTAAGGCACATTGCAGCACAACTGATCACCTGCCACCTCTGCCAGCTGCCCCTAAACGGAACAAACAGATCCTGACTGTCCCCAGATCCAGTCCTGGAGAGGTTCCTTAGGGAAGAGAGCACGGGCCAGTCTGTGCTACTGGGCCTCAGCCTGAACATCCCATTTCTGGTACCCCCAGGATCCCTGCAGGCAATGTTACAAAAATAAGGATTTTAATTTCTCCTTAGTTTTCACAGTAGGGAAATTGTGCATTTCCAGGGAAGACAGAAGGGCACAGGTTTTCCACAGGAGATTTTCCACATCCCACATGCCTTAGGCCACTGAGCTTAAAATCTCATTACAGAAAACACACCATCTTCCCTGGTGCCAAATGATGTTTATTTACCACAAGGACAAAATGGATAATAACAGAAAAGACTGAAGAAGCAATATTAGCTAATTAATTTATATTCAGGAATAAAAAGCTCTTTTTCTTCTGGAATGTTTCCCTCATTAAACTTGGGGTTCAGGGTAGGTTTTCCAGGCAAGATGCTGTGGGGAAAGGCCCCCTGTGTCCTACCCCAGATGAATTCCCACTGTGTGGCTGAGGCTCTCCATGGGTGTTAAGTGGGCACAGACCTGAAAATCACACCTGAGCTCCATCAGCTGCTGCATGGAAAACACATGGCTACTGAAACCAAAACTGTTAAGTTCTATTTTCTTAGCTGATGCTTTTAATTATTTTCTTTACTCCCATTGCATAATGTTGTATTTCTGATCAGTTCTGCTCACCAACTCTTGATATAACTAATTGACAAAGAAACTGGTTTTTAAAGCTTAGTTTCTACATTTTACGGGTTGTACCACACTTGCACATTCAGGAGGAAGATTATAAATAATATTGTTTAAGCTTTTATCAGGTTTTGAGATAGGTGATATACTACTGGGACCTACTCAACAAAAGGATTTTAACAATTCAGACAGATCCTGCCTTCAGGAAAAGAACCATACTCACTCTTGATGCAGGCCAGGCAGGTATCTCTTTATTTTTATTGGGCACATACATGTGTTAGAAGTGACAATTAGGGACTTTATGCATTAATGCCACTGTATGAGCAGTCTTGGAAAGAAAGCAAAGTTGTATAGATGATAAAATACGTCAACAACCTGCTGTTTGAGCAGCTAAGCCCTCTCTCTTCTGTCCTCACACTTGTAGAATATTGTTCATCCTCAGGCACTGGTGAGGGTATCAATACAGATCTTTTTACTAACAGGAAATGTCTGTCTGAATGCTGCAGATTAACTAAGGATGTCACATTATGCATATTAACTCCTGCATTTTTTCACTAGCAACCACGCAGCAAATCCTTGTCTTAACAAAGCGTGTTCACTGGCCAAAACACCAGTCAGGCCCTGTTACCAGTTAAGACTTCTGTTTTACTGAGAATTGAGGACTTCAGCTTCAAACTCTGAAGAGCAAACAGGTTAGGATATAAGAGAAATGCACTAGTATTACTCAACTTTTTACATTTGACACATACTGTATGACAAAGAAAATATCCTTGTAAGACCATTAATTGCTGGGCCATAGGTGACTTGTGTCTAGGTTACTAATTAGCTACTAACCCTTGTATAGAGCCTTTTCTAGGTAACGCTTCCCTGTAGGAAAATGTACGACACCCTTGTCCTATGGCTTGCACTTTACTTGCATTGAACTGTGCAGTAGGCTGTAGTCATGTCTTTGTATATTCAGGGGTTGAAATGCCAAAGCACTGGAATATCTGCTGGTGTTCAACCTGCCCAACGTGTTCTGCAAACCCCCCCCCCCAGCCCCAGCCCCAGCCCTTCGGCAAAGAACGCTCCGGGGTCTCCATGGTCTTTGGTTCTCTGTAAATAAAAACATTCTTACTGTTTCTGTAGCAATAGGAGGTTATAAACCAAACTTTCACTAGGACTGTTTTCAATAATAAAATAAAATAAAATAAAATAAATAAAAATCTCTAGCACCTTGTATAAAAATCATGGAGACTCCATGACCTGTGGGCATTTTTGTTTACAAGCAGTTATGTATATATGTGTTAGAGGCAGAACTGTTATTTATCACAAAGTTATGTTGTGGATGACTCTTTCTTAAATAAATCTATGTTTTCTGTCATGAGGAAAAAGATCAATATTTTAGAGCCATCTTGAGAAGTTTGAAGCGTCAGGCTTCGAATACGAGGAATCTTCCATGTCTCAGCCTTGTTTTTCTAATCACAACTGAGAGGTAATGGCAAAGCACCGGGGGAAAAGTCACAATTGTAAGGTTTTGAGCATTCTGCAACTTTTCTATAATGCCCATCCGTGTTTTCCTGAGCAGATGCTCCGCAGAGACCACAGTAAATCCCTCAGCTACGGAGAGAAAATTAACTGCTTACACCAATACAGGTCAAACGAGGTTTCAACCCCTGGATAATACAATATTTCTTCAGTTTCACAACAGTATTTTTAATTTTATACTTGTCTATGCTGAGAGATAATCCAATAGTTTCTATAGGCAATGAACATTAGGTTTCTTTTTTTCCCTCTTTCCAGATGAGTTCTGTGTGAGTTACTGTAACCTGCTGCGTTTTTTCTATCACAGATTATTAACTTGTTAACTTTTTGTGTGTCTACAATGAAAATTTATGAATGGAAAACTTCACTGTGTGTTGCTCACTGGGCATATACCTCATGGTACATTGCACAGACGTGTAAGTTGTAAGTTGCACTGCAACATTAAAAAAAAAAGGAACATATTGCTCTTTTTTCAAAGATATTAACTTATTTAAGAGATATAGTCTGTACATTATTTAAAAAAAAAGAAAAAAAAACATTTATTCTTCCTAAATTCAAAAAAAAAGCTTTGGGTTTGTTGTTTTTGTTTTTTTTTTGTGGGGGGGGGGGTGGTGGTGGTAAAAAAGTTGTAAACTTCAGTTGTAAATTGAGACTTCAATAAACGAATTATCTGCACTTAGATTGTGTGTTTGTGGGTGTTCATGGGGGGTTATGGGCGTTTATGTGTGGTCCCGACTGAGGACGATCCCCGTTCCCCACAGGACGATCCCCTTTTCCCTGAGGACAATCCCCCTTCCCCACGGGGACAATCCCCGCTCCCCACAGGACAACCCTCGTTCCCCACAGGACGATCCCCTTTTCCCCGAGGACAATCCCCGTTCCCCCCAGGACGGTC
>VXBA01005117.1:2788348-2812102 GCA_013399895.1 Serilophus lunatus | reverse complement strand
CCCCGCTCCCCACAAGACGGTCCCCATTCCCCACAGGATGGTCCCCTTTTCCTTGAGGACAATCCCCGCTCCGCACAGGACGATCCCCTTTTCCTTGAGGACAATCCCCGCTCCCCACAGGACGATCCCCTTTTCCCTGAGGACAATCCCCGCACCCCTCAGGACGATCCCCTTTTCCCTGAGGACAATCCCCGCACCCCTCAGGACGATCCCCTTTTCCCTGAGGACAATCCCCGCACCCCTCAGGACGGTCCCGCCCCCGCTCCCCGAGCCCCGCCCGGCGCGGCCCTTCCCGCCCGCCGTACGCGGCGCTGCCCAACATGGCGGCCAAGGTGAGTATGCGCCGCCCTCAGACCCCGCTCAGCCCCAATCTGTCCTGCTTCTATCCCGGTTCTGCCCCGGCTCTGTCCTGATTCTACCCCGGTTCTGTCCTGGCTCTGGCCTCGTTCTACCCCGGCTCTGTCCCGTTTGTGTCCCGGTTCCCCTGGGTCCATTCCCGGCTCTGTCCCGGTTCCCCGGCTGTGTCCCGTTTCCCCCGGGCCGTTCCCGGCTCTGTCCCGGTTCCCCCGGGCCGTTCCCGGCTCCGTTCCCGGCTCTGTCCCGTTTCCCCCGGGCCGTTCCCGGCTCTGTCTCGGTTCCCCCGGGCCGTTCCCGGCTCCGTTCCCGGCTCTGTCCCGGTTCCCCCGGGCCGTTCCCGGCTCCGTTCCCGGCCCTGTCCCGGGTCAGCCGAGCTCTGGGTGCGGGACGGGCGGGAGGAGCCGTTCCGGGGCTGGCCCGGTCGTGCAGCGCCGAACACACCCAAGTTTTTCCCTTCAGCCTGTTCTGCACCGAGTTTGCAGCTCCTGAGGCCGAACCCGCTCCCAGGAGAGCCGAGGATCCAGGGGCTGGTTCGGCAGGGCCCGTCCCCGGTGTGAGCGGGTTGTTCAGCGCTAACAAAAGGGATCAGCCGCCCTGTCACAGCCCAGGGGGGTCTCCGGGACCCATCCCACCCATCTCCGGCTGCGGAGGGCAGGGGTGTTCCCCAACACAGGCAAACTGGGCTGTCTCCCAGAGATTTAGGCAGGTTTTCCAGTGTTCAGGGTCGAACTGGTGAGTAGGTTGCTCTCACGTGAATTTTGGGTTTCTTTACTTCTTTGAAGCATTTAAGATGTGTTTGTATCTGCCAGAAAAGGACGATGGAAAGGAGGGAGTGGAAATATTTTGCCTTCGTTTGTTTTGGAAAAAGAAACTGTCCTTGGCTGGGGGAGCTTGAACTCGAACTGTTACAGCTCAGGACATAAATCTGAAGAGCTCCTTATTTCCAGTGAAGTGGTGTAACTTGGTGTCTGTTCTTTATTATTCACCATGAAGGATTTAATAAGTTTTATTCAGAAGGCTTCACTCTCTGGGTCACACAGAGGTCACAACCAAGCCCGTGGGGTATCAGGGAGTGGAAGGAGGATGCTCTGCCCCACTTGAGTCTGATGTTCTGGTAGTTGTCATTATAGATTTATAAACATTTACCCAAATTAGGGTCCCGGGTTAGGCCTTGAAGCTTCTGGCAGTCCTTGTGTCTCATGGAACTGCTGGGAAAAACCAACCAAAAGGGTGGGAGATGTTTTATGATCCACCTCAACACACGTGAATGGGGAGAGAAAACCATAAACCTTATTCTTTCATTAACATTTCCATGGTAAATATGACATGAAGGAGCTGCTCAGTTTTAATCTTATGTTAGTGTGGCCAGCAGGGTCCCTGTTCTGTGATGGAGAGCTTGTGTATTTTATATTTGAGTCCATGCATCAGATTTTTGCATTTACTGCCCTCCCTTGGTTCCCTTTGCTGTTCTGAGGCAGTTCTTGCCTTCAGGGCGGGTTTTCTGACTCTGCTGCAGTTTGTGAATCAAGTACAGAGTTACAGTTTCAATGGGAAGCAATATCTTGGAGATTACCTGAAATTAGACATCTGGCTTTCTTGTGGTTTAATTTGTGTTCTGCACCTCTTGAGTGGAAGGTGGTGAATTCTTTGTAGTGATGCAGCTCTTTAACTTCTTCTTTAATAAAATCTGTGTTTTTGATGCTTGATTAGATTCCAGCACTTTGAAGCAGATTGTTTGAAATGCAAAGACTTAAAGGCAAAGCTACCCATCTACATTTGACCGTTTTATTGTTCTGTTTTGATCAGTTTTACTCTCCTTTTACTGTTAAGAGGAGTAGCTGTAACATTTTTCTGCTGGAGAAAATACATTTCTTGGGCAAATAATTGCTGTTCAGTCCTCTCATCAAAAATAACACCGTGGCTGGTGGGTTTTGGTGTGTTTTTTATTCCTGGTTTAAGTACCTCTGTGCTGAATGGATCAGAACTTAATTCCCTTAAGGGGTGATGGAATCATCAGCCTGGCTTTGAGCACAGAATTCTTCCTGGAATTTTGGACAGAACTGTTGATTTTTGGCTTTTCCTTTACTGTCATCATTTGAGAAATTTCTTGTAGAAATCAGACGAGGTTCCTGAAAGGCAAAATAGTTAAAAAAGGGTTTAGAGTGACTTGTTTAATCCCATATTTGATCAAGCTGAAGGGAAATTTTTCTCTCTGCATTGAGACTCCCTTTTTTCACCTGTCTGTCCCAGGTGGCAAAGCTGGCAGCTGTTTCCTCTGGGCTCTTTCCTTTTGCCTGGATTACTGTCTATGCAGCCACAGAAAAGGAAGAAAAAAGTCAGCTGGTGAAGCCAGATCAGGTATGAATCTGATTGTTTGTTGGTCTTTAAAACACAGCTAGAAAAATCTTCATAGCTCTTGGCTCTGAATTACAGTACTCACTAAATAAAGTAATATGTGATAATTAAATAACTGACCACTGTAGCTCAAATAAAACATGAAGAGTTGCAATATGGAGTTAGTAAAGTTTTATCTCATTTCTATTATTGCACTATATCCAGACTGAAGCCAGAAAAGGTGAAAGAGAATAATATTTACTGATAAATCTTTATCTACTGGGCAGTTTCTAGTAACACACACACAACTGTTTTCCAGCTGCTTGTGCTCAGGCCTCTGTGAATAAGAGACCTTGTCACACTCAGTAATTCTGCTTCTTAGAACCTCTACAGCAGCTTCAGTTTTCACTGCTAAAGAGTTAAGAGGAGGTCACACTTGTGCAGAGTCACTTGGTAACTCTGAAAGTTCCTGATTCAAGGGGGAGCCTTTGCTGTAATGAGGTTTTGCAGGTTGAAAATGAGTGCGAGCACTGCTGAGGACACTCAGCTCTGTGCCTTGAAAATGGGGGTGGGCACTGCTGAGGACACTCAGCTCTGTGCCTTGAAAATGGGGGTGGGCACTGCTGAGGACACTCAGCTCTGCCTGCTGTACAGTTGTGCCTTTCCTTGCAGCTCCCCATTTACAGCCCACCCCCTGTGACATGGAGATATGTGGAGGAGCAGCCTGGGCAGCTGCAGACCCAGCTCTCAGCCCTGAGACAGACAGCCAGCCCCTACCTTGGCTGGTGCCAGGTAAGTCCCAAATGCCCTGACAGTTCCTGCCAGCACTGGAGGAAAACACTGAGCTCACCCTGGAGGGGGTTTTTTTGCAGTTCCTTCTCTGATTAGGATGGAAAAATGAGCCCTTCTCCTGCAGCAGGAGTTGTGTGGCTAAATCCTTGGCAGAACTTGGTAGCATTTAGGAATCTGAAACTCCAGGTGCAGCCCACAGAGGTTAAAGGACTGATTTAGGAGCTTCAGGGAAGACCAAGTGAGTGCAACCCTAAAGGAGGCTGTTCCTTACTGGTCATCCCAGATACCTCCCAGCTCTTTCTGTGTGTTCAGGGTGTAAAACTGGGATTCCTGTTACTGTTCTCTCACCTGCTGGTAAAGGACACCTTTACCCTGCCTGTTGTTAATAGGAGAGATTTTGTGCTTGTATTTTGTTCTTACAAATTAGGCTCAAATCATTGAAAAAGAAAAATCAAATGTCTTCCTGTATTTTCTGAAAGTTACTCTTCCACTGGTCTGTGAAACTCTTGTCAGTGGCTGCATGACTGAAATCATGTAGTTACAAATCTGCACCAAACTTTTTCATGCCCTAATCATTGAGGGTTCCTGACATTGAGTACCAGTGACCTCTGGTGGTACAAACTCCCTGTTGCTTTTACACACTAAAAGTCAGTTTTCCTGGGAAAGCTTCCACAGGGAAGGGAAGATTGTATTTTATAATTGATTACATTGTACAGTTTGCCCAGATGTTCTCCTACTCTGCAGTTTTGTTCCTGAGGTGCTCACATTAAAGAGATTTTTTTTTTAATTAATTGTTGATGGAAGTTTTAAAAATATAAACAAGTTTGTCCCAGAGGGGGTAGATGTCTGCACAGCCTGTGCAGGAGGTGACTGAGCTGGTTTGGCTTTTTAAAGTTACACAATATTTCTTTGTCTCACTCTGCTGAGCCATGTGTGAACATCTGCTTTTGCAGAGAATTTATTTTTTGTTTGTGTTCTTTTTTAGAGTGTTTTTGTCTTTTTTAAAAATGGAATAATGGATTCAATTCAATTTGGAAAAGGTAAGCAAGTCACATTTCTGTCTCATCTATTTTAACTCATAGGAAAATCAAAACTTAAAACTAAGCTTTCCTTTTTCTTTATTAAAGACTAACATTTTGCAAACAGAATATCTGTGGAGAAAAATTGTTCACTTTGCTGTGTTTTGAGACTGTGATTCTGGTTCTGTCTGACTGCACAGTGTGAATCTGCAAAATGCACCTTTTCAGTCCTTAAAAAACCCAGTCATGGACTAGTTTCAGTTCTGGATATTCATAATTTACTTCCATCTTTATTTCTTAGGCAGGAAGTAAAAGGATTGAAACTGAATTGCTGTATTCTTTCTTTTTTTCCTCAATCCTTAGATGCTTATGTTTACCTGAAGAACCCCCCAGCAGAGTTTCTCCCCAAAGCTGGTGTCATTGCAGTGTCAGGCTTGGCTGGGGTAGCCCTGGCCAGAAAAGGTAGGGCTTTGTTATTCTCATTATTCAATACTCTGATGAATTATTTCTCTCTCAGAATAGCAGTATCTCCTAGAGAAGTGTCTGTAGTAACAATTGTCTTTAATTGCTACAACCACTTAGCTTTACATTTCGTTATTGTCTAATTATTTAAAATATTTGACTTTTTACAGGTTCTAAATTTAAGAAAATTGCTTATCCCTTGGGACTCACTGCTGTGGGATTTTCTATTTGTTACCCGGCTCAGTCAGTGGTCATTGCTAAGGTAAGTTCAGTTGTATTTTAATATGGAATTAACAGTGAATTTAGTCACAGCATTCCCATTTCATTTCCATAAAGCATTATGGAATTGGGAGTCAGAATTCACATCCATCTTCATTAAAACAATTAGTGCATCACAGGTGTTATTTGCATAGCTACAAAAATTAAAGAAATAACTGAACTTCAGAGTGCAGCCTCTCAATTTTTAATCTTCATTTCCCAAAAAAATGAGGATTATTTTATTGGCTGACATAAAAGTAAATAAAAAATAAAGCCTTGATGAACTTGGTAGAGATGCAGTTTGAGGTGCTGCACAGCTGATCTCTCGTCTTTGTTTGTACCTGGTACTTTTCTACACAAAAGGTGAATTTAAAAGTCTGCCAGTGTTTCCCTATTTAGGAAAGCACATCCTGCTCCATAAGATTTGTTTGTAGTTCCTTGAGGAACTCTGAGTTTATAGTTTCAAAACTTCACTTCTGTGTTAAATGAGACAGGAAAATTTAGTTGTGTTTGGTTCTAGGACTTACCAATCTTTGAGTTAAATGATGAGATTTAAGTTTTGACAGAAAGATTTGTGAAACATCCTGAAATCTGATTGAAAAAAACTGGGCCAAGTCACCTCTTGGTGCTTTTTCCTTTTCTATGTTTGATCATTTCCCACATAATGTGACAAGTTTGGATCCTTTGAAGCTGATGTTCCAATCTATTGTGCCCACACTGCCAGAGCACTGTTTGCTGATCAGGTTTGGGTTTCATTTGGAGGAGGTGGATTTAGCATGGCAATGTTGCCTCTGGATTTCTAACACCAATTTAAACATTAATTAGAATATACTTGATGTGAGAGAAATACACACTAGGTCTTGAAAAGCAGACAATTCAAAAGTCTTGGTATGAGGCCAGGCATGTTCTCATGCAAAAGGGATGAATTTCATTGGAATGGTCTGTGTATCTGTATTTTCAAAGCTGTTGTAAAATTGTTTTTTCTAAAAAAAACAGGTAACAGGGAGAAAGTTACTTTGTGCAAGTCATCAGAGCTATGAGGCTGTGAGGTCCCTGTGGGCAGGAAAGGAACCTCCCACCAAGGTAGGACTTGGGAGGGGATGGGAACTCACATTCACAGGGAGGAGAAGGGCCATCAGGAGGTTCAGAACTCCTCTGCTGACACTTGAGGATCACAGTCTTTTTTTTTTTTTTCTCTTTTCAAAGAAAATGAAATTTTCTCAGTTATATTAACATTTAGAAGTATTTTCTTTAACTGTACAGTGCTCATTGATATGCAATCCTCACCTTTTATTTCCTCTGAGGAGCACAAATGGAATCCTGATGTTTGCAAATGAGACTCAGATAACTGTCATGGAACTGGTAGGGAAACAAGAAATGATGTGGTACAGACAGTTTCTGTTAACTTCTCTTTTTTTTTCTTGAGTGAAGCCTGTTCCCAAAACCTATTATTTTCCATTACTGGGGTGTTACCATGATTTCTCTTTCCATCCTTTGTTATGTGGGGGTAGTGAGTGTTCTGTACAAACTCAGTGCTGTTTCAGCCCTGTGGAAGGTTCGAGGTTCCTCCTCTGTAAATGAACTTGTGAAGGACTTTGAGGGTCTCAGGTAAAGCACAGCATCAGACTTAAATACATAATCGGGACAAATTCCCTTGCACAGGAATTTGAAGTTAGTCTGGCTGATCTGTGGGGTTCTTTCATGCATTTTATTCTGTGCAGCTGATCAGCTGAATATCATTGTATGATGTCTTACCTGAGAATAATTTCATACAATATAAGCTTCCAGACTTGAAAGCTTTATTTTGCAATAATGTATTAAGCATATGCCCATGTACTTTTCTTTTATTAATGTTTGGTTCACAGCTGCAGGAAGAATCAAAACCAATTACACAAGAAGATAAGAAGAAGAAAGGAATCTCTAGTACCAAACCTGAGTCTGCTTTGGAGTCAAGATCGTTTAACAGAACAGAATCTTCTCCAGTGGAGTCTTGGAGTAATAAAGATCCAGTGCCTTCATCAGGTGAATTAAATGTCTCAGGTGGAATCTCAGGGCAACTTGCAAATCTAATTAGTTGACTTAACTTTGTAGTTACTTTTGCTCTAAAATGGAGCAGAGTGTTACTGCATATTGTTCTTGAGAGTATATTGTACATGCTCTCCTTTCATACATATTTCAGAGCCTCAGGGAGGTGATAATTTCCTCACTGTAGACCCTGTCACAGGATCAGAATCCTGATATATTTGCTGTTCTCTCTCAATAATGGCTGGGAACTGACATTAATGCAAACCAGGTTCCTTTGTAGGCCAAAGTAAGAAATAATCCCAATGCAAAACACACAGAAAAAGGTTTTAATTTGGATTGTAATTGGAAGGCTGAAGTCTCGAGTGGATTTCACAACTTTCAGCCTGTGCCAAGAATCCAGAGATGATACAGAGTGGAATGAAAAAGAAGAATCTGAAACTGAGAAATGAAGCATTGGATTTTATTTTGCAGCATTTCTGCAATGGTTCTTGGTGCATCTTAAGTGGTTCAGATAATCATCTAGATAATGCAACAGCATATTTAACATACAAACATTTGATAGTCCAATTGGTAAGAGAAAATAGTGGAGTTACACCTTAAAGGAGAACTAAATTTGTTTTAAAATATTTGTAAAGGCAATTTCTGAATTTTGTTATTGAAACCTGTTTATTTTTCTTGTGTTCTTTACCAAAGCTTTTTTTTTTCATGGAAAACAAGCAGAACATATTTGAATGGGCGTTTTAATATTATTTTTATTTTAGCAAACATTCACATCTTTGCAGCTTTGTATTTTTATTGATTTAGTCCAGGCTGTCTTTAATGGTTGTTGTAAATAGATCTCCTCTGTCTTTGGTTTCATAGGTGGAATGAGTTCGTGTCCCTGATACAGCCCAAAATATCCATGCCCTGAATTAATCTGTGTTGTGAGAGGTGTTTCTTTCCTCTGGTCCAAAGGGGGCAAAGCTTTCAGGAGAACACAGCACCCTTTGTTAAACCAAGTGATGCAGCTGGAAAAGAAGCAGACCAGGAGCAGGAGGCACAACCCTATAAAGCCCTGCCTTTATATTCCCTTAGATCCTCTGGAATTGCAATGTCACTAAATATGTCAGTCTGTGCACCTTATTTTAATTCAGGATGAATGTGAGGGCTGAACATTTCAGTAAACCTAGTTCATGGTTTTTGGAAGGCATGAAGTGAAACTAGGTGAGAGTGCTTGTCTTGGTTTGGAATTCTTACCACCTGGCAGCAGCTCCAGGCAAGATCCTGACTGGGTTTTGGGAGACAGCTCTGCTCCTGGGAGCAGTGGCTCTGGAAAGACTGGAGTTTTTTCCATATGTTGAGGAAGTGGTGCTGGAGAGAGTAGGAGGGAATCCTGCTCTCCATCCACTGCTGTTTGATTGTAATTCCAACCTATTTTCCTTGTCCAGTGCTGCCTCCACAACTAGAACTAGAACAGACAGATTTTTATCTTTTGGAAGTGTTTGGTAACACAGAAATTCTCAAAATGTGTCATTAACCTTTTTTTTTTCCCCGTAATTATATTTCTTTAGCATCTCTAACAGGAACAGCAAAGAAGCCAAAATTTAAGCCTGATCCCAAACTTATGGACCATGGACAGTCCAGCCCAGAAGATGTGGATATGTACAGCACCAGAAGCTGAGCCAAGGCCACTTACACACTGCAAAATGTTACAGATAAGGGGAGGGAAGAAGGGAAGGAATAATCCTTACAGTACATACTCTGTGAGGTATCATTTAATCAGATATTTCCTTATCTCCCAATTTGCATTATTGACTTACATGATTCTGTTTAGTGCATATTTTGTTCCTGAGCAGTGGGAATTCACTCATTGTCACTGTCATTAATGAGACACTGAGAAAATGAGGTTTGTCAGTGTCTTCTCCCAATGGGTCTCTCTGTGCCAAACTTGTTAATAAATGTCACTTCACAAAGGATGTTTGAAAATGTAAACATCTCTCTGCTTCAGCTCAGATGTTGATTGATCTGAGAGGAGAATGTCATGGATGGGCTTTGCAGAGGCTTCTTTGTCTCTTTTCTTTCAGCTCTGGAATGAAGTGCCACATCTTACTGGTCAGAGTACCCCTAAAATCTTGGTGCTTACATGAACAGCAGTGTCTTGAATGCTTGTGTGAACAAGTCACTTCTTTTCATTGCAAAACAATTTGTTGTTTGCCTCCTTCCCAAAGGTGAATGGAAACAGCTCCTTGTCCTGCCTGTCTCTGGTGTGTTTAACTGAAGTTGGGGTAAAAGCACAAACTGATTTCCAAACATCCTTTATAGACTATGCATCAGTTTTCACCTACTTCTAATACCTTGAAGAACTGTGTAAATTGCTTAATCCATGAAACTGATACTGAGTTTATATGAAATCTGTTTGCAATGTTTAGGAAGTTGGAAACTTTCTGTTATTTCTAGGTTTAAAGTGCTGACAGATATTAAAATGCAGAAGGAATAGGCAGTAACTTTTCATGCCAGAAGTCTGTGTGCAAAACCCATTGGCATTCTTTTGCCGTAAGAATGAAATTAGAAATTGGAAGTTTCATCCTAGAAGACAATCAAACACTATTTTTATCATTGTATGTATCACTTTACTTCTGTTCATTCTCCATTCCTCTTCATGTTTCTCTTCATCTTTCAGTTAATGAAAATAATGGGCTTTGCAGTAAAGTTGAGGTGGAAGCAAGAACAAACTATAGTTTGCTTGGAAAAAAAAACACATGAGAATGTGTTCCCAGCACTGGGATGTGAAGGGATATTTGCTCTTGTTCTCCAAAAGAAGAGATTTCACCAACAGATTCCTTCTCCCAAGGCTGCAAATGCAAAGGCAAATGACAAGTGACATACAGACAAACAGAATTCCCAGTGTCCCTGTGGGATTAGCAGAAGTTGGGAGGAGATGCTGCAGGATGGAATGGGCACAAGGAGTAACACAGCTTTCATGATGCTTCAGGAACAGATTGATATTTTAAAATCTAAATTTCAGGCAAAGTGTTGGACTTTGTTACAGAGTCCAGTGGAAGGTGAAGTTAATAAACATGAAGTTTAAAGAAGGATTCTATTGGTTAAACTTGCTTGAGACAGCTGATTTAGAATTTAATGTGTTTTGTTTCTTTAATCATCCCTTAAGGCCCAGGAAATTCTCAAAATTCAGGCAGCAATCAGAGGCTTTTAAATCAACCTTCAGAGAGTTCCTGGACAAGACACATTTAGTGCTTCATCACAGAGACAGGAGTAGGAAAATTAGATAGCTGGGCTTCATATGCCATTTCCAGGGAAGCAGATGAAGACATAAGGCAGGAAGTGAAAATGGTGAAGAAATAATAATTTTGAAGTGCAAGACTGGATGGCAGAAATTGTATTATGTCTCCCTTTGATCAGATTTGGGATAAAAACATAAAGGAAAACCCATGTGCTGTGCTGCCAGAGCCTGTTAAATTCTAACTGATGTCCTTTGGCTGATGTGCTACCACAAGTCAACAGGAAAGGTAAGATGATGCAGATTGGGTTGGATTTTGTAGGAGTTTACTGTGGTGAGACTTTTCAGGATGTTGTAGAAAACTGTGCACAAGAATAAGTCTCCTTTTCAGGAGCAGGGAAAGGAGCAACCTGGATTGCACTTCTGCCCTTTCCAGGCAAGAGCAGTGCCAAAAGCTGCATCTAAGGGCATTTCCACTGCACTCTAATGGTGCAGATGGAAGTGCCTGGTCTGCACAAGGTCTTTGGGCTCCTTGGTGGTTGGGCAGGCAGGACTGAGGTGTTTGATGACAGCAGCTTGTATGACACCCCTGATGTGCAACAGGTTCCTGCTGTGCCTGGCCATGGGGCACAGAGCTGCCCTTGGGCTGGGTCAGGCTCAGGTCACTCCTCAGGACAAAGCTGGATTAGATCTGTGCCTCAGGAGTGTCAGACACATCTGCTGGGACAGAACCTGAAATTGCTGTTCTGCCCAGGGATGGATGAGCAGGATCAGGGATGCAGGGAATGGTGTCCCTGTGCTGAGTCATTTCTTGGTGGGCAAGAGCGGGGAGCCAGCCCAGGTTTCTTCCAGCTCAGGGATTGCCAAGGGGATGCTCCATCCCTGGAAGTGTCCAAGGCCAGGTTGGCTGGGGCCCTGAACACCCTGGGACAGTGGAAGATGTCCCTGCTCATGGCAGGGGTGGAATGAGATGGTCTGTAAGGTCCCTTCCAACCCAAGCCATCCTGGCATTCCCTGAAAATTATATTACTGTCACTTCTCAGTTTAGTTTTTTCATCAGCTGAAACTTCACTTTCTCATCCTTCTCTACAAGGCAGGGTCATTTTCTGTTCATTTGTCTCAACAGTTTTTGTTTCATCACCACACACTCAAAAAGCTGTGGTAAAAGTGCAGTTTTTGAGTGAAACAGATACAGCTAAAGACAACTGTTCTCTAATTACAGCCAAAGAAAGTGGGACAAAACTATGGAAAGTTCTGTGTTCTGTCTGTGTTCTCTGCTTTCAGGTCAGACACCTGAACTCTACAGGTGACTTGTTCCAGGACCTGCAGCCACTTGTCTGTATTAGTAATTCCTAGTAAAGGTGCTATGCAATGGCTTGAGAAAAGCAAATTCTACATGATGCCATGCTTGTGAGTCCTCAGTTTAAAGATGTGCCTGACTTGATCTCTTTTAAGATTTCTGTTACAATGAAAAATTAACACAAGACATTGGAAAGTTCTGTGTTCTGTCTGTGGATTTATTAATTTATAGTGAAACGCTTTGAAATGCCTCTCAAATGTATCACTCAAAGTTACTTCACAATGCAATAATACTTCATA
Source organism: Serilophus lunatus (assembly GCA_013399895.1). NCBI lineage: Eukaryota > Metazoa > Chordata > Aves > Passeriformes > Eurylaimidae > Serilophus > Serilophus lunatus. Next base: position 2,800,039 of record VXBA01005117.1, on the reverse strand, counting down.
AAAGTAAGAATGTATACTGTAATTTTTGTACATTTATATATGTGAAAAATTCAATGTCTTGAACTGGGTCACATGTATTTTATAACCAGAAATAGCTTTAATTTAATGCATGTTTTTTATTTATGATGGGTTGTACTCAATATAAAGAGATTTGGAACTTGATATTAATTTTTTATTTACATAAAACTGATACTTTATTTTGTCTTATCACTGTGAAGCACCTGGAAATAAAGAGGGAAAAGATACTTTTTAGAAATTAACTTTTGTCTGTTGTCTCATGTGTAGGCAAAATGTCCATTCCTTCCTTCCAAAGCCCATTTCAAGAGTTAATTTGGCAAACATGACTCGGTCCCACCAGTGTCACTAATGCTGGGGGACAAAACTTTAGCCCTCAAGGACTGACACATTCCAGGAAGAAACCACTGGAGTCACATGCAGGTCATAGGAATGCTCAGTGTCTTAATTTTAAGAGAAGTGCTCCCATTTTCTTTTCTTGGTGATTTCTTCTAAAGAATTCTGTAGCTCTGGACTTGGAAAAACAGAGACTTTTATCCACGCTGGAGGAATGACACGTGCTGTTAAAGACCAAGGCAGATAGCAAATGTATTTATCTCAGTCTGACTGCTAATCTTCCAGGTCAAGTAATTTGCCAATCCAAGGGTCATTCATGATGTAGTTTACAGCATGAACTACTCCAAAGGAGACAAATTGTGTGAGTAAGCAAAGGGGCCGTTTGAATGGCACATTGTTGTTGTGATTCTTCAGTAGTAACTTGGGAAATACTCTGAAGGTATTTTCATGCATCAGTGTGGTCACTTTGTAGTGAAAGTTAGGAGTATTTCTGAATCACATTGAAATACTGAAAGTGTATTTTAAATCTCAAAAGACAGTGGGGTCCTACAAAGCCTATGTTTTCTAAGAAGGAGTATCAGTATGTACTGGATTGTGCGTAGTTTTTATTTTAAATTGCAGGGACTCCAAGAAGCAAAGCTCAGCCATGTGCTGGTGGTCAGCTGCAGTCAGGAAAGGCTGTGATTGAACCCATTCCAGAAATCAGCATTTTATTTTTCCTACCACAGCACTGCTGTGCTCTTCCTGTAACCCAGAGCCAGTGGACAAACCCCAGTGAGGTCCTGAGTTCCCTGTGGGGCAGAGTCACCACACCATTGCCCAAGGTGCAATTAGTTCTTTGTCCTTTTCTTTACGGCTGTGGGAGATGGATTTTTGCTGCTACAACTGAAATTCCCTGTGCTTTCCTTTCTGAGACCAGGGAATAGGCTGAGGGAGTAGAAAGTGTTCTCCAAAACCATCTGAAATGAATTAAGAGTAAAGTCAACGAGCAGTTGACCATCTTCCACCCTTAATTTTGGTGCCTAACTTTGCTTTAGTTGTATCTGCCTGTTTGAGGAAATGAAATTAGTCTGGGTATAGAATTCATAACTTGGCACTTGGTTCTGCTGGGTACTAGGAACTCAGACAAGGGGAGGAAGTGGGTGTGCTGTGAAAAGAGCTTAACAGTTGTTCAGGTCTGTTGGAAGTGGGTTTATTTGTTGTTACCTAAGAGGGCACTAAAAAGAGAAACCTCCTGATGGGCTCTGCAGCCCTTCCATGAGGCCACTTCCAAACCAGCTGTGTTCAATAAATGCCAGTGATGTAACCCAAGGGCAAGAGTTTGTTTTGTTCTCTGCTTCACTAAAACATCTCACCCAAAAACTGCAAATTGCATTGCTGCATCTTTGAGTCAAATCTCAAAGGCCCAGGTAAAGGTGTTTGTTCATCACCCAGCCTGAAGCACTGACACTCAGCAGCTGAGAGCTGGAGCCAGAGGAGAATTCCCTGCCAGCCAGAAGAACAAAGCATCTGTGTGAACTGGGTCTTCACACTTCTGCCTTACATCTGAAGAGGGATTATGCAGTTTGTTCTACTGAGGTAAAATTTCTCTGTTGCTGTGTGTTGTAAAGCAATCTTCTGGCAGGGCTGAGAATCTCGTCCCCTGCTGTAAAATTAAGTGCTGTTGGGCTTTCAGCCAAAGCAGTATTCTCTCAAGAATTTTCTAGGCATTGATTTTTAGACACCATTATTTATCCTTTGAAAAGTAAAGGTCAAAGTTTACCTTTTGCTGTTAATGTCTCTGTGCCATGTTTGCATAAGCAGCCAGCTCCTGTCAAATTAGGAAATCCACGGTGGGATTTTATCAGTTACAGAGAACTTGGAGGGCACCATCCTAAAAACAATGCTTGTGCTGACTTCCAACTTGAGTGCAGTTCATCTTCCATGAGCTTTGGGTCTATCCTGTACAGTGTTCAGGATGACAAGAAGCCACCACTTACTGAGCATCTGATGCAGGGAATGCTGAGAATTTGTAAGAGACTCTTCAAATAATGAAGGGACAAAATGACAGATTGAGGGTGTGAGGAGGTATCAGTTCCTGTTGTCACTCATCCTTGCCAAAGGGGTATTTCCTCTTCTTAGAAAAGTGAAAAATGCACCAACAAAACTTGATGCATACAATTACAGGATTCCCTTTGGCTCCTGTCTCATCCCTGTTAGTTGGCTTCAGGACCATGGCTTTGGCATGTCCTTAAAAACAATGCTCCAGGAACTTTGTCTTTAAATACATTCCAAGTTTGTTATCTGTAAAAGGTAACATAACCCTAAAAGGAGAGGAGGTGAATGCTCCTGAGAGATACTTTAGTGTATTGAAACTTATGTTCTTAAATTAACACTTTTACATATGTATTCAAAAATTCAGAAATAGCAACATTATTGAGATGCTTTATGAAACCACCCGGTTTTCATAAAAGAAAATATGCTGGACAAGTTACCAGGAAGTTCTGTCAGTTTTAAGTTAATTAGTAATTCTTCACAGGGAAGGATGCTGTAAAACAAGCTCAAAATCCACAATCCTTGACTGCGTAGCAGAAAGGAGAGTTCATTCTGCTGCTGGCTGGGATTTGGCTGCAGGATGGCCTTGGTGGGAGCCCTGCTGTGTGTCCTGTTCCTGGGCTGCAGCCCCCTGAGTGCACAGGAATCCTCAGCACGTAAGACTTGGGGGGATTTTGGCTGGGGCTGCTCAGGACAGGGCTGTGCCCATGGCCACTGTGCTCTGATCCCTGGGATTGCTGCTCAGGAATTCTCCTCGTGGCTTAGGTGGAGTTTATTTAACCAACAGGAAAGCCATGGCAGTGTGAAAACCTTTGTGTGACAACTGCTTTCCTGTATTTGCTGTCCTGAAGTGTTTCATAATTCTTGAGTTCTGTGCTGCCAGGAGCATGTTCTACAGAGAATAGTCTGCTTTGGCTGTCACCTGCTCCTCTGTATGTCTGGGCAGTAAAAAGCTTCCAACCACACGAGTTAACAACTGAAATACTCTGTTCTGGTGGCTTTGAATCATTTTGAGTCAGTGTCTCAATGTTTCTAAATGAGTTAAATGGTTTGGTGCTATTTCAGTAGGAAGAAGTACTCAGTGAAGAGGTTAGAAAAGTTATTCTTTTTATAAAGTGTTCTTAGATTTTTTTTTATACAGTAATTAAGGCATGACAACAAAAATGTGTTGAGAAAAGTTCATTTTAAATGAGCAGTGATATGGAATTGGCTGTGATTCCATTAGAGTAGGCCAGTGTTGGTCAGGTATTTATTTTACTGGGAGGATTTCCTACAGATTTTATTTATTTATTTTATCATCACTGTTCTTTACCTTGTAGCTAGCAGTTACTAGTGACTGGGTATCACTAACCTCACAGGGGTGAAAAGCAGCTGCAGTTACTATTTTTTCAATGGAGTTTTGGTTTGTGATCTGAGGAATTTTTTATGCTACTTTTCTGGAAGGCTAACTGGAAGGCTAGCTTTGCCAATGACATGGAATATTAGAGCATTCTTATCAAAGGGCAACAGTTATTTTCTGCTCCCTTAGTACTTTTTGTAGCATTGCTAAAAGAATTGCACTGATCAGACTGTTGCTTATCTCCTAAACCAGGCCAAATATTACCTGAGATTTCATTGTTCTGTATTTATAGCCATAACACATGATCTGGGTTTAGGTTGTCTTGGAAAATGCTTCAGTGCTGAGAGAAGGATGTGCAGTGCATGTGGATGGAAGCCTGGACCACTGTGGAGTCATTTAGATTTATCTCTGATTGGCAATGAATGTTGGATTAGCTTGTCTTGGACAGTGGGGAGGAAGGAGGCTTCCACCTTCCTTTGCAATAAAGACTGCTCACAGCAGAGTTTCTCTAGCTAATAATGCTTTAGTCAGGGTTTGCCAATCTGCCTGTTCATGGTGATGCTTGATGACTGGTTGAGGCTGCTGAGGAGGTTATTTTAGCCAGGAATACACCTGTGACTACTAGAAACACTCAGCTTCTGGAATCACTTACAGCCCATAATGTTACACAGCAAAGGAGAGAGGGGAGAACCAACACTAACACAAACCAGATCCTTTTGGAGGCCAAAATAAGGAATTATCCCAAGGCAAAAAAAACATACCAAGGTTTTAATTTGGATTATAATTAGAAGGCTGGAGACTCAGGTGGATTTCACAACTTTTAGCCTTTGCCAACAATCCAGAGATGATATATAGTGGAATTCAGATACAACCACACTTCAAATGATGTGATAAAAATCATACTAGCACAAGCCATACAATTTACTGGCCAGCTGGAATGTGGGTACACATTCAGGGCAAAGTAATTTCAGCAGGTAAAACTCCATTTCCCAAATAATTTCAAAATTTTCAACTGCAGTAAATATTTTGTTTTAATTCACAGCCAACTGCACTGGAGTTGAGGACTTTGGGGTCTGCCTGGGGAATACAACTGGCTTCTGTCCTACCAATATTTCCTGTTCATGTAAAAATGAAAAACCTTTCTGCAGGTAAGGGGTGGGTTTGGTTTGTTTAAATATACACCGTGTAAATGCCAAATATATTCTTAAGGATGAGCTAAATTCAGACCCTGAAATGTGATCCATGAAAGGAGATGTTGATCTTCATTCACAATCTGCATAAATTTGTAACTGGTACAAAGTATCAAATCTGGGATCTGGGCTCAGTGTTTTCTATTTAAAAATATGTGTGGGCCATGTAATTCCTCATGTAAATTCCTAATTCACTGTAGTCCTTCATTTTCGCATCCTCCCCATAGTCTCAGATATTTTACTTTAGAACTGAATCACTTGTGTAATGACATGTTCATTTTTTCCCCAAGTCAATCAGATTTTCCTTAGAGTTAAAAAAATAAATAATTTGGGTATCTTCACTTTCTATTCTCCATCATGTAGTTGTTTTTTTCCTTTTAAAAAAGCAGTGTCATAATGACAGGTATCCATGTGATGTTTCACTTCCACCTGCAGAGCCTGGAAACTCAGCACCTTTGTTGTGTTTAGAGCTGGCACAGACCTTTGCCCTGGGTCATGCCATGATGTGGGAAATGCATCCTGCTCCCATTTCAGTTTATTATCTCTTCCTGAAATTCCAACTTGGACTTTGCCAGGCTCTGGGGCAACAAGTGCTTTTGCATCAAATGTGGAAGATGACGTGTTTTACTGAGATAAGAACACCTTCAGACAAACTGGGAAAACAGGGACTCTCTTGGCCCCTGCAGTATTCAATAATAAATAATTATATAGCAAAATGTTTTACTTCTTTGGTATTACTTACTTCTGAATTAAAATGATGTTGCTAAAAATGACTATTTTTATTTGCAGATGTAATTACTTCAGAGTGGGCTGGAAGGACTACTGGTACATGGGCCCCAAATGCAACCACCTTTGGAACACTCTAGATTTCATTTTGGTGGCTACTGTTCCTGCAGTAGCACTGGTTCTCATAGTGGTTGCAATATTTAGCTGTGTCTACTCCTGTAATAATGCAAAAGCTGGGTAAGTGATTTTGGGTGCAGGTAGAAGGGGGTTTATAATAAAAATGGAAGTAAAGCAAAAGGAGTCTGGTCTTCTGTTTCATTTTTAACTTCTGGATATTTAAATGGACAAGGTTGCCATGTAGCATCCTCTGCCAAAATACTGTTTGTACAATTTAGAACTTAAAGCATCTTACTTGAGCATTCCAAACTTACTCAGCATTTTACTACTATGTGCAGAACTTTCTGAGTCATTGCCTCTTTTTTTAAGGGCTCACCAGACAAGCTTTAAAGATTGATAAGTGTATTTGCTACTTAAATTCAAGACTAGCAAATGTGTCTTTGTGATTTATTTGCTCTTAAGTATTGGCTTGCTTTCCACAAGATTAATAAGGAATAAGACCAATAAACATTGACAAGAGTTTTGGTGATTAAACACAATTCCTCCCATTCTTTGGTCTCAGACTTTGGCAATTTGAGCTGCTTTTTGCTTCCAACACTTCATCTTCTTTTTTTTCTCCCACTGATACCTCTCCCAAGTACACAGACATGGAAGACTTGCCAAGATCCTCAACATTGCTAATGCTGTAAATTCCCATTGTTATCCCAGCAGGAAGCAGCCAAGCCTCCCAGATGGAGCCCAGAACAACCCTGCCTTCACTGCTGACACAGCTGCTCACCCAAGGTACCCACAGTCTCCCAGGGTAAGAGATGCTCCCAGGGCTGCATTTGGGGACTCAGCAGAGTAGTAATGAATAGCAAAAAAAAAAGAAATGTCACCTGGTAAAATTAAAGGCAATCCAAGTTCAAAATCTCTCTGGTATTTGATTTCCAAGATTAGCTGAAAGCACGTGAGGAGGTGAAACTCTTCATCAAGGATAAAGGGACTCTAACTTACATAGTGGAAAATGAAGAACTAGGCATTATTTTAACAGGAGGGTCAAATAAATACTTCCATTTTTGGCCAGTCAGAAGACCAGCATTAAAAAGAGACAGTTTGGTTACGAGCTGAAGCCACAGCTACAGCCCCTTCCCTTGTGTCATCACTGTGCAGTTCCAGCTGCTGCTTTTGGCCTGTTCCACTCAGGAACTGGGTCCTGACCTGGTACCAGGGCCTGTGCAGGGGAAGGGGCAGGAGGGCACAGCCACAGGGCAGAGTTTGGTGGACTGGGCAGACCCCAGCCAGCTTAGGCTGCTGCTCTTTGCTTTAGAGACCAGAACTCGGGGTTATTTGGGGGGGGGGGCTGGTGCAGAGCAGCATCACTGCCCCAGACAAAAACTAGGGGGTACCACTGACAACCTGCCCCTTTGTGAGCAAGCACCGCAGTGCTCTGCAAAGCCAGACCCTGAGACCAAAGCCTGGTGAAAATTAGAAGGGTTTGTTTGAAATACATTTTATTCGGTTGGAAGTGGAATGAAAATTCACAGAAGAGGTTAAATTGCATTAATGTGATGCTCTTTCCCTTTTCGTGTTGTGATTCTTTCCAGTGGAGGCTGGGGGAGGTCAGTGCAGATGAGCAGAAGGATATGGCTGTACAAATGCATTGTTTGTCATCTCTCAGCTGCATAATCTGTGAATGATGGCACAGAACTGCTTGTAGCACATAAGCCTCGTTGGCAGAGTTCTCACTGTATTGAAAATTCACTGCCTGCCACAGGGGGAGATTTGGGGCTGGAATATTTAACCAGTTCCTGCTTTGTTATTTTTCCTGGGAAGGAGAAATCCCTAAATCAAATCTGAAATTAAATTACCTGCATCACCTTTGTAACAGAATATTTCACTGGGACCTTTGCAAGAATCCTGTGAGAGAGTAGAGGCTTTTATAGGACCAGCTTTGTAGTCTGTGGTGGAGCTGGGATTTGAGCTTTGGCCCCTAAAGGATCACACTCTGCTCTGCCAGTTTTCTTCATTAGGCAAGATATAGTCGAGATTATTGCCTGAACTAGTAGAAGAGATGGATAAATACAATTAAAAAGAACTATAAAATACACAGAATCATGAAAGGGAAAATATTTTTGTGTGTGTTCGTTTCCTCATTTGGTCCTATTTTACATATCAGGGAGTGTACAGAGTGTGAGAAGAGGACATTGTAAGCTGACTAAGAAAGAAAATAATCTATTCTGATACATTATTTGCCGATAAATAAATGTGTCAAGTATCAATTTCCTGGCAGTGCAGCAGCCTGAGCCCGACTTCGCCAGGAGATGGTGCTGTTTAATTTTCAACTAGTTCCGAGTTTGCTTCAGCTGATGCTCTTGTTTGCAAGGTGTGCTTAGATTGGTTTATACCCTCTGACACACTGTGCCTGCCGAGCTGGGGTTTGTAATTCCATGTTATTTCGTTCTGTGTAACCAGAATTCTGTTCTGTGTAACCAGGCCTGGGATGGACACATTCCAAAACCTGTAGTGAGAAGGCAAGATTTTGATGACGTCTCACTCCCAAGCCAAGAAGGGAATTACAGGTGTGCTGCTGCTTTTCTGTCTTCTTCTCTCATTTTCACTTTGTACTCTGGTTTGGAGGCTCAGAATGACTCTGTAGCTTTGCCAGTGGCACAGGTCTGACAGAGGTCTGACAGGTCTGGCAAAGCTTTTGACCGGGCTATTGACATATATCGATCCTAAAATACTGATTTATCCAGTGGCTTCTGCGATTTTCCTCTGATAACTCGGAGTGTGTTCCTTTTCATTACTCTTTAGAAACAGTTTCCCTTTTGTGCTTCCTCACTTTAACCCCTCCTCACTACTTACTAACTAACTGTTGCAGCTCCTGCAACTTGTTTGCTCAGTGACAGAACATTTTCCTCCACAAGTAGCAGGGTTCTGCTGCAGAGACACTCTGGAGCTTTCTGGTATTTTTCTCCATCAAGAATGTCTGTTTTTTTAATACAAATATTGAAAATGTTGAAGGTATGGCTATCATGAATTTAAAATATTTTGAAAAACAACCACAGGAAATATAGAAAATCAGGTCCTATGGCACTGTTTGGGGTGACAGTGAAAAGAAAATAAAAACTCAATATGCTGCTTCTATAAATTCACTTTTCTTTATCTTTGCAGGATGAGGTTTGACAGTAAAATGAACTTAAAAGAACATTGAAATGTTGTTGACAAAATGTCATGCATGCAGTAGTGAGCTTCAGTATTTTTATATTTCAGTTTAACACTTCATGCAATTTGCAGTTACAACAAAGGTTTTAAAGAGCTTTCCTCTCCTTTGCCCAGTCCTGTGTATTCCCAGCCCCTGAGGAGCCCAGATCCAGGTTTCTCCCTGCCCAGACCCCAGAGGGCAGGGTTTGACCATCCCAGCAGGAATTTGCCTTATGCAGAGGGGAGACCATACCGGGTATGTATTAATTACTAATTACATCCTTGTGCACAGAGATTATTTAATTATCTGTCTTGGTGTTGGACACCAATCCAAGCCCCCTTTCACTCTGTGGGTGTTTTCTTCAGGAATGTTGCAGGAGCTGACCCTGCTGAAATGTTTCTAAATATTTCAAAGCCTGTTTCAGTCTGTGTGCACACAGTTATAATACATTCAGTTATTTGCATGAAAATCACCTCCCAAAGCTCATGGTGAGTGCACACACTAAAAAAGGAAATATATATAAATGTAGTGTATTAGATTAGATACAATTGATTAGGTGCAAATTATTTTAATAGCAGGCATTGAACAGGTGTCATGCTACTGATTTAATTCCATTCTCTTTACAGAACTACTGAGAACAAAGGCTTCCTGGATCAGAAATGTCTTGGAATGCTGTGAGATCAAGGGACAACCCAGAAGTTGAGAGATCAGTGGACTGGGACACAGAGGAAATAGCCAACACTATTAGAAAGCACTAAAAGTTACTGCAAACAAAAGGTATAACTATTATAATTTTGAATATTCTTCAGGACATTGTAGCAACTAAAGCCCATTGTGCCCTGGCTGACATAGCTGTGCTTTTCCCTTTAAAAGCCAATATTTAAAGAAAAAAACCAATAAATTATACATAATTTGGAGCTGGAGTGGTTTGCCTTTAAAACAGCCATGGCTTTCTTTGTATTTTTTTCTGTAAATGGTGAAAATAAATGGAGCTATGGAAGATTGACTCCCTTGCCACCAACTAATAAATTAAACAGAATAAAGTCCTGGATTAGTTTCCCATTTTCCAAGAAGTCTGAAGCACATTATATTGAGATTTATATTAAGTGATTCTTTTCCTTGGTATTGTGTAATATGTGACACTATACAACAAAACCAAAATCTGAAGGTTTTCAGAAAGTTTTTCTGATGTCTTTTTTTTTCTGTTGGTTGGGGTTTTTTGTTTCTTGTTTTTTTTCCCCCCAGAGTCACAAATACCCAAAGTGGGCAAGTTTCACTTGTTTTACTTCTACTGCTGCAAGACACCCGTGTCAGTCTGAAAGTACTGAGGGCAGATTTGCCAACTGTTAGATCACCTAATGCTGACAGAGGAATTCTTCAGGAACAGTTGAAATCACGGGCACAAAAAATTCATTCAAAAGATTCCACAGTTTTTCTGGATGTGGACTGTTGGCAAAGCTGCACTGCCATGTCTGTGAGAGTGCAGGCAGCCTGGAGCAGTGCTTGTGCCTCTCAGTGCTGAGAATTTAGTCGCAGATTAAAGCCCAAAGAAGCTGAATGTTCACAGCGGTAACACCTGCAGAGCCAGTTGGAGGCAGCACCTTGTGCTGGTGTCCCCAGAGGAGGAAGGTGGAAGGCTGGCACTGCTTCCCCTCTTCTCCCCCAGTGTCCTTTCAACAGGCAGGTTCAGGAACAGCAGCCTGTCACACGGCTGTTTTTCAATTTCTATCAGAAATAAGAGAAGTGAGAATGGTTCCCTCTCTGTTATCTTCAGAAACACACACAAATGGTGTTGGCACATCTGTTTAGATCCCAGACTATCAGTCGAAGCCATTTTGACCTCAGAAATTCAGATCCTTCAGGTGTCAGAGAATCGTGTCAGTGAATTGCCTTTTTCTGTCACTTCTCAGCCTCGGGAAGTGCCACAATCTGACAGACTGTGGTTATTGTTGACCTCGATCCAGCTCTGTTTTACCAACCTCAGAGTGACCACAGAATTTGAGTGTTCAACCCGATATCCTTTGAAAAGGAACAAGAGGAAGAGATAAGGCAATGCTGTCAAATATCCGTGGTGTTGGGAAGAGCAGAGCTGCCTGGAAGGTTCACTCGTGCAGTTTAAACTGTCTCAATTTCCCAAGTGTCCAGTTGTTTGATTACCTTTTCAGGTATTTTTGTTGATCAGTTTGAAATTATGTTCTCATTAGGATGTCAGTCCCTTCCAAGAGCTGGATGAGACAATTAGAATGTTGCTGATACATTTACTTTTGGCCCTGCTCTTCCCCATGTCCCCTGTCCCCCCTGTCCCCAGGGCCAGCTCATGGTGCCACCACCCCCCACCCTCAGCTGTGTCTAAGGAACCTCCTGCTCAGCACCCGAGATTTTTGGGTCACATTCCTGAGGTATCCACGTCTGCTTTACCAACTGTGTGGAAACACAGCTCCGGGCTCTGAATTCCTCCCTGGTGCCCAGTGGCTCCAAGGTATGGAGCAGGCACCAAGCATTGCCCATTCCTCCTCTGCTCATATTTAACACCAGGCCCTCGGGGCTGTGAACTGACACCACGGCCCCGGGCTATTTAAAGGTTCATTCAGGAGATATTTCACTGCCCTCCCAGGGACGGGTCTGTGGGGGGGACCCCTCGGTTCCCTCACGGTGTCCCCGGTGTGTGACAGTGTCACAGGGTGTCCCCAGGGTGTGTACATGTGTGTGTGTGTGTGTGTGTGTGTGTGTGTGTGTGTGTGTGTCCC
>VXBA01005117.1:2751145-2787131 GCA_013399895.1 Serilophus lunatus | reverse complement strand
AGCCGCTCCTTTGTCCCCGCGCTGCCTCCGCCGCCTCCCCCGCCCCGCGGCACCGCGGGCGCGCCCGCGCCGGGCACGCGCCCGAGGGAGGGAGGGAGGGAACGGGGAGGGAGCCAAGGACGCGCCGGGATGTACCGGGATCCGTCGGGATGTGCCGGGATCCATTGGGATCCAGTGCCGGGATCCGCGATTGCGGGCCCGGAGCCGCCGCCTCTGGGATATTTGGATTTGGGGATTTTTGTTGTCCCCCCTCCTTGTGTTTGATTTATTATTCATTTCTAAGATGTTTCAGTCTCGTTCTCTGGGTTTGTCCGTGCCGTTCTCAATGGATTTCGAGTGTCACTTGGGCCAGGTGTGTTTTGGGTGGGTGCAATAAAGGACATTAAAATGGATACGCGGGGGTTTGGTTTGGTGTCTGTGAAGGGTCTTGGTTAACCTGCACGGTATTTTATTTATTGGGGTTTTCTGCATAAGGACGTTTCTCCTGCATTTCTGTCTTGCATTTTCTGCTGCATTAAAAATTGGGGGGAAAAAAAACCCCACCATCAAGTGTCATGACGGGAGAAATAAGACAATTACAAAACATCTGGGTTGGATTTTTCAACTACATACGAGTTTATTTGCTGTTACATTGAATTATTTATTGTTACATTGCCCTGTGTCTGAGTGGGGCCCTTTTGGTTCGACCAAAATCTCCTGTGTGTTTTCCTGCATAACACAAACAAGACCTAAATATTTAGAAGAAACCCCCAGTTTTAGAGGAGGGATTAAGGGCTGACCAGGTGAAAATGCACCACTTGAATATCCTGGGGATGATCAGATGTGTAAACTGGGCCTCTGCAGGACCACACTGTGTAGGGAGTAACAAAATACCTGTGAATCTCCATCAATAAGAGCCTGAATTCATGTTGTAATTGGCATTTTGGTGAAGATGTTCTTCACATTTTCCATGGCAGCAAAGCCTGGAGCCCATCAGAGGGATTGGGAGCTTCCTTTTGGGTACAAATGCTTGATTTTTATCCCTCTGCCTTAAAATGCTTTACTGAAGGGCTCTCCATTTAGAATATTTCCTTACACTTTTTTAAAAATTAGAATATTGCTGGTTATGCCTATATTTTAGAGGCAGTGTAAGGTAAGAAGAGGTCAGTGTGGATATTGGGGACTTTCCCCCGTTTTTCAGTGGGGTGTTGTTACTCTGTGTTCTCAGGCCCTCCCAAACTGGGTTTTCAGGAGTCCTTTCCAGCTGTGTCCAGCCTGCAGACACAGGGAGCACAGATCCAAAATTCCCTGAGCCCTGGGAAGGCAGAGCTTTGGCATGAAGAGATGAAAGAGGTTAAAATCAACCTTGGGCCCATTAGAAGGAGAGCTGTTATTTTTCCTTTTACATGCAGACATATTTTAGGGGAAATGTGGGGGATTCATGGTGCTCCTTGCACAGTACCCAGAGCTCTGGTCATTTTTCCAGTCCTAGGAAAAAAAACTCCTTTTAGTGATGATTTGCTTGCTTGGCAGAAATTTAAATTATAATCTTACTTTGTATTGAATATTTTTATACAGCACAATATGTAATTTATTTGTGCATCTAACTAATGTGAAAATAAGAGAAACCAGCACATACTTCCTGTAATCTCAGATTGAGATAAATTAAGATGATTTCTCATATCCATTACCATTAAAAAAGAAGGATTAGCAGAGTTTAAAAGCTGTAGGCAGGAAATGTTAGAGCACTGCATTAATTCAGAGGGAGTTATATTAAATTAGCCATTTATGGACCAGAGCTGTATCAGATTTTGTACTTTCAAGTATTTGCTGCTGGAGGAATTTCAGATGGCTGTGACCATCATTTGGGAGTGGTGGAACACTGCACTGAGGTTCTGAAGCTGTTTTGTGATCCCTAAATCGCTGAAAGAACTTGATTTTGAAGCAGCATTGGGTTAGTAAAATCCCTGACAACTTCCCTTATTGATCATGTTTGACTTTTGTGTTTATAAAATTACCTGGACCCAATTTCCTCTGTTATGGCACCACCAGGGAATTGTTGTAGCTCTGCAGGAAGAATGTTAAAGAATGTTCCCTCATCATGCCCAGGAATTAATGTTGGAGCTTTAAAGACAATTTGAGAGAAGTAGGTTTGATGAAAACTTGGGGAGGAGACAAAAAAAAGGGGAATTGTATGAAGCACTGTGTGTGTTTTCCTTGAATTTTTGGGAAAGTACCTTCTGTGTTTGTCAGTGGGGCACATGAGTCCAGTAAAGCCAATGAACACTGAGCATAAATTCTCACTTTTGTTCTGTTGCAGGTATTTGTGAATGAACTCAGCTGAATATGGATCCAGGTGGTGGAAGTCTGGGACTGCAAACACAAGAATCCAAAATGCCTCACACGATGATTATGCAGGATTTTGGTAAACATTTTAACTCTTAACATGGGGAATAAAATCAAGGAGGTGACCTTGCATTTGGAGTGCAATACTGGGCAATGTCAGGTGTTTTTCATTCTGATAAGGACCATTTTCTTGAGTATTCTGTTCATTAAGATTAAAACTTCTGTTTAGGTGTTAAAACAACTCACTCTGCATTCTTTGCTAGGTCAGCAAATCTAGGACTGACCAGTCAAGTCTGTTCAGGAAAACCAGGTTTCCGCCTCTGGCCCTTCCTTGTGATGTGCCAACTTGTTGGAAAATTGGGAATTGCCCCATAAATAGTGCATTTATTTATTTTTGTCAAAGCCCTTGCAGTCTAAAGGATGATTGATTAATTAATTAATGATTTATTACCACATTTCCAGCCCCACGCAAGAATGCTGGGAAGGTTCCAATTTCTGCTGTAATTAAATGTTTTCTAAATAGAATTTAAAAAAAAGTATTAAATTGTGAACTGGCCTGTAGCTTTGAAGAGATGAGCAGTACAAGCCTTCGGTGCAGGCCCCACATTCCCTCTCTGGGGTGGTACACTTTGGTTTAACTGTAGAGAACAGGCTGCGTTTGTTGGGCGGGGCGCCAGACGTGGGTGTGGGGAGGGAGCAGGTTTTCCGATCCGCGCAGCCCTTCAGAGCCCCCCCAGGCCCGCTGCTGACGGTGTCCCTGTGTCCGCAGTGGCCGGGATGGCCGGCACCGCCCACATCGACGGCGACCACATCGTGGTGTCGGTGCCCGAGGCCGTGCTGGTGTCGGACGTGGTGACGGACGAGGGGCTGGCCCTGGAGCAGGGCCTGGCGGCCGAGGTGGTGCAGGGCCCCGACATCATCAGCGAGCCCGACGTGGTCAGCGAGGGCGTCCTGGTGCCCGAGGCCGTGCTGGGGGCCGACGTGGCCATCGAGGAGGCCCTGGACAGCGCCGAGCACGTGCTGGCCCCCGAGCTGATGGGCGAGGGCGTGCGGGGCCCCGAGCAGGTGTTCGTGGCCGACCTGGTGACGGGCCCCGAGGGACACCTGGAGCACGTGGTGCAGGACGCGGGGCCCGGCGGCCACTCCCCGGCCGTGGTGTCCCAGGAGGTGCTGGTGACCAACTCGGACTCGGAGGCCGTGATCCAGGGGCCTGGGACGGGGCCTGGCTCCACAGTCACCATCAAGGCAGAGGAGGATGACGATGGCAAGAGCACGTCCGAAGACTACCTAATGATTTCTTGTAAGTTCAGCAGAGGGAGGTGCCGGCAGCAGATAAGCTGGAGTGGCTGGTGGGGAGAAGTGTTTGTGGCTGGACTCGTTCCTCGCTCCGTCCTGGAACACTCGCAGTGGGCTGGTGCCACTTCATTCTCTGTCCGGATTTGGGGTTTTTTTTGGATGCAAAATCAATTATGGCTGATACAGCAAGAAAGAGAAGGACATTGGTGCTGTTGAGTGAGCGAGTGTGTGTGTTTGTGTTTCTGAAGCTAGATAACCAGGAGATGAAGAAAAACACCTTGGAAAGTTAAACATTCCATTTATTTTGAGTATACTACTCATCCAAAAAGTACACAGGTATATTACAATGTTCTGCAGCTCCATTCACGTAAAACTAGCATTTGGTTTAATCAGGAGAATCTACAGAGAAATAGGTTTTTAAGATCTCAGACTCTCAAAGTTTTCTCTTATGTGTCCACAAAGTATTGCTCTAGTGTATTAAAAATTCTAATTGGCGTTTCATTGTCTGTTGTGCTGTTCTGGGCTGAACTTGGCTCATTACCACTGGGAAGTGGCTGCCCATTCCACTTCCCACATGGCATTAACTCCAAGGGAGTTGTGTGGTCCTGTCATGGCCCTGTTGAGTGGGAGCCGCTGGAAGGACCTTGTGTGGATCATGTGTCTTATACCCAAGGTACTCTTACACAAATTGGATAAATGGTATTACAGTTCATTTCAGATTTCTGACATCTCCAAGTCAGTTATTGAAATGTGAGCAGGTCAAAACAGATTTTATTTAGTCAGAAGCAATATGTTGGAAAAAAAGTTAATGCCAAGTGTGTCAGTGTGTCAGACTGTTCTCAACAAGCTGAACTTATTAAAAATCTCATGACAGAGGACACAACTGATTTATGGTTAAAATGATTTCAGTCTTTCGTAGCATTTATGTCCTTTATGCAAAATATTTTTGGCATTTATTTTTATTCAGTCTGGGGTGAACAATGATTTTTGAAGCATTCCTCATTTCTGTGAGACAAACAGAGAAAAAGAGGGATTTTTAAAAAAGAACTGAAAACATGAGTCTGTAAAGCAAATCAGACCTACAACAAAAAAAAACCAGTGTGTTTTTGTAACTAAAGAAACACCCTTTTTCCAGTCAGTTGTTTCACTGAACAAATTCCTCCTTTCTGACAGAGCACTTACGCTGAGTTTATTCTGTGACTATTTCCAACTGCACCCCTGTCGTTGTAAGTACAGCCCTCTTTGGAGTTCCTTTGGAGGGTAGATCAGTGTGAGTGATGCTGCACTTAGACCAGAGCACCTTAAACTTGCAGTTCCTGGTGGCCCCAGGTGTGTCTGACACACTCCTGGCCTTGGCAGGTGTTCTCAAACCTCCCCGTGGCTTCTGCAATGTTCCACAGCCAGTTGCAGACCTGGTTTTCAGCAAGTTAAATTTTTATATTTGTTTAGTCGTGATGTGCCTGAATAATCACAGTTGGAAGGTACATTATTCATCTAGGATTTTGTTTTAAGGAATCAATGAGGTCATTAAGGCAGACGTGGAATCATTTAGGTTGGGAAAGACCTTTAAGATCATCAGGTCCAGCCTTTCTTCTGGCACAGCCAAGGCCACCCATGTCCCCAAGTGCCACATCCAGGGGGCTGTTAATCCTCCAGGGATGGGGATCCACCACTGCCTGGGCTGCACAGCCTGAGGCTGTTCTCTCTCCTCCTGTCCCTTGTTCCCTGGGAGCAGATCCCAGCCCCTCCAACGCCCCCCCTCCTGTCAGGGCAGAGCCAGGAGGGTTGGATCTCACACCTTTGGCCTTGGCCCGTAGATCCAGCCTGTGCTGAGCCCTCTGGAACCTTCTGCCCTCCAGCAGATCAACACTGCCCCAACTCTGTGTCGTCTGCAAACTTGATCCCCTCATCCACATGGTTGATAAAGTGAGGTCTGTTGTCTCTGCTGTTCTATCTGCTGTTGTATTTTTGTCAGCAGAAATGAATCATCCTTATGCACTTGTTAATATTTGTATTGTTTTTAGATTATGCTTGAGTTTGCTTTATTTCTAGTCTGTTGTGTAGAATAGATGAGGACCTCAAAAAAAATCAAGCAGGCGAAAGCCCTTTTTATATACTTATATTTTTAAATTGTCAAATGTTGTAAATATTATAGAAAATGAATTTTATGACATTCCTTTGGGGGTATATATATATAGGACTGTTGATCTATTTTATAATGTAAGTCACATCAAAGAGATGGTTTTAGAGAATTTCAGAGAAATTAGCTGAACTGTAGCATCTAAAAAGGAGAAACTTCACATAAAATGCCAGATAATCCCTTTAGGGAGCACCTCCAGCTGTTCTGTGGAACACATTTGAGAACTTCAAAAATACTGCGTTTTAGGGGGTGAAGCTGAGCTGAGTGTGGAATTCTAACTTCCCTTACTCCTGTTGGGAGTTGTGGCTTAAATGGTAGAACACAGAACGGTTTGGGTTGGAAGGGACCTTGCTGAAAGGTGATTCCTCACCACTTTGAGACAACACTGCCATGGAGGTACTTCATACACCTCTGAGAACGACCTTCTTTGTTGGAGAGCAGTGAGTGTGTTGTAAGGAGCTGTGTATGATTCTGTGACTGGAGGAGGATCATCCCCCCCTCTGCCCTCCCAGTCCAGCCTTGCTAAAGCAGCCTTTGGTGCTCTGCCAGTGTGTGTAGCTGTGAGTGCCCCGGGGAACACCCCCTGCAGCAGGAGCTGAGTGCAGGGCTGGGCCCGGAGCAGCCCCTGGTTGCTGAAAGATGCCCTCTTTTGTCTTTCAGGTTTGCGATATTCAGAGCCCCGGGGGGTTGCCAGCCCCTGCCCCGTGTGCACTGTGCTGGGGACCCACTCCCACCACACAGCAGCCTGCAGCTGGCCCTGGGGGTAAGGTACTGTGCCACCCACACCTCCTTTCCAGTGTCTTCCAGTACAGTGTTGCCTCCTTTGCTGGACGTTGCGCTGCTCCTACTCCTCCACATAAGTAGCTCAGACTTGAGAACTAAACTCTGGGGAATTCTCTTGCCCTCTGTTATCCCTGTGGCTCCTGTGGTGGGTGTGAGATCACCAGCATAGTGCATGCTGAGGCTTCCCATGGATTGGGAGCTGGCAATCCACGGTGAATCTGGACATCACACACCTGAAAACAGCCAAGGAAGGTAAGTTGGACACTGGAACTGTGCTGAGTTTTCCTTTAAACCTTGTTTGTTCAGGAGGATTCAGCATATATTTATAAAGGTTCTCTCTGGTGGGTTTTTCCAGTTAATTGGAAGTGGCCAGATGAGAATGTGTAGTGTTTCTGGTGGATAAGTCAGATCTGGAAGACACTGATAGTCCATTGACATAAAGTAAGCAAAGTGTTCCTGTGAGTTGTCCCTGGGGAAAGCAGCAGGTAATTTAGCACTGATGGGGCAGCAGTGATTGAAGTCATATTACCAAGAAAATACAATAGTTTCATCATCTGCTTTTTAAAAAAGCAACATTTTGCAACCTGACAAAGATTACTTGTCCTGCTGTGTTCATTGCTTTCCTCTTATATAAATGTGTTTAAAAAATAGATGGAAACCATGACAATTTCTTCAGATGAGGCAGCAATTTAAGCACTAGCAGTTGCCAATTGAGTGTGTTTTGTTGTGGTGGTATCTGAAACAAAAGGCAACATCTTACACATAACAGTCTCTGCTGGAATCATTTTCTCAGTCCAGTTTATATTTTCCAGTTTTCCTTGTATTACACATTTGTTTTTGTAGAAAAGTGATTCCAGAGGCCCTGGATACACAGACTTCCTGATAGGGTTCCAATTTTTTAAGCTTCAGTTGTAAAGACTGGATGTCTTTGAATACACACAGGTTGGTGAATGGTGGGGGAGTAACCATTCATTTTTAAAATTTCCACTGTAAGTTTGCCCTCTAAGCCAGGACTCCCCATTTTGTAAAAGATACTGAAGGTTTGGGGCTTTACTTGCAAAAGTAAAACAAAGTGTGTGACTGTACTTGCTATATTCATATTTGGGTGGGTTTTTTCTGAAAATATTCTTATAAAAATTGGAAAATTCTTCCTTTTTTCCTTTATGTGATCTTTATTGCACTGCAGTTGATGTCCTGCAAAGGCAACTATCTCAAATTGTGTGGGTTTTTCTCACATCATTTCACCAGCTCCACAGTGGTGCACAGTCACTGGCACACAATAGCAGTTAAATAGTTGGAAGTTTTGCCATAAAGAAACCTTTTTATCACATCTGTGATTACCAGCAGGAGGTTGCTGCTGTTAAATAACCTCCCAATACAGAAATACTGATTTTCTGTTAATCTGATAACATGTTATATTTATAAAATTTATGAGTTTATAAAAAGTTGGTTTTGCTTGAGTTGCAGCTTTGAAAATAACTTTACTACTGATGTCAGTCCTGCAGACACTCAGACATGCAGTGGAAATGGTCACTGTACTAAAATCAAACAGATATTTAGCATTTTGAAGAACATGGATAAGAAAGATTTAGAAATTTTATAAGCATTTATCAATTTTAACATTTTATAAATGTTAAAAGCCTTGCAGAAAAGAAAATGGTCTTAATCTATCCAAGGATAGTAAATGTACAGAAATACTTATTCCAAGATAAGTGTATTTTTGCATTTCCACTTCTAATAATTGCACTCTGGCAGTACCACAACTGTCAATTAGCAGATGCTGTGACACTCCCAGCTGGATTTAAAGGTGTGATAAGCTGTGCCACAGGAGTACCCCAGGCTCTCTGTTGTGTTTGCACTCTGACTGTTGTGTCCTGCCAGGTGACACGAACACCAGCAGTACCTGTCAGACTCACACATTAGTTGTTGGTGTTGCTGGCAGCAATTTCAGTAGAGATTTAGAATGGTTATTCAAAATACAGTTTTCTGAGGAAATTTTTAATTTTTTTCCTCCAATCCAGGTTGGATGTTTTTTCAGCAAGGGACTTAATCTGTTCTTTACAAAGAAAACAAAACAGCTAAACCAGCATTTTTTTAATGTTTTGCATTTAACTTTCATCAAAATATGTACTTTTCAGCAGTTCCAAAATGCAAACAGACATTTCCTTGTGCTTCCCTCCTTTTTATCTCGTTGTGTCCTCAGTGCCCTCTGTGCTCAGTGGTGCAGCCCAAGGGCAGTGCCACAGGAGGGAGGTTCCTCAGTGCTGTGTTAGTGGGACTGGTGGCCCTGGGAAGAGCTGGGGCTGGGATTGCTGGGGTGGATTCCTGCCCTGCTGCAGGAGAGAGAGGCAGCTGCTCCTTCCCTGGCAGCCTCTGCCCCCCCTCCTGTGATCTCTGCAGCACTGGAAGCTCAGCTGACTCCAGTTCCCCCAGTGCAGGCACTGGGAGGGGGACTGGGGAGCAGTGCAGCCCCCCCCCCCAGGTCCCCCCCTGTCCTGGGGATCCCTGGAGGCTGGAGCAGGGCTGGCACTTCACTCCTCATTTCCTCAGTTCTGCTGTAGTGCAGGAAGGTGCTGCTGCCCTGGAATGTGTTTCCTTCAGGTTTTGTTCCCATCCTCTGGAGCTCCCCTCTGCTGGGAGGAGTTCAGGGGTGTCCAGCATTGCTCAGGTGTGTGTTGGCCCAGCACAGGAGCTGGGCTTATCTAAACCCCAGGAGCAGGGGGTTGGGGCACAGGTCAGAAGGAGGCTTAGTTAGTGGCCTCTGTGCTGAAAGGTTGGGGCTTATCTATGGACAGCTCTGTGAAGGCCCTTCTTACCAAAATTGTGTGGCTTTGAATAGCTGAATGCATTTGTTGCAGAAACAAAATGAGTATTTGGAATGTATAGACCAAACAGTCAGTGCCTGGGTGGTACATGAGGAGTGAGAGGTGGGTCTCACACAGCAATATTTGCATTTATTGTCACTGTGTATTTATGTACTGTGCAATAATCTGCATTAATATGTTTTCAAGTGAAAGGGGATAAAATCATCATTTCTTTTTTGATGCAGACTTCTTTAACTGGGAATACACTCCAAGTCCTCACTCTTCACCAGAGTTTTAGCCACTAAATTTTAGTCATCAGTGTGTTAATGAGACTTGAGAACTCTTAGACTGTAACAGGCAATTCTGGGTTAATTTCTAACATTATTGGATAGATGTTGTATTTTAATAATTGATGCCTTTCTGCTTTCCAAGCATAATAATTTCAGCCATAAGCAGTTGCCTCGTTCCCTCTGATGACAAGCTCCCTCTTGTGTCCCTCATTCTGAAATTCCTGCTGTTTCCTGAGTTGCAATAAAATGAAACTGAACTTCTGGAATCTCCTTTAAGTTTCTTGAGATGAACTGTTTTGTAAAGGCCACTTATGAATCCCAGCCTTTACTGTGCATGGGGAGAATAGTGCAGAAAATCAGGGTGCTGGTTACTGTGACTTCCAAAAGTGTGTTTGAACCTCATGATTGTTCTCTTCTCTTTTCAGTGGATGATGTGGGAGAGAAGTTGGACCACATAGGAAGCACTCCCTTGAAGATCAGCACTGAGGTGGCAAATGATGATGTTGCTAAAGATGATGGCTTTGGGTCAGAAGTTATCAAAGTGTACATATTTAAAGCTGAAGCTGAGGATGATGTCGAAATAGGTACCTTTACATTTTAATAATTCTTCCAGTAGGAGGAGGTGTTGCAGGTGGTTTTGTTTGTTCTTCGTTGCATGTAATGCAGTGACTGGAGTGTTCTGTAGAACGTGACATTTGTGGGCAGTGGTTGTTCAGGCTTGAATGTATCAGGACACACCAAGAGACCTTTCTCCTCATCCCTTCTGGAGTATCAACCTTGCATGGTTTTGTGACAGATCTGGATGTAAAAACACCTAATTGGAATTTTCTGAACAACAGCTTTGTTGTAAATCTGAAACAAACACTTAAATCTGGACTTAATCTTAGGAGTGTCTTTGTTCACATTTCCTTAATGTGTGTAACTTCTTTTTGTTAAAGGTGGGACAGAAATTGTCACTGAGAGTGACTTTCACAATGGACATTCTGTAGCTGGAGTAATTGAACAAGGAGGTGTTGGGAGAATGCAGCGAGAAAAAATGGTTTACATGGCTGTTAAGGACTCTTCTCAGGAAGATGAAGATATTAGTAAGCATAATAAGAAACATTTTTGTTTCCCAAGCTATTTGTGCACCACTATAACCATCATTCTCAAGGACATCTTTAATTTTTTCTGAAGGATTCTTCAGCCTGAAGTAAAAAACTAAGCTCATCCTCTCTAAAAATAAAAAGCAGGCTATAATTATTTTAAAGGGAAGTGGATAATGCACTTTGTGCGTACTGTATGAAATCATTTCCATTATTTATATTAAATTTAACATGTCCATGGATGAAGTTACTGAGGTTAGTCAAACTTTCATTTGTTTGTTTTTCTACTCTGAATTAAGCTGCTTTCTGGTAAAGTGGCAAATGCCACCGGTTGCAAGTTTATAAGTTTGTATATTTGTAATTCTGTTGATATTTGGTTTGGCTTTTTATTTATTGATACATGTTTTCTCTCTCTAAGGAATGTCTGAATAAACAATGATCCTCTAAGGGCAGGGGTAGTTCTAAATGCTAAAGGAAGCAAAATAATTTATAGTGGTTATCAAGCAGAGAGAGAGCAAATGAAATGAAGGAAAAGTTTGCATGAGCAGAATAAAATTAAAGATTTCTTCTTCTCCCTTAACCCAGGCTGTGCTGAAATAGCAGATGAAGTCTACATGGAAGTTATTGTAGGTGAAGAAGAAGCTCCATCCCTTCCAGACACCCAGCTTGAGGACTCTGGAGTGAATAAAACGTTTGTCCCTGTTGCTTGGGCTGCTGCTTACGGTAGGAATCTGTATTTCCTGAAAATCCCTTCCATTATTCCCTCCCCCACCCAGCTCCCAGAATCTCTGGGCACACATGATGATCTCTCACCTCCTTCTAGGGGTTTGGAAACAGCTCCTTCTGATCTCTGTCAGATAAGGAGGGGAGTGCTGTGTTAGATTGTCATGGAAAAGCTGTTGGGATCCTGGGTTTTTACACTGTTGAGATCCCAGCTCAGATGTCTGGAGTTCATGGGGTGTGAACAGCCTGAAGTATTTGACATTAGCCAGGGGGAAGGGGGAGAAACTTAAAGTAGGAATAAATGTGTAAACATGTTCAGCTTCAGTTTATAAAGGTGTTTTAAGCCTGTTAGTCCTCAAAAAGAAAAAAGGTAATTTGTTCTCTGTGCTTCAAATAGTGGAAGTATCTTAATATGTATTGTGAATCCTGCCTATTATTTTCTTTGATTTTGGTGTGTTAAATGTTTGATAAGAGGGTATCAGGTCATCTGTGGTCTCTTATAATTAAGGAAACAAATGAGTTAAAATTCATTGGTGTGATAATGTGAGCCCAGCAGCAAGGGCTGGAGAAGGGTTCAGAACCACAGAGCTTTGGCACAAAGCAATGAACCCTTCCAGTGCCAAATGAGGAATATACTCCAGAGGTGTTCCTGGTGCATCTCCCAGAGCTCCACAGGGCCTCATGTAGGTCAGTGCTGGGGGGCTGAGCAGGGCACAGGCCTTCTGCCTGCCTGGTCCTGCTGCAGAAGGATAATGTGCTTCCATCTCAGGAACAGACTCTGCACTGGTATTGAGTCCTAGGGGAGCTTAAAAGTGGCAGAAACAAGCACATTAATGCTGAAAAGCAGCAAAGGCAGCAGGGTAAGCAGGCAAACCCAGATTTAGTGGGTTCTAACTCTTCACAGAGATGGGGTTTTGTTTCCTGGGGCTCATGATTACAGAATGCTGAACTGATTGCGAGCTGCCCATCCCTGTTTGGATGGTGTCAAGCCGTTATTTGTTAGCTAAGTTAGTTTTCTCTCATTATCAGACTTTCAAAGCCATCATCTTTTACAAGAACTTTAATTTATAGTGACTAAAATACCATTTTCTGCAGGAGATGAAAGAAGGCTTCCCCGAAGATACGAAGATGGTCAAGCAGCAGGTGAGAACTTGTAACAGCATTAGAACTGTCTGTGAGAATAGAAACCCTTGGGTGCCAGTGCAGAAAAGCTCCAGACCTGATAGACTGAAGGACTCCCCAGTCTCTGCCTGCTAGTTTGAATTCAAGCAGTTCTGGGTGACTGCAGGGGGTGGGGAGTTGGGAGGCACTGCCAGGTTTGTGATATAGGTTTGCAGACAGAAAAGAGATAATGCAGTTGTTAAGAAGTAAAAACAAGTTAAATAAAAGGGAACAAGCAGCATAACTCATAAGAAATTAATGTCTTGAGAAGTATGAGAAATGAAGGAATACATTTAAAAATGAGTGAGTGTTTAAACAATTGCATTCCTGACTTCTGCCAGGAAAGACAGATAGTGCTTTATACTGGCACTTACGTTCGTGGTAGAGGAATGGGCAATATTTGTTTTTAAAATGCTGCTGTGCAATTCCATCTTCAGTCCCAGAGAAATAAGTTGCTTAAGGTTTTTTATGGTGTCTAATTTCTGTTTCTAGGAAATAACTTGGATACACGATTAGAAAACAAAAACGGTAATGCAACACAGTACCTGCAGATTTGTGATAGCATTGGCACTAATAGAGTGCTCAAACAAAAAGCCAAGAAAAGGAGGAGAGGAGAGGCCAGGCAATGGCAAACAGGTAAACACTGGATGGCTACGGTATTGTCCTGGAGTGCCACTTACTCCTGTACTATTCCTTCTCTCTTTTTAAAGCTGATGCAGAATTCAAAGCTATAAATGATGATTTGCTTATTTCCTGTGTCCTTCCCCCCTCCAGTTCTGTGCATAGAAAATGTCACATTTTTGCAGTTCAGAGTCAGTACACTCAGGGCTGAAGCAATTCAGTGGAATGTTGCAAGCTCTTAGAAAGTAACCGTGGCCATATTCACATGTGGGATTCCTGATGTGTTTGAGCAGTTCCTAAAACTATATAAACTGTAGGTGCTGTGGATTGTTTTTAAACTACTGAACCGTTCTCTCTGCTGCAAGTGTAAGTGCATGAATCTGAACAGCACTTGGCTGATTTAAAACTTCTTCCTCAGTAAACATGTTTCCTTCATAACTTGTTTCTGTTTGTTCAAAAACAGCTGTTATAATAGGTCCTGATGGACAGCCCTTAACAGTTTACCCTTGTCATATTTGTGGGAAAAAATTTAAATCCAGAGGATTCTTGAAAAGGCACATGAAGAACCATCCCGATCACATGATTAAGAAGAAGTACCAGTGTACAGACTGTGACTTTACGACCAACAAAAAAGTAAGTTTCCACAATCATCTGGAAAGCCATAAACTTATAAATAAAGTTGATAAAACCCATGAGTTTACAGAGTACACGAGACGATACAGAGAGGCGAGCCCGTTGAGTTCCAATAAACTGATCCTGAGGGACAAGGAGCCCAAGCTCCACAAGTGCAAATATTGTGACTATGAGTCTGCAGAGCAGGGACTCCTCAACAGGCACCTGCTGGCAGTCCACAGCAAGAACTTCCCTCACGTGTGCGTGGAGTGCGGGAAGGGATTCCGCCACCCCTCGGAGCTGAAAAAGCACATGAGGACCCACACGGGGGAAAAGCCATACCAGTGTCAGCACTGTGTGTTCAGGTGTGCTGACCAGTCCAACCTGAAAACTCACATCAAAACCAAACACGGCACCGACCTGCCCTTCAAGTGTGAGCACTGTCCCCAGGCCTTCGCCGACGACAAGGAGCTGCAGCAGCACATGGAGCTGTTCCAAGGGCACAAGACTCACCAGTGTCCCCACTGTGACCACAAGAGCACCAATTCCAGCGACCTGAAGCGCCACATCATTTCTGTTCACACCAAGGACTTCCCCCACAAGTGTGAGGTGTGTGAGAAGGGCTTCCACCGGCCCTCGGAGCTCAAAAAGCATAGCGAGACCCACAAAGGGAAAAAGATCCACCAGTGTAGGCACTGTGACTTCAAAACCTCAGATCCTTTTGTACTTAGCGGGCACATCCTCTCCGTTCACACCAAGGACCTGCCTTTTAAATGCAAACGGTGTAAACGAGGCTTCAGGCAGCAGAACGAACTGAAGAAGCACATGAAGACCCACAGTGGGAGGAAGGTGTACCAGTGCCAGTACTGTGAGTACAGCACCACGGACGCCTCGGGCTTCAAGCGCCACGTCATCTCCATCCACACCAAAGACTACCCCCACAGGTGTGAGTACTGCAAAAAGGGCTTCCGCAGGCCCTCCGAGAAAAATCAGCACATCATGAGGCACCACAAGGAGGCCATCGTGTGACACGGGAGCGGCTGCAGCAGGGGGAGGAACTGGCAGAATGCAAATTGGGGAAAAAAATAAATCTCACGAACTGTTTCTCCTGGTTTCAAAGCTTGATATTAAACCATAACTTTACATTCTTTGTATTAAAAGTCTTAAAAAAAGTATTAGGGTTGGCAGGGGAATCTCATAGCCCTATGATTGTTGCTTATCAGAACCTAAAGAGCACTATAGAATGCAGAGGATGGGTGAATGTCTTAAATTTGCAGAAAGATGGATGAATGTCTTCAAGTGAATAGTATTTGCCATTGCTAAGTGTAGAAGACAGAGCAGAGCTGGTGCTGTGACCCCTTTTGGTCAGTTTGGCTGCGACACGACCACGGTTCAGGTTCCTGGTGGGGTGAGTGACAGCAATGTTTGCAAAGCAGCCCAGAATTCACTTCTTGTGCAGTTTGGAACTTGGGGGGGGGTTCAGTCACTTCATCACAACGTTTGAAATTGTGCCTAGAAATTGAATTCCAGAACTGCTCAAATTATTGGGGGAGGGGGAGGGGGAGTTGTCCCTTGTTTGGTTTGAATTTTTTTTTTTATTTAAAAAAACAAACATTTCATTGGGAAACTTTTTGGTTTCCTTTATTAGTTTAGGTCCAAGAAGCATTTTTTTACTGGTTTTCAAAGCTGCTAACCTATTTTATTGCAGGATTTGATGTTTGAAATAGAGCACTATGTTATGGTCTCAGAGGTGGTGTTCTGGTGCTAGGGTTAAAGATATATATGTATATAATTTCCCTTTTTTATCTGAAACTACAGTTGAATGTTGTTCAGTATGGCACATATAACAGAATTAACTTTGAATTTGACTTTTTTTTAAGGATAAAATGGATGCAGCTCAGAGTGTTGTGACTCAACACTGATTTTTTTTTTCTTGCTACTTTAAAATCTTCTTTAAAAAGAATATTAAAAACAGTTGAAAACTGTAGAGGTTTTTTTAATTAAAATTCAAAGTACTTAGAAGTTCTTTAGGGCAATGTTCTTAACAGGTATGACAATTACTGTCCTACCTTCTAATATGAAATTTTCCATATAGACTTAAAATTGCACCTTTTAATCAATTCTTTTAAAAAAAGATCTATACCATGCTATAAACATGCATTTTCAATCTGTAAGAAAGTATATATGCAGTATTTAACCAGAAAAATCTGCTGCCACTAGAGTTTGGAGGTGGATCTTGAGTTTACAGTGTCTACATTTGCAATATGCATCCCTTCAAGGCTTTGTGTTAGCATGCTGCAGATCCAATGGCTTCTATAACGAGCTGCTCTAGGGCTATTTAATGACAAACCTGGTCAGAAATGTTATGCATATAATGTGTATTTTTTACTTTTTTAGTTGCTTCATGTTTGCACACAGCTGTTCACATGAGAACTTGTACCTTCATGCTATATTGTGGCTTTGTGTTCCAGATAATGTTCATATTTTGGGGTTTTTTTTTTTTGCACCAGATGAGAATCAGTTCCTTGAGAATAAATTTTTTTTTATATTTCTAAACTTCAGAAAGTTAAATTTGGGAAACCTCTTAGACAAATACGTGTTTTATGTGGCTGTAAAAAATGATGTACACGCTGTAAAATAAGATTGTCACTGTTCTGTGGGATTATTATTTCTCAATGTGTTACTCATCGTAACGGGCATCCAATAAAACGCATCTCTTGCACTCCAAATATTTTGGAGTTTGCTTTTCATTCGTGGTCTGTAGGAAAGTCTCATTCTGTGTAAATCTGCCTGGTGATTTCATTGCATTAGTCCCTAATTGATAATTGTATTAACAGGTGCAGTAAGCAGGTTCTGGAGGTGTATTTATCAGACAGGGAGCTGGATTTGACTGACCCGTTAAACTTACAGCTAATGTGCTCATTTTGCTTGTTTCTAACTGTGCTACTGACATTCCTTTGAAATGTTTTTTTTTTCCTTTAAAAGAACATAAAACTTCTCACATATTTTGGGACAACCAAGGTAGGTTTTGGTTTTTTTTCTTTTTATCTCTGTAATAAGAGCTTGCAGAATGCAATACTGAAAATGCTGCTGTCCTAAATTCCCTCTCTTTTTAGGATACTTGAATTACAACATCAGTAATAGATTAAAACCTTGAAGAAGAAATTGTCATATTAAATGAACAATTCACCAAGGATTTCCAGCAGGCTTTGAGCCTCTGAGCTCGTAGGTTTTGCCCCAAGAGCAGAATTGAAGCAGACAGGAATGTTCAGCTGGCTTTTGGTGCTGCTGCTTTTCTCTGCACACCCAGCAGGCTCAGAGGAGGTGGTAGCATTCAAAAAAATCTTAAAAGAAGTTGTGGTTTTCTGACAATGTTAATGCTTTATTTCTGAATGTTATGTTGAATCCCTGGACTGAAGGAGTTTCAGCCTGAAGATGATCCCCCTGGGAGAAGCCCAAGGCTGTGCTGGCTCCTGTTTCCACCCCACAGATGGACAGAATCATCAGGTAACAGTCCTGAATCAAAGCAGGGCGCTGGTTGCTGTTCTTGACATAAGCTTTTACTATAGAAATGGCACTTTAAACCTTCTGAAAGGCAAGAATAAGTTTAAGGCACAGCTCCTGGATCCTTTGCAGTGCACTTTCCCAGTCAATACTGTTTTCACCATGGAGGTGTCAGGACTTTAAAAATGCTTCCTGTCAAGTCACAGCAAAATGTGTCCCAGTGTTTGTGATGGGAGGCTGCTCCACAGACCCTGGGCTGGGAGAGGTGTGGGTATTGCTGGCCCTGCCTGGGGGCAAACTCATCTGTTGTTTGGGTCCCTCCTGCCCCTCTGGATGTGACACAGACACATCAGGAGAGGGTCACAAACATGTGCAAAGGTTGCCCTGAATGTCAGAGTTGTTTGGTGGTTTGTTGGAATGACTGACGGGTGCAGGTCACAGTGATTCACCTCTTGATGTCATCTGTGTTTGTCTTTCTCCAGGTTTCAAGAGCCCACAATTAAAAGTAATGGAAACAGGGAAGAAAAGCAGCACAAGACTCTGGAGGTAAAGGTGAGTTACTGGGGGTGGGCTGAGGGACTGGCAGGGACTCCTGAACCAGGGCTCTCTTGGGCTTTTACTTTCTGCTTTATATTGCAGAAAGATCAGTCAAAAAAAACCCAAGACAATTCTCTCTGCTGCTCAGTTGTTAAAAACAAGGTCTGTTCAGGTAGTGAGGGGTTATATGACAGTGCTGAGAAAGACGGGGCAGAACATGTGTTGTAATTATGTGAAGTAAACACTGATTTTTCTAACTGAAAAATCATAGAAGTCTTGGTGGACCTACCTAAAATTGAGGTGGGAAGTTATCTCAAGTAAACTGTATCTAATCAGCTTTTACAGAGCTGAACAAATGAGAAAAGTGTGTTTCTGTAAACTCCAGCAGAAATCAGATTCAGTAAATCACTTCCAGTGAAACAGAAAAGAGGTGACACAGGAAGCAACAGGTACTGTATAATAAAAAACTACTAAATTTGCTTTTTAAATCTTCTTTGAGAACAAAAATCAGCCCATAAATAAATGGCTGTATGGTTTATCTACTGCTCTAGTTCAGCTCTTTGACAGCTCTCTCTTGCTCTGTGTTATCCGTGAATACAGCGTGTAGTTGTGGCCTGGGCTCTGTAGCATTTACAGTCTTCAAATGCCCAGCCAGGCCTTTGAGGAGCTGAGCCAGATCTGGGCTTGTTTTAAACAGGCTGCATGGTAGTGACTGCTCCAGTGTTTTCACTGGGATTTAGCATCATTCCAGCTGAAAATGCCAAACAGCTCATGTGCCTTTTTATGGAATTGTGGCCCCAGCCCAGCAGCTCCTGCTCAGAGCCCCTGCTCAAGGGTGGCTGGTCACTGGAATGGGATACAGGGTTCTTTCAGAATCTGTTTAAAATGTGATTTCACAGGGGTGTGGCCACCTCATTCAGATGAGGGTATTGTATTAATTACAACACTCTCAGTAGAGCCAGGCTTAAGTCATTGATAGTTGCTGGTGAAACTGCTGCCCCATCTGAGCCTGGACAAAGAGCAGCACAAGGAACAGTTTTTACTTGGGGCTCTTTTTCTAGTTCTGAAGAGCAGGAGCTCAGCTGGACGTCCAGGACCCAACACGAGTCTTCCACTTGTAAAGAGTCAGCAGTGGAACAAAACACCCTCTACCCCCCCTGCAGCCTCACCCCAGCTGCTCCCAGGACAGACAGACATGATTCAGAAAGTTACACTGAGGTTTATTTCATGGTTATATGTGGCCTCCAGCATTCTTTCACCCTTAACCATTGTCTGTGATATTTACTGTTTGGGAACAGAAATACATGGCTGCAGAAGGAAAGCAAAGCAAGAACCCCCAGATAAAGAGCACCTTTGGAATTGCATCATTTAAACTTTGCCCTGTGATTCTTTGTTGCTCAGACAGTGACTTAATCATGAACACCAAATCAGTTTGAAAGAATTTCTGTGGTCCTGGAAGGAGCAGAAATTGTAAATGGCAGGTTGGTCTGATGAGGAAATTTAGTCCATCAGCTGTTTCCATCTAAAGTTTTTCTATATAAAAATATACCAAAGTTCTCGAAAATTTCAAGCACAGCAAATAAATACTTACAGCTGGTTTGGGGCTGAAAATACATCACCTTTGAGGTCAGAAACATGCTCTAAACTGAGCCTTTGCCCAACCATTCAGTGAACTGGTCCTGCTGGCATTTACCAGTTCAGAGGCTGAGTTTGTGTGGCTGGTGTAAGTCAATTGTCCTTTGTGTCTGAGCTTCCTGTACAGAGGCAGGTGAAGGTAAGCAGTTTATAGTGAGGTATTTTTGAAGCTCCCCATGAAAGTGGTTTCTGGAGTTTGTGTCATCTCCAACTGGCAGCCCAGGACTGCTCTGGAAGCAGCCCCGTGGGGTGTGGGACTGACACCAGTGTCATTCCCACTCTGAGCAGGAGGAGACAGGACAGCAGAACATGGTTGCAAGGACACAGAGGAGAAGTTTTCACGTGTCTTCCTTTTGTTTCTTAGGTCACTTCAGGACTGGCTGGAGAACAGAGTCAAGAAAAGCTGAAGTCCACAAAGGGATGGCATCCCGCTCTTCTGAGGGAAAAGTGAGTCCTTAATGTGTTCCCAGCCTTCCTCACTCTCAGCCTGAACCTTTGTCAGATGCAGAATAGCAGAAAGTAAAGCAGTTTTTGTGGTTGTGAGCTCCTTGGAGCAGCTCTGATGGCTCAGAGGTTTCTTTCATTCCTGAGAGAAACAAACAGCTTGTTAGAGGAAACAAACTTACTTCTGTTGTAAAACAAAGCCACCTGCTATAAAGCATCTCATTTAATTACCTACTCGTGTCCTCCAGCAGCCTGACTTGTAAAGTGTCTGAGGGGACCAGCAAGCCTTTGCTCTCTACCACACACTATTTTTTAACTTCTCTATTAATGTTTAATTGCTTGACATTTCACTAGGGTGCAATACAACTTGGCTTTTAGGGACCAGTAATAAAACTCTGCTGTTTGCCAGTGCCCTGTACTCCAACACACCCTTGAGAGGTGTGTTACCCTTCCTGTGCACAGGCTGCTCACAGAGCTGTCTCCTGGTTGTGTTTCCCCTCAAAACCACTCTGTTAACCCCCCTGTCCGTGTGCTGCTGTGTTGTTGTGCCTGAAGGCAGCATCACCACCTTCCCCTGGCCCAGAACACCTGGCTGGGGCCTGGGCACCTTGACATTTCTCCAGCCTTTATTTTTGTAACCAGACTCAGCACCACAAGCCCTGGACCACAAATAGCTCCTGCACTCCTGTTTTCTATTTTTACTTTGAATCACTCCTTAAATTGTCACCACTCTTCTGCATTCCTGGGTTAGTCACTGCCCCGGCTCCAGGTGAGTTTCAGGGCTGTGGAGCTTTGTATGTTTTACTAAGAGCTTGGAGTCTCAAATGCTCCTGATTCAGAGGGGCACTGCCCACCCAAACCCCTCCTCCCCTGGGAGCACAGCCCAGACAGTCCCCCCCTCCCTGCCCAGTACAGCAACACCCTGGGGACTGGTGTTAGAGCAACGCTGCTGCTTTTGTTCAAGGTAATTACGTGCCAGAGAGAACAACAGAAGGTTTTATTTGTGCCCCACCCACCAATTACTGCAGCTCCAAGAGCCAGGACAGTTCCCTGCTTTACTTTTTGCAGTTGAAGCAGCACAGCAACCTCTCGCAGCTGCTGCCAGTTTGGCCAACACTCGCTTTGAAGGTAAATTCAATTGAACACTTGGGGGTTGCAGAGAGGGAACAATCCCTCTGCAGGTGAACTCACATGTTTCCATATCTCTCCAGTCCTCTCAATGACAATAGTCTGGGATTTATTGACAGGGGAGGTGACCTTGTAGTCATCAGACAGGAGACCCAGGATAGGATACTGATTCCTGTACCTGTGGAAGAGATGCCAACCTGTGAGATCTGAGTGTCCAGGTCACCAACACTGACCTTGCCCCACAGCTCTGCCAGTCCTTAATGCCCAACGTCCTTCACCAGTAACTCAAGGCCAGCGCTGACATTTCAGTGTCACTGTGACACACCACCCACCCCTCAAAGGCTGTCACAGTGCTGAGTCCTCCCTGCACAGAAGAGCCTCTCTTGCCTTCTTCCCCTTTAAAAGACATTTGCAGGAATAGGGAGAGAAAGGAAAACCCAAAGGATGCATTTTTAAGAAAGGTGAATAAATACATTACTTTTTAGTGATGATGGCTGTCACTCCAGGGGACTGACTGCCTGATAGCTTCTCATGCTTCAGTCTGAAGAGCTCCTGAGAAAACCATGAAATAACATTTTCTGAAGTATCAGCTCATTAAAGTCACAACTAAATATTTGGAGAAGTTCCTCCCAAAGACCAATCTGCAAATGTCTGTCCTTCCAGAAGGCTGGCAGAGGAATAGCATTCAGTTAAAACAAACCCTGACCCTGATTCCTGAGCCAGGAGAGAATGAGTGAATCCCTGGTAAGGTTTCACCTACACAGTACATGAAGGCTTAAATACAAACACTCTTAGAAGAGAAATAACTTGGATTCATTTACCTCTTGCTGTTGTTTAATAAAAGCCTCTTTGTCCTCCAGCATCGAGGTCAGTTCGTGCAGCCTCATTTGCAGGTCACTGTTGCTCCCCTCTCTCCTGGATATGTCCTGCTGGAACTGGCACAACTGTGACTGCAAAACAGGTCAGGAGCAGTCAGGTGTGTGCCCTGGGCAGGGCCTGGCACAGCAGAGCAAGGATTCCAGCTGGATTTTTTCATTAATATCAGGAACAGTAAGACCCAGAGATTTCCAAATCAGAAAGTTGACCAGCACAGTAAATTCAGAAAGTGTTAAAAGGACTGAATTCGACCTCAATTTAATAGTTTTGTGATTCAGTAAAGCTAAAACCAAACTGAACTGGTCCAGTTGGCTTCAGGGTTGGACGCTATTGCCACACTGATTTCCATGAGAGACATTTCCAACACACAGTTGTGACTGGGATTCATTTTTGGTTTCTGTTGAGTATCTTTTCACTGATTTCTTTTGTGATGAGGACACACAAAACATCCCTTTAGGAAAGCCTGCTAATAGGACTGATCCCTAATTTCCACCCCTGAGGCATTGCTGAGGTGATTGAAGACACTCACCCTGAGACTGCGGATCTCCCGGTCCTTGTCCTCCCTCAGGTTGTTGATCATCTCCACGTACCTGCTGGACAGTTCATCCGTGCTGGTCTGCAGGGTGGGGCTGGAGCAGCTCTGCAGGGAACCACCATGGCTTTCATTTCCGTGCTTTAATCCCTCTCTGAGCTGTGACTCAGAGCTGCTGCCCCAGCCCAGGAGAGCCCATTACCTGCAGCTTGAGGCTCTGCAGCTCCTGCTCCAGGGCCCTCCTGCCGAACTCGAGCTCCTTCAGCTGACAGTCCTTCTCCCCCTCGCTGAGCCGCAGGGACAGGAGCTGCTCCTCCAGGGAGCGGCATTTGGCAGTGCTGTCCCTGAGCCCTTGCTGGGGAGCACAGGGGGAATGAGTGCACAGAGATCCTCCAGGGAGGCACAGCATCACCCACCCCACAGGCACCAGTTACTCTGAATTCCCAAAGCTCAGCAAACTGAGTGGGATTACACTGAAATCCAAATTCCACCCAGATTTACCTGCTGCTGACGATTGTTCTCCCTCAGAGAGGCCAGCAGAGTTTCATATTCTTTTACTTGAGAATCCTTAAAAGCCAAATCCCTCTTCAGCAAGGCATTGTCCATTTCCAGTTTCTGTGGGGCAAAAGTGTTCCCAGTCAACAGCTGCAATTTCTCAGTAAACTCTTCCCCATAAAGTGCAACTCACTGAGTCATTGGTAAAGTTCTGTTTTAGAACTGACAAAATACTCAAGTTCTTGGAACTCTGGGTTGTAACTACAGAACACACACTGGAGTGTCTGTGGCTTTGTGTTGGGATCTTGGACACTGCTCTTCCTGTCTGTCCCATAAAGAATTTGAAGAGAAGCCAACAACAAACAAAACCCCAAAACCAACCAAGCGACAAAAAGCCACCACACCAGGAAAAAAGAAAAAAAAACAACCAACCAACCCAAAAACTAAGATCACTGCACAGACTCTTGTTCTGTGTTAAAGGTGACAGTTTAAAACACCCTCTCCCCTAAACTTTGCATTTTACAGAGAATGTTGTGACATTCCCAGTGGTGCTGAGTCCTTGGGCTGGTGTGGGAAACGCTCCTGCTTCTCTAACAGCAATTTTCTGGTGTCTGTATCCACAGCCACAGAGCTCCAAGCTGGGATGCTGTGCCCTGCAGAACCTCTGGAGCTGGGAAAGCCACCAGCAACCAGCCAGGCTGTGAGAGTGGTGCCTGGATTCAGCTGCAATGCCAACACTGGACTCCTGGTGCCAGGGGGAGCCAGGGAGGAGCAGGACTTACCCCCAGGTCATCCTGCAAATGGCAGAGCTCCTCACGCAGGTTTTTGAAAGTGGCAAGCACAAGTCTCAAGGATTTATCTGATGTTACTCTCATCTAGGAGGGAAAGAATGAAATGGATAATTGGGATTAATTAGCTCTGTTTACAAAATGAAATGGATAATGGTGATTCAGTAGCTCTGTTTATATGACAAGAAGTAGAACAGAAACTGCTCTACAGCTGAATATAAAACTTCTAAACTACTGCACATCCTTTGAAGTGCCCACAGTTTCTGCAAGAAACACGTTTTCATGCACTTTGTTCTGCAAATGCCAAAGTTCCAAATTGCTGCTTGTGACACAAGACAACATTCTAAACTGGAAGGAACAAGAGAGTAAGGAACTGCCTTTGGACACCAATAAAGGGAAAAACAAGTGTTAATTCTGCACAATCTTCAAGCATTCACAGCTTTGTACTTACACTGATTTTAAAAAATTACTGTCCTGCCTGAGAAGCCATAGAAGAATGAGTCATGTTTGAGATCTGGCAAAGCTTTGGGCTCAAGGGTGAGGGAATTTAATTAACATTTTTAAAAAATTAAATAAGTTTGTACAAGCAGCTCCTTCTTTTAAAAGGAGGCAGATCCCAAAGATTAAAGGTGTCAGATAAAAGAAAGGCAGAAGTGCTCCCCAGCCCAACACTGTTCTCTGGAATGTTTAGTGCCTGTAACAGCTGTGAATTGATTCAGGTGAAAAGTTGTTGCAGTTTGTGATACATTTCTAATGTTCGAATGAAGAAACAGACTTTGAAAGGACAAAAGTAACTCCTCAAGTTGTGACTCACCGGGAGAGGCTGAATATTCTCTGCAAAAGCTGTGCTTTTTACTGTCTGGACAAAAGTGAACCCTCCTGTCTTGATGTTCCCTTGCTTTGTTGCTCCCAGTTCATCCACATGGATTGTGGCCTTCGCCTGATTCTTTATCACCCCTGGTGCCATTATCTGACTGAGGCTTTAAAAATCACATTTCTAGTGTAACTCGCCTCTTTGTTTTTTTTAATTAAAGTAAAATTTCACTTCTGACTTCTGCTTTTGTTGGGGTTTTTTATGAAATACACTATAGAGTGGTTTAAAAGAATGAATTCAGTCAAAATAGTTGAATTTAGAGTACAAAACCGTAAGTAAAACCCCACTCAGCAATTACTTAAGTGCTAGAGGCTGCTAAAATCCAGAGGTGCCATTTTAGGTGCATTTTTTGAGCAGAGATGTGAGGATGTAAAATCAGCTGGATGTAGAGACAGCAATAAATCCCTGTTCCAGCTCATTCACACAGAGCTCAACCAGCCTCCTGGGACAGCTGGCTGCCATGGAATATTGGGGTGTCAATGTCCCTCTTAAGAGAACCACTGATTCCAGCTGCAAAGACTTGGGAGGTGACCTTAAAGCAGGGCCAGCTGTGAACTCAGACCAGGTTGCTCTTTCACAACTTCACTTCAGTGGATATTTTTTTTTTTTTACCAGGAAGTGATTCTAAGGTGCAGCTCGCAGGCAGGATGACCCTGCCCCCACCTCGGGGAGCCTGGATCAGGACACACCTGCAGAGCAGGGCAGCTTGTTCTGGCTCCTGCTCCAGCATTCCTGCCTGGCAAATGCACTGGGTAACAAACAGACCCATTCCTCTTGTGGTTCCTCTTACAAAGGCTTCTGTCCTGACCTGGTTCTTTGGCTCCCTCCCATCCCTCCCTGCCTGCTCCATCCCAGGATGGGGTTGGGAGCAGGTGGGATGCAGGCTCTGCTCCTGGCTGGCTTTTAGTTGCTTCCCTGCACTGCAATATTCTCTGCCACATGTTTTCAGCACCTTTGGCTTTTAAAGCAAAGCTTTAATAGACAACACAAACACAGAGATGAAAGGTCTCTCTTCTCCTCTCATTGGGCAAAAGCCAAGATAGTTTCCAGTGAAACTGTGGGAGAGCACCAGTAAAACTCACACAAGTGACTGTGGGTCCAGCTGCCACACTTCCCTTAAAGCCACCTGTACCATTCCATCCCCTTTAACCAGAAAAAGTGGGATAAGGGGGACACAGAGTGAACTGTAGGTATGTGGTGTACAAAGTCCCTTTTGTCAGCTGTACAACAACTCCTGTTTCAAGTTCCTGTTGGTTTCCACACTCCCATACCTGGAGGAGATAACGAATCTGCTGCTTTGTTGCCTCAGACAGTCCTTTGGGAATTAACTCTTCAATGTCTTCAGTCTAAGCAAAGAAGAGACATCTTGATTAAGAATTTTGCCTGAGACAGTAATGTGGTTTCTTCATTATTTCGCAGCTCTACTATGAAAAACATGCTTAGTATAAGGCAAGTAAGAATGAAAATAGATCAAAGTCTATCAAAAAAAATTTCCAGTCCTTTATATGTGGGGCATATACAAAGTGAGATGAAGAGATACATGCAGCATATATTCAAATCCTTAAGTTTCACATTTATTTTAAAAGAATATTCAAACCAATCCCCTCTGAAGGAGTAACAGCTGATGCTACAGCAGCTCCCAGCAGTTTATGGTGGGGGCAAATCTCGTGTTTGTGACCAGTGAACACTGTCCATAAACAGGAGGCAACCAACAGGAGATTCAGTGATTCTGGCATTTGGTTCCTGCACCTGAACCCTGGACAGGTGTTTCTGCCACACACACACACACACAGGGTGCCTTCAAAGGTGCAGCAGCAGCTTCACTGGCCACAGAGTGAAGGATCCTTTGCAAGAAGCACATTGTGAAAATACAGGAACCTGTGCAAGTCATTTTCCAGTGAAATCACTTGGCACAGCAGGAAAGACTTCCAAAATTTGACTCTCATACTGGAATAATGCAAATTATTGAGGTTTCCTTTCAGTATTGTCACATTTGCAAATACCTGCCTGGTGTCAGGCTCTGAATGTTACTGCCAAGCAGGAATCACTGACTAACAAGGACCAGCCTCCTTCATGAACTGGCTTGAGTTTGGCTTAATTCCCTCGAAGGCCCCACAGTTCCCTGGAGTCAGCACTGACATCGGGGCACAGCCCGTGCTTACCTGGCAGGTCAGTTCGATGTCATGGTTCCTGTGAAACACAAAAAACAAGCGGCCCATTAACAAAAAGCTGCTTGAGAATTTGAACAATTCACACCCCCCTCCATTCAGCACTAAAAGCTCATCTGCACAACAGAGCAAGGAAGGGGCTTTATCGGCTGAAGAGCCCCGACCTCCCCTCTGAGGTGCCAGGCAATGTGACCTGAAACCTCCATGGGGAAATTCCCGGGGAGCCTGAGTGCCAACAGCAGCACAGCTGACACAGGCTGACTGTCCCCATTTCTTTGGGCAGTTACCCCAATTATGGGCAGTTAACCCAATTACACTAATTGCCTGGGCAGTGGTTTGCCCACAGCTCTGCATTCACTGACATGCCATAAGTGTTTACTTGGCAGTGCCAGGGCTTCTGTGATGGTTAAATTCCATTTTTCCTGCTTTAGGACCACTTTCCTTATTTCAGTGACCTTGGGAAGCACCAAATAAGACTGGGAGCGAGGGGGAAGTGTGAAGGGGATTGGGAAGGAAGGGTGGGAAGGCTGTGCAGCCCCAGAGCAGTGGCTTCTGTGACTGCATTTCTTCCCACAGACAGTTTGCAGGGCTCTGCAGAAAATGTTAATTTGCATGCAGAGACTGAGCTTTATGCCTGATGGTGCCTGTCTTTTAATCCATGACACAACAGCACAGAGGAAATTTGGACATTTGAGTTGTTTCTTCAGGACACAGCAGCAGAATTGTGCCCAAGTACACATCAGAATGTGCTGTAAGAACATGTTTGCTCAATGTGCAAACAGGCACAGAATAAATATTTCTTAATGAATTTGAAAAAGCATCAAACTCAATAAATTTTCTTGGCTCACAACGGATTTATGTCCTCTGTTATTCCACAAATTATGAATGTGTGAAACATCCAGTCAATTCCTCTTGTCAGGGAAGAAGGAAAAAAAAAACCAGAGTACAACAGCTCTCAAACACTGCCCTCCAGCTGTGCAGTGGTGTCTGGGCACAGGAATGACGGCCCAGATCCAGTACCTTCCTCCAATCTTCTCCACGTGCTGCAGCAAACAGCTGTGCAGGTCGTTGCCCTTGCGGTGCAGCTCTGCCAGGAGCTCCCCGAAGTAGCGACAGTCCAGCTGATCCGGGCCCTCCTGGTGGCAGCTCACCTGCAGGACAGGGCAGCGAGGTCAGAGCACAGCTCCCTTCCTTCAGGGTGAAAGCTGAACAGGAAAACGCTACAGGGATAATGGGTTTGGGTCTGTTTGCTCTTATTAGTTCGCAATGGGTTTACACTTTCCTTGGTAGTGAGTCTTCTCTGTCCCCTGTTTTCAGTCAACTGGACAAAGCTGAATTGTTTTCTTTGCAGAAACAGGAACTAAGCAAGGGACTGCCTTCCACAGCCATGTCATCGTCAGGATGCTAAAATGGGAAGCACTGGGAACTGGGAGATCTCAGTCAGACCCTGCTGAGGTGGATGAAACACCCATGGGCAGCACCCAGATGGGACCAGGCGGGTGCAGGATCCCCCAGGGCAGCAGTGGGGTTTGCACTGCACAGCTCAGGCATTTCCCTGTGTGAACAACCAAAGAATTCCAGAGCAGCCCAAGCTGGTTTATGGGAGTGTCTGGCCTGGGCAGGTTCCTCATAGCCCTGAGGTCCCCAGGATGTTTGTCTTGTCACCCAAGCATTCCCTGGATGCACAGGAGGGACTCTGCACTCCCAGCTGCACTCACAGGGTACAGGTACAACAGGAAGCTCATTTTGAGCTTTCAGTCAAACTGTGTCACATATTTCTGCATCAAACTGAACTGTCACTGAAGCCCTCGATCAGTGCAGGGGGAAGGCAATCCTGAACTGATGCCAGCTGAGGGTATAGAGCAACATGTCTTTTCTCCAGAACTAGAGGCAGAAGCTGTGCATCCTTCAGTCTTTGTTGTACAGACTGACAGAGGAAACCTGCCTCAATGGATAACACTCCCAGAGAGAAATTAAAACTAAACCAAACCAACCAGCAAGACTTCCCACAGCTAGAAGGACCACAGAATGATGCTCAGTCAGTCAGCACAGGTCTGTGACAGTGAGAAACAGGATACAACACCTCCAACAGCCTTCCCCTCCCCCTGAGAGGTTGTGACAAGGCCTTGGGCAGCCCCAGGCCGTGTGTGTGACCAGCACAGAGTTTCCTGCAGACACACGGACTCTGCTGTTCAACACTCTCGGAACGTCCCTGCCGAGTCTGACCCGGCATCGCAGGCGTCACTCCCCGAGTTCTGCCCTCTGCTCACAGAGCAAGCAGAGCTCCAGCCACGTCCCTCACCTGCTGGCAGCACTGCCCCAGGCTCCTCCTCACCGCCTGCCCGCGGCACTCGTCGCTCCCGGGCACTGGGAACACTGGGAACTGGTCACTGGGGCTGCTGGTCTGGGTGTGCTGGCACTGGTGGGTGACTGGGGGCGGCTCTGCCGGGCAGGGCTGGCACTGCTCCGCCTGCTGACACACCTGGGACACCTGGCACTGCCTCTCCTGCCAACAGAAACACAAGCTGGAAGCTGCTGGACACGTCCTGGTGCTGTGGGAACTCCGGGTTTGAATGAACAAAACGTGTGTGTGACTGGAAGAGTGAGGGAGGCTTCAGGCATTTTCATAATCCTGATAAAATTGCTTTTTTTTCCCTAATTGAACACGAGTTTGTCTCACACTTTCACACTTCAGGGTTGGGATTCACCAACCCCTCACATTTTAGTTGGTGTAAGTGAAAAGCACAGAGGAGACACCTCCCCCAAGGTGTGTGTCACTACACAGGGAGGTTTTCTTCAAAACTACACTCCTGGTTTGACTTCCATCTGGATATACCTCAGGTAAAAAAACAGATGTAAAAATATGGCTTCCAGGACTAGACTCCATAATTTATTATTTTCTTAATTTGATTTTTTTTTCCTGTTGGAAATGTTTCAGAGCAATAAAAAAGGAGTAATATTTTTGCTATTGAAAAAACACTAATTCTAAGATGAAATGTCAGACAGCTTTGCCAAATACATTTTTTCAAGAGTAAAAAAATTCTTTTTTATTTAACTTTTTGTAAAAATGTATCTTGGCTGTTCTGCTGTGCAGCTACTGCGAGAAACTAATTCTCAATCACTATTCAGATATAAAGTGACAGTGTTAGAGATACTAAAGGAGCTTGTTCTTCTGAAATAAATTCTAAGGAAAAATAAAGCAAACATTCCACCTTCTGCTCTCCTTAGATATTGTTTCATGTACTTGGAGAATGTGTCCTGCATCACACAAGGCAATTCTCAGGTTGGCAGCTATTCCCAACAAAAGCAAACAAAAAACAGAACCAAACCAACCCCAAAATATTAATTTCCTATTACCATCCCTATTTTCTTTTTGCAATAAATAATATAAACACCCAACTTACTTGGAGGGGATTTAGTAGCTCATATTTTCTTATTGTCTTTTCATAGATGACATTATTGCCAGGACAGAAACTCCCTCTGAGAAAAGGGGATAATGGCTCCTGTAAAACACATAAATAAAAACATTCCAAAATGTTGTCAAACAGCAAATTCAGGATTAGTGGTTCTGGCTACAAATAGATAAGGAATGTTTCTAATTTGAAGACACATGTCCTGTGAGATATCCCTTTAGGATGAGCCATTTGAATGTGTGTCTACTTGGAAACAAAGTGGCTGTGCCTCCGTGTGTGAAATAAATAAGTAGAAACAGTAATTAATCTCAATAAAGATTAACTGCTGAGGGGTGGGAGCCTGACTGGCCATCCTGCAGTGTTTTCAGTCCCTAATAATTCCATCTCTCACCATCAGAGGTGTGAGCTGTGTGATCTCAAAGTATTTGTCATCCCCCCACAGACCCAGGTACTGAAGGGAATTCCAGCACTGAACAGTTCCCTACCT
This sequence comes from Serilophus lunatus, assembly GCA_013399895.1. Taxonomy (NCBI): domain Eukaryota; kingdom Metazoa; phylum Chordata; class Aves; order Passeriformes; family Eurylaimidae; genus Serilophus; species Serilophus lunatus. Next base: position 2,756,410 of record VXBA01005117.1, on the reverse strand, counting down.
GGTCAGGATTCTCAATAATGATCCTTCGAATGGTGCCCTGCAAGGAGGAAAACAAACCAACAGTCAGTTTTACTGCACTTCAGCCTCTCACAGCTTTTCTGGCAGAGCTCAGGGTTACACAGAGTAACCTGGGTACAGTCACTGGCTGTAAATATATTGGGATCCACTGGCCACAACCACCTGGAGATGTTCTAAAGCCAGGCCTTCCCACACCAAAAGCAACACAGCAACACACAGCCCACCACCTTCCATTGCAGTAGGTTTGTTTCCTCAAGCACCTCTTTGCAGGTCTGAGGGAATTAGTCTCTATTTTCTCTAAGTGCAGCAAGAGCAGGCTACAAATCAAAACTGGATGAGGTCCCCATGGATCCTTCTTCCCTGTTCCACAGTCACTTTCTTTTACTTTTGGTCTTTCACGTTACATATCAATGTCAGATGGTGCAAATGGAGGTGCACTTTTTGTTTCACCAAGAGAAGATAGTTTGTATTTTGCTTAAACTCCTACATGAAAGGGCAGAGGAGCCCACAAAGGCCACTGGGTCACAAGCAGTGCACACAACTCCACAACTGCCACCTATGGGAATGATGCCCACATGGGATATCTGCACATACCTGAATGAAAAATGAAAAGTGCCTTTTTAAATTACAGAAATCCATAAATGGCAGCAGCTCTGCTCATTTTCAAATAGATTTTTCACTTTTTCCCCCCAGCAATTGCAGACACTGTCCCCCATCCTGAGGGCCACCACCAGCTCTAACAAATCACACTTCGCTTCTCCACAGTCAGTTCCTTATCCAAGCAAGCAAAATTCCTACTGAATCCAACCTCAGGATTTGGCAATTTGTTAGTTTACAGTGTACTGTCTATTCCTCCTCACAGCAGGAACTTCCCATTTTCATGATAAATCATTTCTTCCCCAAACCCCTGGGGAAGTTCACGTTCACTTGGGTCTTGGCAACATTCTCAGCTGGGTGAGAGCAGCTCTGAAGTAGGTCATGTTTTCTCTCAACTGTTGCATAAGTTTAGGAAGCCTGGAGCAGTTTTCCAAATCTCCCAAGAGTGAATCATAACAGCACCAGGAAAGAGAAATCAAAGTACAAAAGAAACTGTTTTAACAGCGATCGTGGTATTTTTAGAAATTTCAAAATTAACAAAACCTAAAACAAAATTTAAAAAACAACCAAACAACAGCAGCAGAAACTCCAAAAGCTGCTCAGTGCTTGTCCCACACTGTCCAGAGGAAGGTCTAGCCCAGAAGGGAACCCACTGATGCCAACAGAAATCTCTGTACTGGGACACAAGGTGGAAAAGAGACAACACACAGGTCTAGAACTGACAGCCTGGTCCTGCATCACTGACACCTGCAGAATTTGAACTAAAAAATAAAATACTCAACAAACAAATGCCCACTGGTCCTTCCTTCACCCCAGTTTCAGAGCAGGCACAGCCCAGGTCCCAGTGCCTGTTGCTGGCTCTGCCATCCCAGAGCACTGAGACACATGAGTACAGTGGGAGAGCAGGGATTGTTTCACTCATGGAAACCAGACAACCACTGTGTGTGACACTAAAAAACACTTCTGAATTCACTGACAAGTCAGACAAACCTGCCAGGACTAAATCACAGTGTCATGGGATATATAACTCCCTAGTTTGGAGAGTAAACAAGTAAAATCATTTTCCCTCGTTCCCTGTGTGCTCTCAGAGGAACACATCCACAATGGATAGAACTGGAGCATTTTAAGATGAAATGGATCTTTATAAAATTCACAAAGACAGTCTAATCATATGTGCAGTAATATACAGAAACTAAGAAAGTTGTGCTTGGATTAAATTGAGATACCCAAACCCTTTCATTTCCAGAGAACTTTGATGCAGATACATTTCCCTCTCTGCTTTACAAACACAGATTTGCCTGCCCTTCCTCCCATTCCAGCTGAGCAGGCTGGACTGGCACAAGCTGGGAGGGGACCCGTGCCTGTGCCAGCCTGGACTGTCCCACACACAACTCCCACTCTTCACAGGGAGCTGCTCCCTTGGCAGGACCACGGAAAGGGACCTCAGCCTACTTCCATTTTCCATCATTCCCAAGGGACACAGCTCAGGCTACTCTTTCATTTCCAACAACACTTTGGAGATGCAGAGTTTCTAACAGAGAAGGAAAGGGAAGGTGAGATTCCAAAGGGCTGTTCTGGATTTCAGTGGCATCACTGAGTTTGACTGGTCAGGCTGTTACAGATTCCAATCTGGGTCTATTTTATAGGATTACAGAGTGGTTTGGGTTAGAAGGGACCTTAAGGATTCTTTGGTTCCAACCCCCTGCCATAGGGTTTATGAGGATCATTTCAAAAGGTAACACTAATCCTTGCATAAATATTTTTGCTAGTCTTTTAGGGTTTTTAAATTTTCAAACAAGCATTAGATAGATTTATCCAGTTACTGTGGGCAAATTTTATGCAGAAGCAATCAGTACACTCATTTTATTCCAGGAGGTTTCCCTTCAGCCAACCCAGCTATGAAGGTGAGAATTTCATCTACGTCAAAACCCTTTATCCATAACACATTGTCTTGCTAATTACAAGCAATTCAGTCATCTCATCACAATTTATGAGTGACTTTTGGCAGGTGAAATGGAGAAATGATTGTCTGTGTTTGAAGGCTGTTACAACACAGACCAACCCTGAAGCTGGTTAATATTACACCATTTTCATGAGAGCCTTTTGCACATCTCAGAGCTGAGCCCAGATGTGGAAAGACAAAATTTCTCCCATGGACAGATAACCCCTAAAAAGCCTGTCAGGGTTTTGCCCTCTGCACTGACAGCAAACATCTTGTATGTGCCTTTTCACACATTATCTTTTCATGAGCACAGTGAAGGGGTTCATGCATACAAGGGAGGAATTTATTCTAAACAACATTCTTCACTTAGATCAAATAGAGCAAAATTTGCTGGGAATCACTCCAGATGAAGCCTGGCCTGGCTGGGAGCAGCATTATTTTCTTCTTGGTGTAGAAGTCAAAAGTTACACTAACAAAAGTAAAAAAAATCCTGACTCCTGAACTACAAAAAATTCCATTTTATTCCAGGAGGTCACACACCAATGTCAAATTCTTCCTCCTTCCAGTTCATTAAAAACACACAAACACGGAGCACACACCAACCATGGGACTGAGTACCAGGGCCTTATCAGGACGGAGGCATTTGTTACTGTTAATCTACAAAAGATCCGCAGAAACAAATTAAATATTGCTTAAATTTGCTTTACCAGGACTACAAAGCTTGAACTACAGCTCTGGGCTGCAACTAGAAATTCTTGTGTTACATTGAAACATGGATGTGAGTTCCATTGTTCCATTATTCCCTTCCCATCCACTCAAAGGGCAGCTGAACCAACCCTTTGGGAATGTCCCACACCCCTCCCAGGGCTTCTCTCTGACAGCTCCCAAGCCACTTCTGCCTCCTCCCAGCTGACTTCCCTGTTTGTTACAGTTTTCTTCTTTATTAACTTCCTAATAGTCTGTATTAGGCACCTTCCCTGTCCACCACTGAAACTGCAGCCCACACAGAGCCTGACTGAACTACACCCTCTTGTCTTTAAAGTCTCATCCAGCAAAACACTTCAGCAAGAAATGAGTCTTCATCATCAGGACTTAATGGATTCAGTGACTAAAACAGATGTTGAAAATTAAACATCCTTCATAGAGCAGCGACAGCATTTGAGGCTGCAATCACTGTTCACACTTATCTAGGCAGAGGAAACCTGGGACTGCAGTGTTTATTCCAGTGAATATTTAATTAATTGACCATAATTCAGACCCATCTAGCCTAGGTGAGCAGATCACTTATCTGGGAGATGAGACACGAGTGTTTACACCCCTGCTCTACATCTTGCAAAAGAGGGACGAACACCTCGGATACCGCGGGAAGGGCTCTGCCATAACCAAGTCAGATAAAAATATTGCAATCATAGATTGATTCAGGTTGGAAAAACCCACCACGATCATCAAGTCCAACTGTTCCCCCAGCGCTGCCAAGGCCAACACTAACCCATGTCCCCAAGTGCCACATCCACACATTTTTTAAACACTTCCACCACTTCCCTGGGCAGCCTGTTCCAATGTTGGACCATCCCTTCCACAAAGAAGTTTCTCCTAATACCCAAACTAAACCTCCCGTGGCACAACTCGTGGCTGTTTCCTCCTGTCCTTCCATTAGTGCAGTGCCTCACTTCCCAGAATTTACAGAAGCCATCCTGGAGAGGAAGGCAGCCTCAAACTGTGCAAATACCACTTTTAAAGGAAATCAGATCTTGCATTGGTCTTAATCCCGATTCTTTTTGACAGTCAAATATTTTATAACACGGGAAAGAAAATTCAGTAAGAGCTCATCTTGAAACAACTGTTCATCTGCCACAGAAGTATAGCAGAGCAATCTTATTTATGTTAATGCACGAGATAAATGGTTAGAAAATAAATGCTGATCTCCTTCACTGTTTTTTTGTAGCCAAATCTATTCTCAAACTATTGGTTCCTAATTTTAAGATCCCGATCACATGGGTTAAAATTAAATTCCATCGATGCTTTCGAGCCGTGCCCTGAGCACACACAGCAAACCTGCTGAACTGCACCGTGAGGGCTTTCGGAGCTGACCTGCAACACCTCAGAGCTCCCTGGGATAATGATCCAAGGAGAACTGATGGGTTCTAAACGACATAAACACAGGGTTTATGTTGGATTTGCAGGAGCCCCGGGCCCGCGGGTGGGAAGGGAGCGCCCGCCGGGGCTCGCGGCTGCTCCGCGGGCAGCACGGGCACAGCCCCGCTGTCCTGGGTTAAAGCGGGTCCCGGAGCCGGGCGGACACGGGCCGGGGGCCGCGGGCAGTGCCGGGGATGGCCCGGCGGCTCTGGGCACGGCGGGGAGCGGCTTTTCCACCGGGAAAGCCTTTTCCAGGGGCTCTGAGGGGTTTGGATCCGTCCCGACCATCCGCGCCGCCGTGCCCGGGAGCCGCTCCTCCGGGGCAGGGAGCGGGGCGGGAGCAGCGCCAGGGCCGTGTCCCGGTGTCCCCGTGCCCTCATGTCCCGGTGTCCCGGTGTCCCCGTACCTGCGGCGGGTCGCAGCCGTGCCCGCAGTCCAGCGGGGAGGCGGCCCGGGAGGAGCAGGAGGCGCTGAGGCGGCGGCAGCCCGGGCCGTAGGTGCGCACCCGGTCGTAGAGCACGGCCCCGTCCTGCTGCGGCTGCGGAGCGGGGTCCAGGCAGGGCAGCGGCTCC
>VXBA01005117.1:2652187-2751106 GCA_013399895.1 Serilophus lunatus | reverse complement strand
GTGCTGCTGCTGCTGCTGCTGCTGCCCTGCGAACATCCCGGCGGCGGCAGCGAGTGCGGCGGGGCCGGGGAAGGACCGGTCAGGACCTGCGGGACCGGGGAAGGAACGGTCAGTACCTGCGGGACCGGGGAAGGACCGATTAGTACCTGCGGGACCGGGGCAGGACCGATTAGTACCTGCGGGGCCGCGCCCTGGGCGGGCCGGGNGCCGGGGAAGGACCGGTCAGGACCTGCGGGACCGGGGAAGGAACGGTCAGTACCTGCGGGACCGGGGAAGGACCGATTAGTACCTGCGGGACCGGGGAAGGACCGATTAGTACCTGCGGGGCCGCGCCTTGGGCGGGCCGGGCCGCACCTGCGGGCGGGGAGCCCCGGCCGCTCCCCCTCGGCGGGCGGGCGGGCAGGCGGGACACGGGACACGGGACACGGGACACGGGACACGGGACAGGGGACAGGTCCCGGGCAAGGCTGCACCACGTTCTCCTGCCCGGCAAAGGAGCTCGGCTCCCGCTCCGCCCTGAGCTTCTGGTACAGCACCATTAATGCCGAAATTAGAGAAAAATAAAGCATTGCGCTGTGCGGTGAAGCCCTTTGTTATTATCTGATTATAGCGTGTGTAGGGGAGGGTAAATCCATCGTTATCTGCTACTGAAGTAAATGACTTGAATCTTTTCACGGGAGGTGATGGACTTGCCCACAGAGCCCTTGACACCTGCAGGAGCTGCCACCTTTGTCAGCACGCAGCAAACTGTGCCTGTAGCAGCAGCTGTCTGGGAAAGGAGGACCTTCTACAAGTGCACCCCTGCACCTGCATGGAGCACAGGCAGCCTTAGGAACAGGGCCGATCACAGCACCAGATGGTTTGGGTTGGAGATTCCATAAAGAACATCCAATTCCACCTCCTGCCATGAGCAGGGACACCTTCCATTATCTCAGGTGGCTCAAACTTGACCTTGAACACAACTGCTCGGGGCACCCTGTGTCAGGGCCTCCTCACCTTCCCAGGGAAGGATTCCTCCCCTGCCCTCTGGCAGTGTGAAACCATTGCTCCTTGCCCTGTCACTCCAGGCCCTTGTCAAGAGTCCCTCATCATTACAGATGGAATACAGCACAGCACTTTCACAGAAAGGATGGACTTAGTTACTTATTCAAGATCTCACTCCACAAAGAAGAATGTGAACTCAGGTTCTTAATCCAGCATATTTTGGTTTGGGTTCCTCTGGCAGCGTCAGGCAAGCCCTAACTCAGAACATACCTTTGTTCTGCAAGGTAATGTAGCAATAACATAATTGTCCAATCTTGTGTAATAAATATTATCCTTAATAATAAACCTTAAGATTCTTAATTTTGTCAGTTTGTTTCCCCTACACACTTACTGTGCTGCAAGGTCCCACAGTACAGTCACACAGAACAAAAAGGAGTTTCTTTAGTACCATGTTAGGGCAAAACACCCTTGAGGTGATGGAGCAACATCAGCTGCATTGTCCTCCACTGGCCACTCATTGAAAGCTGTGTCTCTGAAATGAAAAAGTGCTCACCAAATATGTTCAACAGGTGATGGGCAAGCTGTGGATTTTAGGATGAGGGCCTACAACAATATTTTAAGGTACTGTGGAATCTGGATACATACTCATCCTATATAAAAAGTTTCTCTTTTCCTTCAGGCATTAAACCCAAACAGACACCCTACCTTACATAGAAGTGTGTATAAAAAGCTTTTGAGGTAAATTCTACCCCATTGGTTTCAAAAGAACTGTATGCAAAGAAAGCCTTCTCTTCAAGCCTCATTTTTGGTTCACCAGCTTGGAAAAGCTGCTTCTCACAAAACAATTAAAGACCATTTCCTAGAAAGAACAAAATACAGTTCTAATAGCCCAGTCTCTATTTTACACAGCCCATAAGAAACTCTTGTAGCTTCAGCAGGAACCTACAGAAACTGCAGGAATACTCCTCAGGGGAAAGAAAGGTCCTGTAATATAAAGTATGGAAACATGGTTGGTTTGGCAGCTCAGGAATGTTACCTGTGTGCAGCATATTGCCCTGCTTAATAAAGACATTTCTACAAGGGTCAGCACAAAGCAAGCCCCAAGTCATCCCATTGTAATGGAAATATGGAACAGCTTCCAGAAAGCTTTGTAGATGTGGGGAGGATTACAGGAGTCATAAATAACAACAGCAGGTAATACACGCACGGTAATCTGTACCAGGTAATGAAAAGAGCCTCAAACAAAGCTTGTGAATTTTAATGTGACCAAAGTCCTCTATACATCCAAACCCTGGGATGATGCTGCCCTGTGCCATGCAGGGTGTTCCCTGGGCTGTAGGAGTTGTGGCTGTGACAAAAATACTCACTGGGGAAGATCATTATAAGCAATGCATTCTCATGCCTACACTTAGATTATTTAAGTTATTTGTCGAGGCAGAGAGGGTTAAGAACCGGCAGCTGCACCCCATAAGCAGTTTGATGAAGCAGAGATAAAAATCTGCTTTCAGCTGAAAGGAAGGCTTTAGGGATGGAAGTGAAGTCAGCTGGTGAGCAGAGGCTTTGTTTTTGTGATCCTCCCTTTGAAGGCAGAGCCATCGTGCGCTTGAGGTTTGGTGGAAGGTGCCTGTCTGCAGTCCCTGATCCAGAGAGCCCACTGCACCCACTTCATCTCTATTAACCCTGGGCTGCCTGGCTCAGGATGTGCTTATCAGGGACAACACCTGGCAGAGAGAGAATCCAAGCAAGAAGATGCCTCTCTCTCTCCTTCCAAATGGCTGGGACAGCCTGGCTACAGGGCTCCGCTCTTGTAGCAGCTAAAGCTGAGCACTAATTGCCTATAAAGACGGTGCAGGGCATTTTTAGTCATGAGAGCAGATGTCTGGAACTTGCTGTTCAAATCACAAGTACATCATTGGCTTTTAAAAAAGCTCTGTTCATTCAGAAATTGTTTATAGCAAAAACTACTCGGTGATGGCCACAGCCCACTTTTGGCAGGTCAGGCTTCGTGACTTGGCCTTCTCTGGAACTTCTTGGATAAGCAGATTGTGCTTTCAAGGGTCCACCCTGGGGCAGAGGGGATTTAGAAGAACCAGGAGGTGAGTGGGGAAGGGAAACAACAGACGAGTACTGAGCAAAGGTCTGGCTAGGGAAAACCCTGTTAGTGTTGGAGTGTTGGCTCTGTGGCACCTGGAGCCCCATCTGCCACATTTCCATGGCAATTTGAGGATAGAGAATGCTGAGGGAAAGGATGACGGGTTGTTTTTCATACTGCCCTTCTGGTTTGTGCCTCTGCAATGACAACACACTCTTCTTCCCACGAGACAAAAATGAAAGAGCACATAATGGGAATACCTTGAATTGTTTTAGGACAGCATCAGTTGGCTATTTATATTTTAATTAAAAGCATAAGAACAACTATACTGCTTCAGATCAAGACACCACTTAGATCTCAAGCAGTAGCAGGTGCTAAAGAACCACCAGTATATTCCAAAAAAAAAGCCAATACTTTCCTACTCCAACTATTTTCAGCTCTGAGTATTTCATAAGGACATTATGGGGTTTTTCTCATCATAACCTCCCTTGCTCCTTGAATCCATGCAAACTTCTTAAACCCACAAAGTCCTCTGGAATTCCAGCAGATTTGTCACCGAAGAACATCCTTTTGATCCTGACTCCCTGTTCCACAGCCTCCAGCTCTTCCATACAACTTCATCATTTCTCCATTAAGTCCTTTCTCCTCCAGTCTAGAAAAGAACAGCCCTATTCAATCTCCTGCACAGATATGTTATGCCATCTCATGAGTGATTAATGCCCTTTTAATGACCCTTTTGCAGTGCTAATAGACCCCTGAACAGTATTCCAGGTGTGGAAAAATCATGGATTTACACAATGGTTCGATGATATTTACTTTGTGTTCTCTATTATTTTCCTAACAGCATCTAATGTTTGATTTACAGAATTCAGGGTAGCATTTAAAGACTATCATTTACCTTGCTGGCATTAACTCATGATTAAACCATAAAGTCTGAAGGAAAATGCTCTTATTCCATTAATATGTTCCTTGTAATTGTTAAAGTTTATACACTTCATAAAAAAAAGAGTAATCCTTGGAATATACAAAAAAATCTAGACTTAAAAATTGCATCTGTTGATTAATAGCTAAAGTGATTTATCATATAAAATTGTCAAGGACCATGCAAATACACTCCTACTTTTGGTGTTCCAGCAAAGAGGAAAAAGAATCTTTGTAATGTAGTATAACAGAAGTGCATGGAGTGCCAAGACAGAATAAAATGACTGTTTTATAAGGACCCTGGGTTTGTGGTGGCTGTCAGGGTCTTCAGCTGCTCAAAAAACTGTATTTCATTCTATGAAGTCAAACAATACAGTGCTGCCCTTACCCTGAAGCAGAAGTCACCCCTTTGTTCTGACCATTCTCCCGTTTGAATTACTAAGGTTATTTAACAGTCAATTTACTTTGTTTCAGGTAATTAATACTACGCAGGAGATTGGTGATCAACCAGAAAAAACTCTCATTGAGCAACTTTTCTCCCACCCATTAAAGGTCTTATTCAGCATCCTAAGGAGTGAATGACTCAGTTTAATGAAACACTGCCAGTTATCATTTACCAAATATCAACTGAAAAAAACCCACCCCTCCAGAACATAACATTGTATGATAAATATGGGATGTTACCCAACAATAAGGCTTAGTACAAAATAAAAAGACTTTCTTCATGACACTGCAGAAGTCCTGTGAGCATCATCACTGATATCTCTATTATGCTGCCAGTTCTAATTTATAGTTCAGGGATGCTCCAAGAAAACTGATAAAGGAAAGGGCCTGCAGACATGTGGAACAGTGAGCAGCAGCTGATCTGAGGAGTCAGAGATTTAAAGTTTCAGCCAAGGAATGATATTACATTCATTATGACCAAAGAGCAGAAAAAGAGTTCAATTCCAAAGCACCAATTTGCATTTCCCTCTCCTGCACAGACTGCCTGAGGAACAATCCTCTTTATTAAAGAGATAAAGGAGCTGCCCTTGTGACAGACTAAAACAAATGGTGGTACCTTGGATTTTTGGGGGGAGAACAAGACAGGGATTTGGGTGTTTATTTATCATTGCTGTTACTTGAATGCACATGAATGAAATGTGCACAGCTGATCTGCTTTTTAAGAAAATCTGAAATCATTAAGCAAGTAATGCAGAAGAATGGTTAAAATTTGTCCTAAAAATTAAGAACTGTATAATATAAATTACTAAAAGCAAGGGAATAAGTCCTTATAATACATAAATAAAATCCTGGGCTGTTTTACCATCCAAAAACCAATCAAGGTAAAAGAAGATGTAGTTAATTTCTGATGCATCATCATCTCCCCATTATTCAACTGCTATAAAATTTCTATGGCCAGTTATGAAAGGGGATTGAAATTTAAAATAACAAGTGCCGTGAACAGTTCTTTGGTCAAAGTATGTCATGGGTACACATAGAATAGAACAAAATATCTGAGTGCCTTGGACAATCTGGGCACAGAGAGTGGAGCAGGGATGGTTTATTTGGGCCAGGAATAAACTACTACTAATTGTTGTAGCAGCCAGACAGGCTGACTGAAATGCTTTGTCCCACATTGGGACCTACAGAGGGTCTCTTTACACCACATTATTTGGTTAAATATTATATTATAACATAAATCTTTCTGTCATGAAATGTGGGAGGTTTTTTCCATAGTTCCTCTACCTTGGAGTGATCTAAGTTTCGCTTATATTCCTAATAGTATATTCCTACAATTTATACCTGAAATCATGTAACAGAGAATATGCTGTTTTGTCTTTATGCAACATGGAAAAGTTTCCAGGTTATGGATGCATTTACCAAATTTTTGGTTTTGCTGAAGTAAAAGAAGGTGCAGAATTTAATTTGAAAAAAATATTCAATTTGAGCCCTTACAACTTTTGAGAAAGCTTACATTTCTAATTTGTCTCTTACTGGGCAGGTAGAAAGCAAGAAACCAACCTAATAAATAGTGGGTTTTTTTCCCTAGATCTGTAGTTGCTCCTCTGGGATTTCAGAGACAGAGCTCATGACAGTCCTCCCACATCTGTTTCATCAGCTGATTAAAAGGCAGATCTCTGAGGAGGGAACAAGTTTTTGGATGCTGGGCGTTCCTCTAACCAGCTCATTATTAAGAGAAACCACTTTATGCACCATCAGCAACTTGGCAGCATAAACATGAAACAGTTCTTTTAAATAGGACTCGATGTTTTGGTTGTGAGATCTTCTCTTTATGGCTTTTATCACCCATTTGAGCATAAAAGTTTTCGTTATCTTTTAAAACCTTTCAGCACAAGAAGGAATTCAAACAGAGCCTTGTGTAGAGCAATGAATATTTGGTTTCCTGATGGTGTTGTATGATTTGCGGTGTGTTTTGGATTTTTTTTTGAAGCCCACAAGCCACCTGACAAGTTTTAACTTATTTTTCCAAAAGGGAGATCCTTGTGCTGATAGGGACAGAATGTGCTGTTATGCTTAATGTTCTAACTACTCATTATTTGCATCTCAAGTTGGAAAAGAGTCAAAATCAAACCATTTCAGCTACACATGCATTTTGATTTTAATTTCACAATTAGAACAATTGCAGTTTAAACCCACAACTGCTGGGATTTTTTGAGGAAGGCATTTTCAGTTGGACTCAGTTCCACTGACTGTTCTCTGACTTGCTTCACTGGTGCCCACTGGAAGCACAGCAACTGCCCCTCTACCCAACCTAGAATATAATAATTAATTGTACCAAAGTAAAACCACTCCTGTACAATGCTGCTGGCAAAACCAGTCACTGCCGTGAGCCAGTGATGTACCCAGGGTTAGAAAAGAGCTTTAGGAAGCACAGACAACCCTGCAATTCTTTTTTCCCCTTCAGCATCTCCCTCAGATGAACATTTCAGGAATCACCTTGGTACATGTGGGGTAACACACAACTCACCATTCTGGTGAGTGTTGTCACTGACTCAAAGGCCTTTTTTAGTTTTAGCCTCTCAATCTGATTCCCCTTTTCTCACCTACATAAATTTCCTCCTGGCTCAGACAACCACATTCAGCTGGGTTGTAAGTGCCATTTTAAACCAGCCCGTGGTGATATGGAGCATTACTTGTTTCTTAGGAATAAGTTACACTTTGCACCTTCCTCCAAAGTAGGTCTGTCCACCCATAGTCTGTATAAAGCTACGGGGTAAGAACAAAGTCCATGGAGCAGTGAGAGGTTAAAGAGTCTTGTCTGTCACTAATTGCCTTCCCTTTCCTCGTTTACAGCACCTTAACAACGGGGTGGTTTCCCCTCATCCCTGGATATTGGTGTTCTAAGCCAGCAGCTCTGAAGAGGTTCCCTGTTGTGGGATTACTGAGGATTTATGTAGGTGTATGAGTCTACACATGCACAATACCACAATTTCACGCTGTTATTTTAATCTGGTATTTTAGTGTTTGTATTAGATTATTCACTTTTTCCTTAAACATTTCTCCATTTTACAAAGATGAACTTAAATACCACCAGAGTGTGTTTTCTACACTACCTTATTCACACATAGGTAATACTTCAGCTTCCCTGCTCTGCTTTCAGCTGCCTCATTCACACATAACTGTTCTTTTACAATTGTTTTTTTTGTGTGCATTATCGTATTTGTTAAGTCTTCACTTACATAATTTGTCAGATATACACATACTAAAAAGCAAGTTTACCGAGAGACATAAAACAAGCCTCTGCCTGATGCACTATTGCTGCATTAGTTCAGTTTTAAAGAATCTGCTTTAACACTCACTTTCTTTTATCCTGAAATAATGGAATAACAACCCCTTCCCCCAACTGCTCCGACAGCAGCAGGTTCTGGAGCACGTTGGTGAAACTGCAGTTCTGTTCTGCCTGGAGCACATTTCATTGTTCAGAAAGACACATTTTCCATCTCATTCTATCTGTTACACAGAGAACTTATTAACCAAGAATTAAGGTGCTTCTCTTGAGTGAAGAGCTGGGTCATTGAATTGGTACAAGTACCTTGGCACACTCATCAATATTCGGTAACTTCCTTACCTTCTGCTGCTGTTAGAGCTGTAACAAACCGGGATCTTCAGTCATGAACACCTTCAGGCTTTAACATAAATTAAGAGGGACTTCAAAACTTTTAAAGAGGCTGTTTTAAGACTTCCCTGTTTGCATAAAATCTTAAAGACAACATGAGATGTTTGGACAAAACGGTTCTTACTTGAGAGGTTGTTGAAGGTAATCAAAGTGAGACATTTTTACTTCCTTTGAAATGGAAATAAATTGACATTTGACTTCCTTTGCATTGGCCTTCCATGCTAATTTACACCATCTGAAAAACAAGATTTGCTATTTTAAGATAAGAATATTGGATTTTAAGAATGGAAGGATAAACAAGAGGTGACAAAGTTCAGGTATGAGATGTTTGCCCTTGGGGATGGCCGGGGTTGTACCTGGCTTCCCTCACTTATCAGCTGTTCTTGTTAAAGCTGCTGCTAAAAACCTGGTTTAATAATATTAACAGTGACCACCACCACAATTTCACTGTGTCAGAAAAGATGTTTCCCCATTTCTTGCAGTCTAACTCCTCTGTCTCTGAGGAGGATTATCCACAGAGTAGGATGGAAGCATTTTACACCACAGAGCACAGGGATAAAACAGTGTACAAGGAGCAGGTGCTTTACAGTGAGAGTGAAGAGAGAGAACAACTGTGTTCCTCACAAGCTACTAACTCACAAACTACCAATTCTGTGGTCAGTCTAATTTACACTATCACTTTCAGAACACAGTAATTGCCTCATTATTTTAATTGCAAGTCAACCCAACTGATCAGTCAGAAGAACCTTCTACCTGTGGCCAAAGTAGAAGATGACTATCAGGAGCCTTTCCTAAATGATCCATTAGTTCCTACCTATCAGTGCAGTTCCAGGGACATGGCTGGCCTGGAGTATCCAGTCTGTAGTTTTAGGAACTGGGAAGAGTTCTGGAAAATCATCAACTATCAATAATAAGTTTTCCTAATGACAGGAGCAGAAGAAAGAATATTCTTTAAGCAGGAGGACTAGCTCAAACCAGTTCTGCAGGAATTGTCACTCACCAAAGATCAAGAAGAATGTTAATGTGCAATCAGTGAACAGAATAGGAGCCAAAACTTGATATAAGGCACGTAATGAATAATGCTTTACAATCAGCTTCTCTACACCCACAGCACCTCTAAATTTATAAACCATCCATGCCATTGGATGGATTTAAATGCATTTCCCAGCATCAAAGGGTACCATCCAATCTGCTCTAAACACAGCACCATATTGGGACTGAGCAGACCATTCTGTTTGTTAGAAACCCACCAGAATGTGCTGGTATTTATATCTCATAAAAGCTGTTCAGTCAACACAGTACAAAGACCTCTGATTTCACTGAATGCATAAACACGTGTGAAGAATTTCATTCTGGGATCCTGGACATGAGAGAGCTCTCTGTCAAATGAGCTTCACCACTATTCCCCCATCCCAGTGAATTAAACACCTTTCCACCTGGAAAAACTGTCCTGGCTTCACGGATTAGAGTTTCAGAGTTGAAATGACAAACTCTGAATTTGCCTACGACAGATATTTCTAAGGAAAATGCAGTACAGCTCCCTGGAGACAAACATTTGGTGGGTTTCCAACCTCCCCCCCAAAGATCCTGTTTTTGAGGGGCAGGATTCTGAGGATGCAAAATCATCTCAGTTTTTGTTACATTTCTGTGTGGACTTAGATTTGTTGGTGTCTATTTTATGACTATGACATCTCAAGCCTGGAAGAATGACTGTTAAAATTCCATTCATACTGTAAAGGTACTTTGTGAGTCTTGGAAGAAAAGCGAAGAGAACTCAGGACTGTCATGTACCACTGCAAAACCTGCTTCTCCAAGCCTGAATAGGTAATAAAGCAATAAACCAGCAGAACAAAATCATGTCAGGGTCATAATCTGACAAGGAAAGGAAAGGAATCTAAACTAGCCTCTCTGAGGCTGAAAAGGAACCAGACCAGCTTTATTGCTTTTCTTACTTCATGGACAATGGAAAGTGGAAGGACCTTGAGAGGTCCTGTCACACATGTGCCCAGGCAGGATCAGCTGCACCCAAATACATCCTAAAGTTTGTCAGTCCCTTTCTAGCAACAGCACAACCTCTGTAGACAATCTGTTCCACGGATTAACTCTTGTCATCAGAGTATTGTCCTCAAGTTTATCTTCAATTTCCCTTGCTGCCACTTCAGACCGTTATTAGTAAAACTGTTTGTGATGAACAGAGAAAAAAATGCCAATTGCTTTCAGAGGTTAAAGAGATAAATAATCTCAAAGAAATTGCCACTTAAAAAAATTACCAAATTACCATAAAGGTATTTATATAGGAAAATACAGAAATTTTATAAAATAAAGTAATATTGCACATAAGCCATCTGGCTCACTTTAGTAAAATGTGCATGTAATTTAATTTCATAATTCAAATGTTTATAGTAAGAAAACTCTAGAACAACAGAACAGACCGTGCTGTGTAAGCCTTACAGATTAGGGCAGAAATGAGTATTTCAGAGTCATCTCAGCCCAAGGCAGTGGCAAAGATAAGTGACGAGGCAACTTCGTGGTGGCTCAGGCCCAAAACAGTTTTGGTTTGTCACCTTGGTGTTGTTTTGAGTCAATGGCAACAAACATCAGCCTTGTGCAAGCATTTTATGCAGAGAATGATGGGAATTAATCAGGAAGGTGCTTCGTAGGGTGGAGTTAAACTTCAAAGGCAGTGAAATAAAGACCAGTCCTCACTACCCTGAACAGCTGCCCTTCTATTGTAATTAAATAGCATGTTAATTTCCAAGTGTTATGACATTTAATCAGCTATACAAAAATAATAATAATGATGATGATGATAAGCCTCACCACCAAAGTGACGACAACAAGCCAAGATCCCATCCCAGTGTTTGTAAAAGTTGTTGCAGACAAGTCATTCCAGAGCATAAGGACTGTCCAAAATATTTTCTTGGAACATATCCTGGTAAAATTCCTTTCTTTAAAGAGAAACTTTGCAAAGAATGCCACTCACCCTACTCACCAAATGAAACAACAACAATCCTCTGCCCTTGTGTTGCATCTATTTATCCCTGTAAAGATGGGAAATATTTTTTTTTCTTTTTAGTCAGGACATATTCATGAAAAATTGTTATTTTGCAGCATTTTACAGGAGGCAGATCAAGTAAGGACGTGGCAAATGATTGATTCATTACAAGTCACAAATAATATTGCAGCTGCAGACCCTAAATCAAAATCTTGATTTTTATTCTCTGATTTCCCACATAAGAAACTGAATTGATATATCCATTACTTTTTTCTGTAGCACAGGAATTCCATAAGCTGTCCTTCAACAAATAGGTTTTCTAAAGCAAACCCCACAGACCTTTTGAGAAAACGCTAAACCAGTAAAAATATGACAGAATTGGTAAAAAAATCCACCAAAACACAAAATATCCCAACAAAAACCAAAACCCCAAAACCAACAAAAGCAAAACCCCAAACCCCCAATCAAAACCCCCCAAAAAGTGCAGGTTTTGAAGTATATGGGGTGAAAAAGAAAGGATCAGCCAATGAACCTCAGCCTTCCTACTGTGGGTTTTATATCTTTTCCTTGTGCATTCCCAGTTCTTAGAGCTCAGGTAATAGCTGGTTATGTGAAGGGAATTTCTTTTGTTGTGAGGTTTTGTATGTTTGTTTTTCAGTTAGCCACTTCCATCAAGCACAAACCCCACTAGTGATACCTTATTGCTGGTTAGGAAAGTCTTCCTGGGCTGTTACCAGGAATTCTTGGGAATGTCACATCCCTGTTACATTCCAGCCATATTTCATAAGGATAAAAGCAGGAACAGGGAAGAAACATTAGAAGAAATTATTAATTCTGAGTGCAGTGATATAACGAAACCAAAGCCTGAATTCCAGGAGCCACCCTGGCAGGGAGAAAACTCACTCTCAGGATAAAGGGAAGGAATGTAGTCACAAGGAGCCACAAGGCTCTCCCAGCCTGGTCCATGTAATGAACCAAAAATGCTTCTGCCTGCTCTGCACACGTGTCCAGCCCTCCCCTGGGATGTGCCTGGCACATCACCTGGCTCAGCAGCAGTGCCTGGGAGCAAGGAGGTGCTTTCTCCAGAAGAGGTTTTTTTCAATTATTTTAAAGGGCAGCCAATTTACCTCCTTTTCACATATTTTGCCAAATAGTGACAGAAAGGAATTTTCTGGTGAACTTGGTCTTATCTTCAAGGCTACTAATTTGGCAAAACAATTACTTCCAACCGCTTCCTAACAATCCCCAATTAATTAATTTTTTCATGTGCATCACAGCCAAATGAGAGTGCTACCAGCAGGAGCATTTTTTACTGCATGCTATGTGCTGTTTCCCACACTTTGCACTGGTGCTATATTTGTTATTTAGAACAAACCCAGATTGTTCCTGGAACTGTGCCTATAGAAACTCCTGCTGTAATGTGTTTATATGATCTATAATTACAGGCAAGCTGCAACCTGTCCACAGCCACTGCAGAACAAGTTGCATTATCAAACACATAAGCCAGTCTCTGGATCAACTATTCCATCTGATAAATTCCCTTTCTTCAGCTGCTACTGTCAGAGAAATTAAATGAACACAGGTTGCATTTTTGAGCTTGAGTAGAAAAGAAATATAAAATATTCCAAGCCAGTAAAAGAACATTTAAAACTACCGAATATTTCCTGATGCAAAGGGGTGTCAAGGCACTAAGGCTGAAGATTAAGCCAAGAGGAGTTCATGTCAGGCATTTGCATTTGAAAATCCTTGTCAAAAGCCACAAACAAGATGCAGGAACAACCATGGTCCTCACCTGCCAACGGAGTCACAGCATTCCAGCAGCTGAGCCTGTGCACACAAATAGAAATGGCACAATTGGGTTACAAACCTGGCAAACAACAGGTCATTATAGGGTTTAATCTAAGTACTGGGTCAAGATAAGTAATTAGGACAGTCTTAGTACCTGTAGGGAGAAAATTCTTTATAGATAAAACATTTTATTTAAACAGAAGAGTTGAAAGGTTTCATTATTAGAATGAGAAAGGTTTGGTTATTAGAATTACTTTGATGGGTTTCACGGACAGACTTTTAATACTATTTAAACAAAATATTTTATGTATTTCTGACAACCCTCATCTAAACAACTATTTTCTCAATAAAAATTGTAAATACATGCCAGTAATTTTCTGTTAATGCATTCTTTTATTCAAGGCAGCAAGTTACCAAGAGTTTTCAAATAACTGTAATACTCATGAATACTTTTATTCCCATCTATTAAATATCTCTTTCATATGTGATGTCTGAGACAGATTTATAGAACCTTGCTCAATCCTATCTGATCTTTTCCTTATATGCCATTGTATGACTGTTGCTCCACATACACCAGAGCAACTCAGATAAAAGGGATTCTGATGGGATTTTGGGATATTCATTCCATTTACTCTGGAACTGAGCCAGAGGATCACGTGCAAATCCACTGCATCCCAAGTGCAGAGGGACAGGCAGGGCAGGAGCTGGTGCTACAGTTTGCCATTTTATAATTTTATTTTCTTCACAAATCTTATTTTGAATCAGACCCAAAGCTAAAAGATGGATTTTTCAATTCTGCAATGGATGTAGTCAAAGGACAGCTGGGCTCTCTGAAAGCAGGTGCAGATGGCAAAGCTCTTGCAGGGGCAATCCTACAAAATTTGGTAGCAAAATTGCACAGTCTGCCTTGTCAACTCACTAAGGACATTCCTGCAGATGTGGGGAAATATCTCACAATTTCTAATTTGTAATTCCAGCAATATTTTGTATGTGTGAATTAAATATTATTTTTTTTTTGTTTGGTCTTGCTTGACACATATAATCAAGGGCAAGAAAAAATTATACAGTATTTTCATCCTGTATTTTCAGCACAAGTGTTTTGTGTTTTCTGTTACATCAGGACTTTATTCAAGATGATACAAGGAGTTAATGAATGCTGGTATCTTGTACTGACTGATAAAGGGGAAGGAGAAGTAAACAAAAAGTTCCTTCCTGAGGTCACTGTGATTCTAAGGGCATTACAGACACGTTTGACATTTAACCTTCCATGGAAAAAATCCATAAGAATTGCATTCTGAGCTCTTACAGCTCCAGCTCTTCTTTCCAAACTCTGCAGATACACAAAGCTACACAATGTTTTAATCAGGAAAAGAACTCCGCTCATTTTTTAAAATGAAAGTTTTCTACAGCTGCCTGATGTTCTTTTGAAAGAAACCTGTCTTTCATTTGAATATTAATAACATTTGAACTAATACAGGGAGTATAATGTGTGTCATTTCACTGGAGAATGTTACTTAATTACAAATACACCAAATTATCTCCTAATGGCAAGAATTTCTGGTTAGGAAAACGGCTAATGCTGTACATTTAATAAATCTAGATTTATTCTAAACATTAATAACACCTCAATGTGTAAAGTATTATAAACCATTCCTACACAAACCCCCAATATTTGAATTTACCAGCTAGTAAAAGTGACAGATCCATCATTATAGTGGTAAGCCAGTGAAGATTCTCAGCTGATAGGGAAATGTGTCTATATGGGACTGGGCTCTTCTTCTCTCAAGTTCTATTATGAATTGTAGGTTACTCAAGGTAAAACATTTCTGTCTCCTGCCTGCCCTGTATTACAAAGTGCAGAACTCCAAGTCCTAACAGTAAATGCTCCCTTCTCATGTAACAGCTCCAGGCAAAGCTGATCCCAGCTCATCCCAACAGCTTCAGGTGGGGGACTTTTGATGTCCCTTTCCTATGATGTGTAAATATGTAAATATAAACGTATGTATGTGTGAATACAAATTTATAAAATACCTTAGGCAAATTATTCTGCAATATTCCTTTCTCCCCAGCACCTTCTGCAGTGTGATCTTCTCCCCACTGCTCTCTGAGGGCTGTCAGATCTGAGGGGGCACGTTGTGACCTCAGTGACATGGCAGTAAATACCGAGCAACTGCCCCGCAGTTAATGGAATTAGTCCCCTCAGGAAAATTTAAGTGAAGAATTTTCCCCATTCTCCTTCACTGAGGCAACTGAATTTCACCAGCCCAGTGATGACAGGGAACTCCTTCTGATTAGATTCTATACCACCACCCCAGATGTTGTGCTCTTCTTGCACACCCAGAGTATTTAACATTAACCCACAGCTGATATTATCAGTTCTACAGGAACAATAAAGTAAAAGCCCACCTCCCACATTCTTGCACAGCAGCACCTCAGCAGTGCCTGTTTTTTTGGAATACCTATATTTTACCTTTTTTTTTAAATCTATTTTTGGAAAAGCTATCCTGTCTTTTGGGACAGTTCTGCTGCCATGCTCTGGGGGTTCCCAGGGCCAGGGCCAGTGAGTGCTGGCCCTTTGAAAAAGCACATTTAGATAGGCCATTGAAGAGAATTCTGCTTATGAAGAAGGCTGTTGATTTGAGTCAAGCAATTTTATAATTATGTGTTTCTCTTCAGGTGGAATTCTGGATGTTATTTTCTTTGATATCTTTGTGACTCATGCTTCAGTTGAGCAAAGCAAGCTTCAATTTGCTAATGCAAGTGTGTACAAATTTGAAACTGGTTAGGTTGGGTGTGTCTGCCTATAGAAACACACATTTTTTAGTTTCCAATGAGTGTTACTGGTGCAAAATTATCTGGCTACATCTTAGTTGAATTTAAGTATTTCATAGTTTGAATACCATTCTTTAAAAATTAATTCAACTGGGTAACTGCTGATGTTCAGTGCAGGAAAACTGAATTAATTATGAAAAAAACAGTGAGTGAGGCAGAAGTTGTCTCTCTTGCTCAGGTCACAGGGGTTATACAACCAGTTGGCAGCACTTCACATCTGTTGTATATGCAGGCCCACATCCCTCACACAGCCTATGGAAAGCAGGGGACAAAAAGCCCCCCAGTTTTCATTTGAAAGAGTAGAGAAGTTATTCTTTTTTTTTGTTTTCCTTCAGGCTGTAGCTCCTTGTTTGCAAAGCTTAGAGCAAACCTGCTCCCTCTTTCCCATTCTGCAGACACAGAGGAGCACAGCCCGCAGCTCCTTTCTCTTGTGATGTGGAGCATTTCCAGCATCATTTGCAGGGATTCATAGTCCATTTTATGTAGATGCTATAGTACCAGTGAGACAAACTCCTGAAAAAATGCAGTTTGCATTTAAATGTAGGTAACTCTCCCCAGTGCATTTCCTGGTACTACAGAAGTCCTGATTTATCACACACTTGCAGCATATTGTAGGAAAAAATCAAGGCTTACAAATCACTGTTTCAATGTACTGATTCACTGCTTTGCAATATAGTTTTTGTTTATTATTTTTAAATGTATAAATATGTGGAAATTAATTGCAGCATTTGCTTTCTCAAAATAAATATGTTTTTTCATCTATCAATCCAAATGTTTCCAAAGAACTGAGTGATTAATATCGTCTCTAAAACTGTGATTATGTCAATAAACATAAAGCAAGATATTGGACTAAGAATGACTCCAACTGTGAGTGATTTATAGTGATAAAAATACACAGATGCCATCTGTACCAACAGAAGAGCACTCGTCACAAATTTGTCTTATGGTAACACTTCCCTCTCATTTATACTGAAACCAGCACTATTTCTTTTCCAATGGTAGTGACAGTAAAATATGGCCACTTTTCTAATGAATAACTTAACAGTGGGAGAAATACACTGAAAAACCATGAATTAAACTCCTTCTGTGACTCACTGAGGGCTTGCAGGATGGATCACTGAATGCTTAGCAGACATCCAGCTCAGCCCTGCTCTGCTAACCCAGGAGCTGCCTCCACCATGAGAGGGGGTTGGGGTGTAACACCCCCCTGCCTCTCACAAAGAAAATGCAAACAAAAAACTACCTCAACCCAAATGGCCAAAGCTTTAGGTTCAGAAGCCAGTCTAAGTCATTAGTCTGACTTCATCAGCTTGTCTGATGCTTGGCAGCATCTTTGCCAGTTCAGCATTAAGCAAGAGGGCCATGGGGTATGGACCAGGGAAACCATGGCAGGCAGTGAGCACACAGTGATAAATATCAGTCAACTTCAAATGAAGATCAAAAGAAAAGGAGAATTTAAATGAAATCTGCACACAGAGAGCTTTCATGAGCAGCAGTTGCAGAAACAAAGATATGATACCCAAAGCATTATTAATTTCTAACCATGCACCACATACTGCAAGGGTGAGCCTGGTGAGGGGTTACCATCATTATTATCACTGATTACCAAGTGTAATAAACCCATGGCAAGTGCAGGAAGCAAGGGAGGTTCTACCTGGGTCCCCCTGAAGATGCACAGCCACACCTGGGCTGCCTTTGCCTCATATTCTCAGTTCTGCCCTGATTGTGATCATCCGTGGATGTCCAGAGGAAGATGAATAACACACTCCCACAGCCCTTCAAAAATATTTCTTACTAGCAGTGGCCTTAAAGTACCCTTGCCTTGGGTTCTAAAATATGGCAAGAATGTAAATTAAAGTGCAAGTAAAGCTGTATTTACTTCTGATTTTTGTTCTGCCACTGCGCCTCCACCCCCACTTCTATCAGTGCTCCAGCCCTGCAACATTTCCTTTGTATCAGAAAGCTGACAGATTTAGCTCCTGAACACTTCAAGCTAGTTTTCATGTTGAAATTTAGGAAAACAGAACAGCTGTCATTCAAACATACTTTACAAGCAGCAAGCCTGTTCACTTTCAAATGTTTATTTCCCAAAAATCAACACTTAAATGACATGTCCTACTGACACGTCATGAAAACCACATTCTGATCTGACAGACATGTGGAACAAACATGTGCCAGAGCCTGGGGTTCCAGGGTTCTCACACAGCTGATCCTGGGGATATGTCTCATAACTCTTTTTTTCCGTGCTTTAAACTTCGGAGGTTTTGAGTCCAGTGGTCACTCTCAGTCAGGTTATGAACTGACCTTCTTCCAGTGAGATAATTCCACCTGAAGCAATTCACTGCACAGCCACAGGAATGGATAAACAGCAACTTGCCACAAGCTGAATGGCTGAAGCTGCTTATTCCATGCAGATTTTATGATTCTGCTACACTCAATTCCAGGATCTTTTTCCTCCCTTACCAGACTGTGAGGCTCAGAAGCCTTCCCTTACCAGCTGGGCAGGGAGCACTTGTTCATGAGCTCTCTTATTCATAATTTGATGTTACTGTAAAGTCTTCACTAAATCTTCTAAAATGAAGTGCCACACAAAAATCCCATTTATCAAGGACACAGTTAAAACTCAGTTCATAATAACTTTTCCTGTAAGAAATCAAATAATTTTTAAATTCCATAGAACTCCCACAGAAATGGAAAATGAAATCACTGTACTACACATCAGACAACCTCAGCAGTTTAGTTTCCATCACTTAAGCCTTGCTAAATTCTAAGGGGTGAATTTTCAATTCCAACTTTGATGCTGCTCTGTTCATTATCAGGTTTTCCATACCAGCCAAATTCCGCCTACGTGCCAGCAAGACATGCAAAATGGTTGATCTGAAATTATTTTCCCTAATGACATTTTCTTTTTGGATGCAAATAAAAATTGTGTCTAAAGCTGTATCTGTATAAATCAATTACATGAATTACATGGCTTGATCCAAGCAGACACAAGTAACTACAATGCTAAATTAAATAACTGCACATGAAAATTCCATGAAAATACAGTCTTGGTCTTTAATATTCCTTGTTCACCTGTTAGCAACCAGCATTTTGGGCATTTCTCTGGCGGTTTGCCAGCCAAAATGTTCATTCTAAAGCAGAAAGCATTCACTCTTAGTATGACTGACTGGATTTTTACTGTTAATGGTAAAAGCCCAGCAAGCACCAGATAGTTCTCTGTAAATCTGCCTATGTGTGTATATATATATATATATATATATATATATATATATATATATACACACACATATGTGCTATTAAGTAAAAGTTGCATAATTTTTTATGCTGTCTATACTGCAAAATGCTTTAATCTGAACTGTTTTCTCTCGAGAAAAGTGATGGAAGATTCCATCAGGTCTCTGCACTCATCAATACCCCCATCCTCAGAACAACACAGCGTGAGTAAATTAAAAATGTGACTCAAGACTGGAAAAAAAATTTTTACATTACTTGTTATAAATCTACAAAGAGAAACTGCATCCATATACCAACAGTTTTTATACTTTCATATCGAAAAATTAATAGGAGAACGCAAAGGCCGGGCTGGATGGGGCTCTGAGCACCCTGGGACAGTGGAAGGTGTCCCTGCCCTTGGCAGAGGGTGGGACAAGAGGGGCTTTAGGGTCCTTTCCAACCCAAACCAGTCTGAGATTCTCTAATTCCATACAGGAAAGATCAGACAACTGAAAAGAAATGTCCCACTACAATTTGCGTATGAAACAACTCGTAGTGTGTAGAACAAACAAGGTTAACAAAGGGTGTGTTCTGTCTACTGAAAAAGCAAAACAAAGGTAATAATCTGCTAACATCCCACTTTAGTTCTCACTGTGGGTGTGTAACTCTGTGCTGTTATCAGAGGGACCTGCTGGCTCCCAAATGTTGTGCCCATTTTACATCCCCTTGCACCGCCCCGTTCCTCCACAGCTCCCACAGCCCTCACCTTTCATCCACCAGTGGACACTCTTCCTGCCCCCATTTCAAATCCCTTTTAAAAAGCAAAATGCCCAGTCCCAGGGCTGACACAAGTGACTGTGACATATGGCTCCCCAGCTGGGACCGTGTGTGACCAACGTGGCAGCAACTGCAGGGACAAACTTCCACTTCCACCACCAGCCTCTGTGGAAACATTTGGCTTATCACAAACTGTGGCAGGTTTCTGTGGACACTTGGCTCAGGGGGACATGCCTCTGTCCCGTGTTTTTGGCTTGAGATCACGCAGGGTAAGGCTGTTTCCCTCATGGTTTGATGAAAGCAGACCTGCTGTTGGGAAATATGGCAAGGGGAAGGTGGAGAGGAATATGGGAGTGGGGGATAAGAGAATAGATCAAATTGAGGGTCTTTGTGCATGTGGGAAACACACAGAGCAGATGGCCCCAAAGGCACAGAGGGCAGCGACAGGCCAGGGGACAGAGACTGAGACTGAGCCCTGAAAGGAGTGTCCAAAAGAGAAAACCATGTGCAGATTAATGCAAGGAAGCTGTAAGAGAAAACAGAGTGTGGGCACTGGGACAATGAAAGAACAAAGAATCAGCAGTAACCAGAAAGGAAGGAATTGCAGCTCAGTACATCCTGATTTGTGTGAGTACAGAAACCAGCCCTCAGAACCTGCAAGGGGGCTGGAATTTGGAATTATGTTTTAAAAATTAATCTGGCCTTCAAAAGTAAATTTAAAAATAATCACAAAGATCATGTCTTTTCCAGGCACTCGAAATCCATAAAACATGCCAGAATTACTTTCATTAAAATATATCCCTTAGTCAATCTTGGTAGGATTATTTGAATTTACACAACTAGAACTGTCTGCCTTTGAACGATACAAAACCTTCCAAGTGTCTGAGCAGACACATTCAAATGGAGTCCTGGAGCATATGCTGAGTCTCTTGGACATTTACAACAGACTTTCACCTTCTGTTTTAGACACAGAACCTTTAAAGTGCTGTAAGAACTGTTGGAGTCAAATAATGAGGGAAAACTGATTTTCCTGAGTGGCGTTAGAGCACCGCTGGTGGGAAAGCGAGAGAACAGCTCTCTCTGCTGGTGCTTTCCTGAAAAATAGTGCTGGAGCAGCTCTGGATCAAAAGCTGGAAGGAGAAATGCACCCAGGAGAATGCACTATATTCCAAACTCCAAGAATTAAATTCCAGGAACTACTCTAATTAATCAAACAAGGGCAGCAGAGAACTGGCACGCTGCACTCAGAGCTGCTGCCATCTGAGGATCTTGTCTTTATGGTGTAGGAGCAAATCCTTAAGGAAAAAGTACAAGGAACAGGTCAGACTGTGGTCTTTCCTCATTCTAAAAATTCTACCTTTGGTGAACAAGCCCTGCCTTTTATTTCTTCTAAAGCACCACGCTGATAATGAACTGCTTTTTAAGTGAAACAGTGAATAATCATCCTGCATTTCCTTCAATCCCTTCTTTATCTTATCAACTCTTA
Organism: Serilophus lunatus; assembly: GCA_013399895.1. Taxonomy (NCBI): domain Eukaryota; kingdom Metazoa; phylum Chordata; class Aves; order Passeriformes; family Eurylaimidae; genus Serilophus; species Serilophus lunatus. The sequence goes on along the minus strand of VXBA01005117.1, from coordinate 2,729,895 downwards.
TCTTACCCACACTTCTAAGTCCATGGTAAATTTGTCCCTCTGTTCAGCTGGGTCAGAAAATCACCACCAAGGCTAATTTAAAACAAAATCTAAATAAAACATCCACACATTTAGGTTGTCTCTTTTTCCATTGGTACCAATGTAAGTTTTCTCCTTTTTAAGACATTATGGCTAGGGTTTAAATATTTAGAAGTTATTTTGTATTCAATTTCATTTTTGAATCACAGTCATGGACATGAGCTTAGAGAAGTGCAGGATTCCTGTTTTGGATAGCACATACCATCTCACTGTCTGTCAAAAAACAGCCTTGAAAATGTGTAAGTGCTACATATGCAGGGTTCTTCTTTTTAAAAAAATGAGATTTTCATCCAGTGTGCCCAGAGGTAACTCCCACTTTGATCAGCTGCAGTACCTGTGATCCCCCTGCAACCAGTGGGTTACAAAAGGAAGGAGTTTGCTCAAATGCAGGCGTGGTGTTACAGCGCTCTCACTTGCACACGTGCAGGCAGACTGGCTTTTGCTGGGCCAAGCACCCCCAAAGGAACTTGAAAAAGCAAGCAAAAAGAAATGGGATTTGTGCTGTACCTTCAGGGCAGGACATGACTCATCTCAAGAAACACCCTCAGCAGGGATAGACACAGCTCTCCTCGGAATTTTCTGCTCCAAATAAGCAAAGCTCCATCTCTGGCTGACTGGAAGGATTCCTGCTTTATGGGGGAGTTTTTTGCTGACCTCTCAGGAGGCAAGAGGAGAAAGAACAAAAAAACCACTCTATCACATTATTTGGAATATTAACAGCCATGATAAACTTTTGCAATTAAATAATTTATAGATAATAAACCAACAGATGTTACAGATGTTCAGGAGGTTTCTCTGCATTAGATGCTTCCTTTCTAGAGCCCAGTCAAAACTTACCTTTTATGGCACTTCAGAGAAAAGAAGAAATTAGAAAAAAGAAGATAAATAGAGCCTCTTTCTTAAGCTTTTGACTTGTTATAATAAAGAATAAGAAAACCTGACTTCAGTAAATATGATTATAAACCAAATAAACTCACATTTAACAAAGCCCTGGTTTGAGCACATCAACAAATGTGGAATAATGATATCAAATGAATGTATGACTTTATTGGTTTTTTTTTCTATAGGGCTTTCATGCTTGTATGAACTAAATGTAGTGCTTAATACATTTTCTGTTAATACAAAACCATGGCAATATTTTTAATGTTTGCATGAAAGCATTCATAATAAAGTATTATTTTTTAATTTTATATGTGGCATATAAGGAACAAAACTAGTGCAGTTTTGTGCCCCTATTTATAGATAAAGGATAGAATATTTATAGGCTTTATTAAAGCTATAATTACCAAAAACTCAAAGAAAGTTACATTTTCAATTGTCATTAATTTGTGGAATGTAAGCTCACACTGCCCACAGGCAGCACACAGAGAAATGTTTGTGAAATCTATAAAGAGAATTTGGAGTTATTTCCAAATGTTACCAATATCCAAAATTTGCATTTCTGCAAATAAAACAGTTTTTGATGTCGTATTACAATAAAATCAAGACACACATTGTGAACAAGACTTTCAGACCAATTAGGCATCCAATTACATGTGCAGGAAGCATGCACAATTGTGCAGCTAATCTGTGCATGAAATGACTTTGATTGCACATACTAATTGGATAAATGTGTGTGCAAATGCCAGCAGTCATTTGTGCCTGCAATTATCCAATGCACATCCACAGTCATGGCAACTGCCTGCACAAATGAGGGGCAGCCTTGCATCCCTAACTGGGCTGGGGATTCAATCAGAAACCCTTTGGATTTTCTCCTGCCAGGTCACTTGGACACGATATTTTGGGAAATTTCACCTTTATTTTCCATGCAGATGAGACAAAGGGATGGACGTCAGCATTGCCAAGGAATCTGATTGTTTAATGAACAGGAAGAGGAAAAGCTGGGAGCTCTTGTCTGGAGAAGCAGCACCTTGAGTCTGCCTTTGATAAGGAGAAGATTGAAAATATACAGCAGTGAAAAACACAGCAGGAACATGGAAGCATGTTTTCCTGACACTTGCCTGAATTAGAACTGCCAAATTTGCAGGTGCTAATTGTGGTTGGGAATGGGAGGGGAGGGACCCCTTGGCCAGAGACAGGGCCCCCAGCCAGGGAGGTTCTGGACCATCACCACTGGCTCAGGGTTGAGCTCTGGGTGAAGTTGTTTTCATAAACCTCCATGACAATGTTAGAAAATAAATACATGTGAAAAATCTTCTATAGAGGTTTTTGGAAATTCTTCCAGACATCACAATCATCTTTGCACACTTCAATGTTCACAGTCTTCAATATTAAAATTCTTCTATTTAAAAGTAATGGTTTGGAGTTAAAACACATATCATATGCAAAAATAGAAGCCCAAATCCTGAATCCTTAAAAGAAACAGTGGTTTACATGATTTCTTTCAAATTTAAAGACCTCTTTAAACATCTAGAGATATATAGAAAAACGGCCTTTGATAAGAATGGGCTGTTGAAAGGACTCAGTGGGAGAAAGGCTCCATAAAGTTCTTCACAGCCCTGCAAGATCCCCATCTAAACAAATATTGAGCAGTTAAGAAAAAGTAGAAGTGTAAGGGTGAAGTTTATGCAAACTCAGTGTTATGAACTGCCCAGAACACGAAATCAAGTGCTTACAAAGCACAATAAAGATGGAGGCACAGCAGCTTTGGAACTTGTTGATATGCATGGAACTCCAGAAGCTCCTGCTCTTTCACTGCAGTGCATCTGTCATGGCTATTCTCTTCCAAGACATAGAAAAATGATTCAGCAGAAATTGAAGTTCCTCATTTCTATGCTGCAAGGGCTCATATTCATTTTCAGGGCAGTTCAGAGCCTCAGAAGGATAGTTATTGTTAACATGCACCATTGCTGGCCCCCGAGATGCCCTGCCGAGGACACTCCATCAAGGAAATCACCCTTCTCCTGCGGGCTGTAAGTGATGCCCTGCTGTCCCCACAGCCGATTACACTGCCCCGGGAAAATGGTCCCTTGTCACCGGGGCAACTGGGAATTGCAGCTGTTTGCTGCCATCAGGTGTAGCACAGCTCTCCTTCCCGCTGCAGATGGCAGTGTTCTCTATGTGCAGGGCTAAAACAGTGTGGTACATCTACGCTGGGAGAAAGAGCCTTTGAAAGTGTTCACAATTCTTATTCCTTCACTCAAAAATCTATGTATTACATCTACAACCCAGTTCTAGCAGAAGCGGGAAAGGAAAATTGATTTCTCCAACACAGATGACAAGAAATTTGTTGTTGTTTGTTTGTTCTAAAGAGATTAATTTTTAACATTCCTCCCATGGAAATAATGTGAAACAATAAAATAGATGTCACAGAGAGATCTTGGGACTATTTACAACTAGAGCTGCAGTCACTGGGTTTTTTGAATTTTGAACTTTAAAGTGCTTGTACAGTAAAGGGAAACTAAACCCCTTGGGTTCAGTAGCATTATGTTTTCAGGCAAGATGATCAAGAGAATGGACAATTTGAAAGGAAAATGGCATCATTATGACACTGGCCAACTGCAACCTCCATATCCTCACAGTTTCACGTTCAGAGAACTTTGTATTTCTCAGTTTCAGCCCTGGGCCTTATTTTTATGTATCCAGCTTCAAGTCTGACATCATTTCAGCATTTGATTTTTTTTTTTCCTCTGGAAATACAAATTGTGTGGCAGAAAATGACATGGTAATCCTCAGAGCCAAAAGTCATTTTCAATAGTAGATATAAAACTGCTAAAAATATTAACCCAATACACGATGTAAATGCATATTTTTCTCCCATTGCAGTTGCAGCAGAGCTTCTTCAGATGATCTCAGTGGAAAGACAGAAAGGAGAGGAGAGGGCTGTGTTTCAGTTTAGCTCCACTTCAGTGACTCCTGGTTCTCATTTAGCACAAAATCTCTTTAAGTGCTGCTCAGGGTCTTTTATGTCCATCAGCTCTTCCCCAGCCTAAGTAAAAACACTTTTGTAGGTTGTTGTAAAGGAGATGAAATCACTTCAGCCAATAGTTTGGGCATTTTCCCTTCAGCTGCTCCAGTCTCCCCTGAGACTCCACTGTTTGGGTGCTCTGTTCTTCTTTTTATTTGCAGTAAAATAACCAATGAATTAAAAACACAGGTCTGTAATCACAGCAACAATATCCCAAAATTACCACATATTTTTAATTTTAAGGTCAGAAATTTACTTTAAATGAGCTGTTGTGATTCCCATATTGTAGCCACAGAATTTCAGCCTTTAATTCCAGCAATTTGTTACATGCTTTGCCTGGGCTCACCTACTTTACAGTAAGGCAAAAATCAGATTTTGAAGACTTTCTGAGAAAGAAAAGCCATCACTTTCTCTGGCTGCTTGTTCCACAGTTCTCAATTACAAGGTTAATGAGGTTCTAGTCCTTGCTGTGTTTATGTTAAAGGGGTTTAGCAAACAAACCTTGATCCAATTAAGTTATTTGTACATTCCCAGTTCTCCTATTAAGTTCTTTTCCAGATGTATAGGTGTTTCTCCAGCCTGACTCACATAAGAAGCTCTTCCCTACACCCTCAAAGTTCTTCAGCACTGTTTACACTCTAAATACTACAATTAATGAGAACACACTGCAGATTCAGAACTGAAAGCCCACTGGCCTCAGAGGGCACAAAGCCATTCTTACATGACTATTAACTTTATCCTACATTACCCAGCATTTGCTGGGAGCTTTTGCTGAGTCCTTCCCAGCCACTATTTTTAAAGGCCTTTCCCAGTCACCTCCTGCCTGTTACATTATTGATAAGAATATTGAAGACATTACACTTTTCCACCCTGCCAGAAATGCTGCCTTTCAGTGTATTTCCCATTGTTGGCTCCTGTGTGATTCAAATCCATTTTACACACATGTTCTGCTCATAATCCTCTGATCAGTTGTTGTGTTACAGAACAACTTGCACCTAAAATATATATTACACGTGTGAAAATACCTTTAAGAACATTAATTTTGAAGAATGATATAAAATTCATCTACTGCTCTATCATCCATAACACAGTGCTGCCTGTCAAAAGGACTGGAATTCCCTACAAGCCTTTTCTTTCCCATTATTTGCCTGGGATTAGTGAAGTTAATCAGCCTGTAAGTAATTATTACAAAATCTACTATCACATGAAAACTAGAAATTAAGTGTGGTCAAAAAAGAGCAAACACACTTGGAAAATACTTAATTTACAATAATTAGACCCAAAAATGGAAACATAATGACTCATATTTAATTCTACTGTGTCTACTACATTTTGAACAAGGTGAAAAAATGAATGGGTCCCACTAAAGCTAAATTCTATAGGCTGAGCTTATCTGTGAATAGCACTTATGAAGATAATATGCAACAAAATATTGTTAGAAATACTGCAGACAAGACAGGTTATGTGCAATGAGACAAGAACAAATTGGTAAAAATTTAGAGTAAGATTTGAAAGCATATTAAGAATAGAACAAGCTTATTTCTAAAAAGTCCCACACATTTCAAGAAAAGCCCATTGGAAACCAAGTCACTGAGTTTGTACTAAAACCAGAATTATATGACGACAAAATAGGTGCTAGATGTGAATTATAAATTGAACTACTACAGCACCTGTATATGCTATTCAAAGAAATACTAACAAATTTTTAAAAAATTAAAAGAATTCTTCATTTTATTTAAGATGCACCTTTTTTGGGATCAACTTTCAGTTCAATGCTGTTAAAGTACTGCCACTGAAATGGCTGTGTGGGAGGGAACAAACCTGGTGCCCAGGCTGACAAAATATTTTCAGAGAGATAATAGCCAGTAACACATTTAAAACTCAAGAGAATTTTGTGGCATTTTCCTGAATCGTCCAAATGTTTCTTTCCATTATCTGAAAACTCACAAAATTGCTGCAGAAAACCAGAGTTGCCCCAATTGTGCCCCTGTGTTTCCTCCCTCCTTTGATGAACACGGAGCAGCCAAGGCAGCCATCTGGTCAGGGAGGGAGAAAGGGTGTAAAAATGAGATATGTGTGTGTAAATAAAAGATTGATGAATGAAGGCCCGAAAGCTGAGATGAAAGTGAAGCAGAACAGACAGGTAAATCATTCTGATACTTATGTTAGTGCTGAAATTATGTTCCTCTACTTTCTTTTTTTTTTTTCCCTTGCTGACAGCAGTACAGGTGACAAAAAATACTTTCAATTTTGCTGCTGACACAAGTGCTGGAGGTGAGCAAACTGTTTGAGTTCTACTGCTGAGGAAGCAGGCTCCAGTCAGGAGATGTGAGAAAGTTTTGTTGCTTCATTTTTAATTACTTGGCTCTTTAGTGATGAAGCCTCAGCTTCAGCACTACCTCCAGAGCAGCCTAGGCTGCCTAGCCAATACTGAAGCTGAGTTTAGAAAAAAATAGCAGTTCTAAACCTGTTCACTTGAACTCAAAGGACTAAACACTTTCAGCAGAATTTTAAAGCCAGATTCCTTCCCCCACAAGTCCCTGAATTTTCTGGTGTGAAAGGATGTTTAAATAAAATACTAATTTTAGCCAAAATAAAACTGAAATAAAACCCAAGCAACTCCTTATAGGGAAGCTTCACCCTGGAGCCAATTAGACTGAAAATGCAATTAGGAGCTGGTTTTTATCTGAGAATTAAATGATACAATATCTAATGAATAAGTAGCTTAGAACCTCAAGAACTCTACTTGGTATAACCCCAGCAGGAGATATATGACAAAGTGAATTTCAAATATCCACTGCTTATTTGTAGGTGCTTTGGGCATTATATGAATCCAAAGGCGGCAGCAGCCTCAGTTCACTTTCGCACAACTTCCAAGGAACAGACTCATTTGGTACCCCAGCAGTATCAGTCTTATTTCCTACTTTATTATCTTACACAGTGCTTAATATTTAGTGTAAATTCTATCTCCATGCAAATCCACATGTTTAAGAAATTCAGCCCTTTTAATTGCCATTTTCATACTCTGGCTATTGGATCCCTTACAGTTTAGGCTAAAAGACTTTTTTCAAAGAATGACTGAAGCCAAATCTCTATCACCTACAGGTTCAAAGATGCAGAGACTGAAAACGAAAGTGATTGGGACTTCAGAGCTGTAGTGACAGAATTCTGTCCTCTTGGCTCAAAAATCCCACAATAAGATCCACCAGGAGATGTAGAAGGGTTTCCCCATGCACTGCCTGCAGTAGCACATCTGCAACTGAGCTCTGAGAATATACAAAGTTTATCACTGTGCTTGACACAACAGTTTCAGGGATAATTCTCCAAGGCAGACACAGGAAGAATGGCATCCACCAAGAAAAACTTGTGTCCTCCTGAGGCATTGGTGAAGCTTCCAAGAACCAAAACCTCTGGGCCTTAACAGTTCATTCACATCTATGACAGGGGAAAACAATACTGCCACTACAAATAAATACAGCCAGTTATATTTAAATAAGAAAAAAAAAAATCAAAACCTTTTTACACTTGGGAATAGACCTCCTAGCTTCCATCCAGGCATTAATGTCCATGGAATGGAAAGCTCCTGAATAAAATATAGTGCAAACTTCTTGTCAAGAGAAATGCTGGGAGTTCACCACACAAATCACTACAGAAATCAAAGGTGTACAGTAACTTATCTCTAATTTGAGATAGGACAGAATGGGAACAATGCTTTAATCTGGCCTCTACCACTTGTTCCATAGGGAAATCAACAAAGTTCTTCAATTTGTGTTTGCCAGTTATAAAACAGAGATAGTAAATACCAGTTGTCATATCAAGACAGAAATCAGAAGAGTGGTAAAGAAACATAATTACCATGAATCCCATGGGAGGAAAAGGGAATACTTTGCTGAACTTCCTGACCCAAAAATGCAAAGGATTATTTCCTTTGAGAAAAGGAAACAATTGACCAGTGAAATGTGTGAGTCACCTGAGCCCTCAGTCCTGTTCACACAACTGAAGCCTGTCCTTGGGCTGGGAAACTTCCAAGGATGTGGGCACAGAGGAAGGAAAAAGCAAAGCAAAGGTGACTGGAGGAAGAACAAATAAAAACCCCCAAGAGTCACAACAACCAACATGTAGAAAAACTAAACACTCATCAGATACTACACAGCAGTCTTGGATAAATGTGTTTTGATGATTTTGAGCAACTGCTTTCAAAACAGAAAGTGGTGTTGAAAAGGAGGCTGCAGGAACATATTTTACATTGAAAGGCTTTGTGAAATTCTATAATCTGTAAAAACTGAGAAATTTGGCCTCTGTTGGCTTTCCTTCCGCTCCTCCTGGTTGTTATTGCCTCATTATACGGTCGTTTGTACAATGTTTTGGCAGACATTTACTGCTGCATAAATTAAAGTCGCTGAATCCAGTCATGCCTACAGGTCTTTATGAAAATACCAGCAACATTTTTATTTGAATGTCAAAGTTTGTCAACCATTAAACTGATTGAGTTTTCATTATGCAATTCAAGAGGAGCAGCAATCTCCACTCTGTGCGCAACACCACTCGGAGAAAAATATGCACCTTGGAAAAATCCTTCCTGCTTTTTCTTTAGAGTCTCTTCACAAAGTAACTGTGTTTTAAGGCTGGCTTCAGACATTTTATTAATACACCATCACCAGAAACTCAATTCTGTGGAACAGAATTCATCTGTGGCAATCTAAAACTTCCAATAAGACTTTAAAAAGCTTTCCAAGAGGCTTTATAAGAAAAATATCTCTTGGTGTCAGGAAGAATAGGTGTAAGCCCTGCAGTGTGAAGCCACCAAAGCATCCATAACCCCACCAGAGCCAGCAGGATCCATCAGAGAGCCCAGCACTGCAGGGACACCAGGCAAGACCAGAGAATAATTGTCTTACCTTTAGTCTGCTCTGCAAAATCCCCAAGGATGGCAGCCCCTGAAGGAACTCAAAACTTACCTTGTATTCGTCAAAACTCCACAGAATTCTGCAGCTGACATGCAGAGCTGCTCTCACTTCTCCCTGTGCAGGATGAGTGGTCAGTGCTGGGGTGTCCCACCAGCCCTCCCCACTGGGCAGTGACCACCCACGGGCAGAGAAGATGTTATTTATCAACTGCAAAGCTTCAAGGACCAACTATTTTATCACCTCTCACCGAATTCTGTTCCCAGCACACCCCATGTCTCCCTAGAGGAGGAGGAGGGAACCAGCAGCACCTACATTTATTTTCTTTACCTTCTATCACTTCCCACTTATTACTCAAGTATTATTCTTGGCCTGGCACCATTAAACCTCCTTCATGATATTTGACTCAAAGATTAAAGAGTGTAGAGCACACAATAAAAAGATCCACCTAATTAACCTGGGACACGGTACAAAGTTTAGAAATTGAGCCCTACAAATATGCATAAAAAGACTAATTAAAATAAGAATGCGCACAATCTGGTCACTGTATACACATTTCATTTAGAAATGAATGATTTAAGGACAGCATTGAAATAATATCCAAACCAGGGTTGTCCTTGTTGAGTTCTGTGACAGGTCCAACTCACTGCTTTTAAGTAACAGCTCTCCAAGGAAAGACAATTTATGCAAATAAGGTATTACAAATGCTTAGAGAAATGCCATGAATAAAGAGATCCATACAATTCCTGGTGCTCACTAAAGAGATTACACAGAGTACAAAATTCAGCAGTTATTTTGCATTTTAGAACCACAAATAAAGCCCACATTAATTTTTCTGGTCAGAAATTGAAAGGTGAGGTGCTGCCTAATTACTTCATTTACAAGCAGTACCACAGAACTAAGTTTGGAAAAGATTCTGATTACTTAAATTCAGTGTTGTAAATCCAAATTGTCTTCAAGGAGGACAGTATTTCAAACTTCAGATTTGAGTTTTCTGAGATTCTTGCTGAATTTGGTCTGTTTCTTTTTTCTTTCTCAAAGGAAAGGATGAATCAGACTACTTAAAAATAATAGTAATTAAAAAACCCCCATGTTTAGTGTATGGAGCAGCATTTTCCAGATTCACTGGGCCATGGACAATGAAGCTGAAAGCTAATGTCAGGTTACAGTAACTTTATTTTTAATTTAATAGCACAGTCAAAAGCACTTTACTCCAAAAAGTTATGACTTTCATTATGTCTATAAATAGGCAACCTATTGAATTATCACATAGAATGTTAATGACATTAGCATTAAGACCTAATTAAACAATGAAGCAATATGCATTACAATCTGCCAGCAAAATATGCATAATCAGAAAAAGATTTCAAAAAATAAGTATAATTTTATGTTGTTTTTATTAAGCAGTAAACAAAGTGTGCTGATTGGTGAAACTGTGCTTGTGAAACTTGGAAAATGTCAGATGGAAAAAGGGACTTGAATTACAAAACATCTGCTATCCCAGTCACCTTAGAATAGTTGTATTTGATTTTTGGCTCAGATCATTTGCACTCCTACTTTTACAGTTATCATTAACACTGTTCATTTGCTTTCTCAAATACCTTCACTTTTATATTTTATTGACCTCTCATAAGCCTTCAGAAAATACCTGTCACCATTTTACATCTTTTTACTACAACATTAAAGGGAAATGACTCAACCAAGTTCACTGAGGAAACCAGTGGCAGAGCCAAAGAAGAAACCCAAGTGGATCCATCACCCACTGCGAATGTTATTCCTCGTGTGAGTCCTGCTGTTGTTGTTTCCCATAAAAGCCTTTTTTTCAGCCTTAAAAATGTCTGATGTGAGACTAAAAATGGTGCATTCATTGTTAAGTATTATTTCAGCATCCAAATATGGAGCAGGAAAATACCTCAAGACTCAGGTAATAAGTTACTGTAAGAACCCCACAGTGGATTCCCTCTGAATAATCCAGAGCCTAAAAGTGAGTCAATGAAGGTACTTAGTGAGGGCTTTCACAGATTTGTGCACAGCAAAAAAAGGCTGAATTCCCTGGATAATTTATTCACAACAAAGGACTCAAGCACGACTTGCAGTGACTTTCATGCTACACAAAAGTTCCCCGAGCAGGGAGTGTGTCATTGCATCGGGTGACAGCTGGGCTCTCATCATGATTAAATGGCTTTCCCTTGGGTGAGCTCCAGAAATATGCTCAAGTTTGAAGCAGAAGAGATTCAGAATTCCACATGGGCCATTACAAAGTTTCTTATGTACACATGGAGCCTAAGACAGCCTGGGAGGGTTTGGATTTGGGATTTTTTAAATTTTGAAGAGAAGACTCTCGTATCCTTTCCCAGACTTCAGTTTCCACTGATTAAAAACTTGTTCCTCACTCAGCTCAGGTACAACACACCAGCTCACCAGCAAACACCACAATGGTTTCATGCCTTTGAGGTGCAATGAGCTGCTGTCCAGTACATTTTATCATTACTAACCCCACAGCTCCAGGATGGAGCCAACAATCTCTTCCAACAGAAAAGCATTTCTCAGTCCCCCTTCATGCTTAGACCAAAAGGACTGAGATAGAGCTCATGAAAATAAACTTCCTGAAGTTGGAGCATCAAAAAACCAGCAGTAAAAGCTGAAGCCACATTTGCTTGACAGCAGTTAAAACCTCAAAGGAGAAGCCTCCTGTTTAAGAGGACAGGTGGAGTGTCCATGGGCATTGCCATGCCCCAAAACACACAGAATTTAAGAGCAGCACTAAAGCTTTCTCCAGAGACCCAAATACACCAGGGATTACAGGGTGGCACTTCAGAAGGAAGTATGAGATCCTGAAAATCTGTATCTAAAAATGTGAGTGTTCTGAGATTCCTCAAATAGTCGAATACACGTGGGTCTGACACACACTCAGGTTGTCCCTTCCATCCCTCCTGTCAATGTGTGTAACACACACTGTCTGTGGAATTGTGGCAGGAAGAGTATTTCCTATTGAAGTCTCCCCTGATCAGAACTCCCACACTCTCAACAACTGCATCTTCCTGATACCTCCCTGTCAACCTCCTGAATCTCAGATGTCACTGAGATTTACAACATTCCTGCTGGGCTCCCCAGCCAGATTTGGAAGAGCCATTCCCCCCTTACAAACAGGAACTGGCAGCCTGTAAATAAACAGAATGGTGGAATTGCTAATAAGCTCTATTTCCACCAAGAGTAATTTTGCTGCTGGAGATGAGGCTGACAACATGAATTCCACATGGCTGACCATCTCCTACCACTCACCTCTACAGCTCAGAGTATCCTACAGTAACTCTGCATTAACAAAGGTCCTGAAATCATACATCCAAATTAGGATTTCCATCTGATTATTGAATTAATGAAGCAATCTTACTATTAAACTGCAATAAATTAATGTTTTCTATCAGTGTCAAAAACTTCCAGTGTCACAGCTGCTTCTACATCTTAGCCAAGATACTTGGCATTACTACTTACCCAAGGAATGCAAGCAACTGTCCTGCCACCTCAGCTCTCCCACTTATTTTTGACAGTTTTGGTAGTGCAGGTAATTCTAACTTTTGGACATTCTACAGTGGGTGATTTCTGCAAAAGTTTAAATGATAAATTTTCATGAGTTAATAATTTTGTCGTAAGATGTAAACAGGCACAAAGCTAATTAATACCATTGAGAAAAATTCTTAGGAATTGTACACAGACCAACTAAGTTTCATGATGTGATGTCAGCAAATTGCTCCTCTAATTGGAAAGTTAGCAAGTGCATTAATGGCAGTCACAAAATCCTCAGGAAAAATAAAAGGACACAAACAGCTGACAACCCACCAGAATATGCAGAGCTTAGGGACAATTAATAGCTAAAGAGAACATGCATTATGGCAGAAAGGCCAGGGGAGATCTCTAGAGCAGTTTAGGGAAGTTCCAACACCAGAACTTTTACATTTAAGGGACGACTTGCTACTGACACCAAATTGCCAGATAAGTAAATCCCAAAGATGTACTGCAGAGATTATATAAAATATCTACAGGAGTAACTGACTGAGCAACAACACACACAATACAGAATGAACATCCACAGATAAAAAATAACACTCTTATTTGTGCTGTCAAGGTATTGAAACACATATATGAGTGCTGAGGAAATTAATTTTACCCTTTCTCCAGAAGAGATTATGGATTGCATGTGACCCAGTGTCCTATTGTGTGAAAACAGTATGTTAATACTTATGACTTGTCCTTAATCAATACATTACTAGCAAATTAGTCCTGAAATCAAGCTGTTGCAACTCACACTACTGATGCAAAAAGACTTGGGGGAAAGAGAGAGGAGCCTAAAACACGAGATCCGAAGCCAAAGGAGCCATGCAACCTCCTGAGTATGGAAAGGGAAATCTGTTCCAGCTACACAGAGAGAATCCTTAGGGGAACTCTGACAAGATCCAGTCTATGGCAAATATAAAATAGAACGTAAAGGATAAAGCCCTGAGAATTCCCTTCAGAGCACTCCAGTGAAAGCACACACTTCATCCCATTTCCAGCCAGGAGCTCAGAGTGCCTGGATGTTTCTGAATCAGCAACTCTGACATGAAGGGTTTTTTTCCAGGGGTCAATTTTCCCATTGAAACAAGGAGGATTTACACATGCAAGTGCCATTAACATTAATAGGAGTTACCCACATAAATCCCCCTGCAATGAAAGGAGAAAGGACCCCACAGCCTGCCAGGATCCCAGTTCTAATGATTACCTGTCAAATGGCCCTGAGCACCATCAGCAGCAGAAAAAAGCAGACGAAGCAGCTTCATGGCTGAAAATACTTCCCAAGGAGCAGTAACTAGCTGCAGCCCCTGCACATAAGGCAGTGCAACAGCAGGAGGCAAAATGGCATCAAATGGACTGTTTGAATATTAAGGGTTAATCCAATTAACCAACTTAAAAAGTACTCATTAAAAAAGGAATTCAAACATATCAAAGCACTCCTTAGGAAAAAAAAAGGTGTGAATATTGTATGAGCTCCAAGGTGCTTGAAGGATAATACAGCTACTTGTTTAAAAATTCAATTAACCTTATCTTTCTTTAACTTGATTTATTAATAATCCTACAGATAAATTGCCAGTTTTTAAAAAGTCATGTTATCTTTTGAATACATCCTGTATGACAAGCCTTAAAAACGACTTCTACAAGCCTAACCCTTGCTTTGTATGCTCACATCATTTAAAGAAAGAGCAAAATGCAGTTCAGAGCATAATTTCTGTAAAATACAAAGATCAACAGTCTTATCTACAGCTACTCTGATTGAGCTATTGGGTACTCAAGTACCATAGGAAAAACATTTTATGTTTCCATTCACTGTAGGAACAAGACATGGAAACAGTTTTTAAGCAACCAATGTAGTGTAAAGTCATAGCCCACAACCTGCAGATCATTCCATCTGATCTGAAATCAAATTGGCAGTATTGCCAAACTTGGCTTCACGTGGACATGAAGCACCGAGGTACAACTTGACAGAAATTTGCTGACTTAGGTAACAGGCTGTCACACATGGAAACTTCAATTGCAAAGCAGACACCAGAATTACCAGGAAAGCCCAGCTAACAGTGAACTGCTTTTCTTTGAAAACAAGTTAAAAGAAAACACAGAATGATGCACTTGCAAGCAAACTTTTAATTTTCATGAAACATTTCCTTGTAAACATAGAAGATGAGAAATTCAACTATGATCCCTATTTTTGAGAGACAAACAGGGACTAGGTCCTGCACTTGGCTCTTTTACAGATCTGTGGCTGTTAAATACAATCACCATACACTCATGCTTCCCAAAACACACAGGAATTACAGCTAAATGAAGAGGCAGCCTGCTTATTACTCTACATAAATAACTGCTCAATCACAAGCATCCAAAGGTTACAGCTGGTTAACACTGGAAACATTTCAGCCATGGATTCTGGGATTATGCACTGGTACCTATTCCAAAAACAAAGGATGCAAACACAAACAACTCAAATGCAAACTGGACAGGGCAGATGATGCAGGACAAAGTCAAGGTAACAGTATCAGTTATGCTGTAGAAAAAAAAATAATAAATAAATTAACCCTTTCTGGCCTGGAGCCAGTCTCAAGGCAGGGGCACCATGTGACTGTACAGGGGCCTGGCTGTGGCTCCAGCCACTGCTCAACAGTCAGCACTCACTGGCAATTTGTAGTTACTTACAGTATTTAAGCACTGCTGGAACTGTATCACCTTCAGGTGGAAGTCTAAACCCACTAAACTACTGGGTGTACATTTTAAGGTCAATCTTTAAGTATAAGATAAATAATGTTTATCAGCTGAATATGTGATTTCAAGCATTGTTCAGAAGAAGTGCAAGTTTCACGTGGTCATTTACAACAGCTTTCTCACTTGGTAGCTTTTTCATACAAACTAGGTTTATAAATATTTCAATAAATTTTGTTGTATAAATTCTTCATGATTTATCATTACAAAATGCATAGTCTACAGCTATCACACTAATTTTAATACTATTAATTGGGATCAATACAAACCTTTGGAATTATCAGTTAAACCTTCTCTCCACCACAAAACCCCCCAAGTAATGATCATCTGAACTTCTCAGACCCCACACTTCAAACAATTAACTACTGTCTCACTAAAGGCCCAAACACTGCAACAAATCCAGGGAAACCAAAAACAGGTATGATCCATTTATGACTCTGAATTTGGTTGGGAAATCTGGCATTAAGTTTAAATTGTGCTATTCTCCTGACTACAGTAAATTAAGTCACTACTAAAAATGAGTGATCTATTAGATCTTTTTTAAAAAAAATTGGATGCAAATGAATTCCATGTGAGGAACATCTTTTGGATATTTGCTTCTAAATTATAGCATCAGTTTCAAAACCATACGAGACAGCCACTGCAGAACTGTGCAGTTCCACTCATAATACCACTGCGAAGGACAAATTGTGAGGCTCACCTTCAACTGTTTAATCAGCACAGATCCAAGGATTTTTAGTAGATCATCTTATGCCTGGTAAGAAAATTTGCACTGTTTTCCTTTTGCTTCACTTCAACTTGTTGCCTGTTTAAAAGATGGAGGATTCCTTCCAAGATATAAAACAAAACCAAAATCTCTCAATAAACCACGACTCCCGTTTTAGCACTTTACATTCAAATGCTTTGTTCTGTATTTTTGGTTTAGCTAAAAACCCTGCTGGATCTGGTGGAACTGTTCAGAACTGCCTCAGCTATCACAGAAACTACCTGACAAAGATGATTCAAGCTAAGGGAAGCAAGGCCACAGTAAATAACACAGCTCTGGGGGTTTTAAACCTCTTATCCTTTCTCCCTTCTGTTACAGTTTGGGTCAACCTCCTGTTCTCCTAAGAGAACACAGTTCACTCCCTCATTCACTCTTCCCTTGTCCCCTCAGCACCAGCTTCACCACTGCTCTCCTCAGCTGAGGACTCAGGTTTTGATTCTGCTGAATTACTGACTCCAGATTCTTCTGGCTCAACCTCTTCTTCATCATAAATAATATCTTCTGGATTTGGTGGTGGTGGGCAAAATTCCTCTGTTGGAAACATTTCTTGGAAAATAGTCTGAGCCTATTAAGGACAACAACAACAACAAAAAAGAGAATAATGTAAACTTTACCTTGAAATGTAATACCTTGAGGCATATTTTACAGATATTTAAGATTAACCTCCATTCTTTCAAATCAATAGTGATTTAATACTTTGACAGGATTGTAAACACATGGGAAATTCATTCCTTCTTGCAGTCCTCAAAAAAGAAAAAGCAATTTATCTTTTTACATTGTTCTATTAAGAAAAGTCACAGCACAGGTCTTTGGAAAAAATGCTGGCCATCCTACTGAGAACAAAGAAGAGGATTTTTTGCAAGGAAAATAATATTTTCTACTGTAAAAATATCTGTAACTGGAGTCAAAGGCAGAGCATGGGAAAGATCTTCCCTCTTTCCAGAGAGAAGGCTCATTTTCACAGAACAAGCAAACCCAGGAAATTAACTGCACATATCTGCAATCCCCATCACGTCCGTGCAGCTTTCCTTCTTAAATTTAAAAATTGCAAAAAAGTTTCCACTTCTGTTTTCCTGAACAGCTCAAACGTATCTCAACTGAGAACACCCCTTATCAAATGGAAAATATAACTGAAAATATATCTATATTTGTATACATTTATAGTTGTATGTAATTAAGGTAGTAAATCCTTCAATATTAATTGTGAAGTGTATCAGCTAAAAAGTGTGTGTACAACTGAATTCAGCATTAAGACATAAGCATGTAAAGCACTTGCACAGATACTCAAATTTAACAACTGAAGTTGAATGAAAGTTTTGTTCCTGTTTTAGTGTATCCAGGAGCTCTGTGGGCTTTTGTTACCAAACTCCCAGAAGCTGAAATACAGCACACTGGAATAACTCTGAAGTCCTTCCAGACATGGAAAACAAACATAAACAGGTTAAAGGACAAATACTGTCCTAACAGTTTCAGTGTGTCCTCCCATGAAGATGCCTCAGAAATCTGAAATACTTCAGGGAACATTTATTTTAGAACATAATAATTCATGTCAGGTTGTAGCAGTGAAAAATAGAAAACTGGAAGCCAGATGCTTTACTGGATCCACACACAGAATTTGAATCATAAATGGCATTTTCATTTCATTTAGCCTATCCTCAGGCCAGTTAATGCAAACATCAAAATTTATTCAGTAAATGATTCAGGAAATGATAATAAACCAAGAATGAAGTAATTTGTATACTGAGGTGTAGAAAAGTTGTGGTGTCCTGCCTTCTAACTAATGTATCATCAATGCAATGACAATACTAATGGTAATGAACAAATCAATCACAGCAATTATCATTAAAACACTAACCCCAAAATGATCAGAGACATCAGATTCAATTTTCCAAGCTCTCTCCACGACTAACACACACAGTCATCTGGCTTTTTTTACTTTTTAAAGTGTTCTGATCCATGAGTTTCTAAATGTTTCCTGTTTGGAGACTCCCATCCCATTCTCAGGAGGGTGACAATGATTTGGAGGTGGAAGGCTCAGCAACTCCCAGCTGTTCCTTCCTCCACTTGTCCAGAAGGTCCCTGCATGGTGCATTCCAACTGGCACTCCTGCTTCACCTTCAGCCTCTTCTCCACCTTGTTCTCACATGGGACTTCGAATTTCAGACATGGTTACAACACTGAACTATTTTTCACTTGAACCAGTGACCATTTGTTTCAAAATTTCAATCAGGTTCACAACAATGTAGCCTCTCTCTGTTTTTGTCTGAAAGGCAGGATTTAGGCTCTTGATGGTTCCTCCTCTGAGATCTGCTGAACATCTGATGGGCAACAGAGTGAACACAAAGGCTGAATTACAGCACCAGGAATACCTAAAAGGGCTTGATCTACATCACCATCACTCATGGGTAAGAAAAAGAGCTCTGAAAGGGAGAGAAAGCTGAATGCTAGAGAATGTGGCTATCAGAATGAAATCCAGGCTGTTTAAGTGTATTTAAACACTTTTAACTTGCACTTTTACATAACATTTTAAAACGATCTAATTTAGAAGGGAACTCATTTACAATTTAAAACTGCTGCCATAATAATTGTCTTGCATTATTTTTTGTCTTTACAGTTCTTTATCCCTCTGGGAGGCAAATTATTGCCTTGTAAAGCAAAATGAAGGGGATTATTAGCCCTTAATGACACTGTTCTGACCCTGAAGTTCAGGCTGTGTCAGCCTTTCCACTTCAAAATCTTATTTTTAACATGTTTATGACCCAGTCGTAAAAAATCCAGCAACTGGTTAGAAGATGGCATGCACATTGTCTGAGCATGGCCATTAAAATACAGCTTTCAAAATGCCTAGTGCCAGCTGAGCCTCCAAAATGTAAAGTGTTCTCTTGTCTCTGAAAGCCCCTGGCACCACAGGGACTGCTGGGAAGAGGTGCCTAAGAATCTCTACCTTCCTTATCCAGGTGGATCTCTAAGGGAAAGGAGAAGCATTCTTGCAGTTATCTTTTGTTGAACAGGTTGGAATTCACCTAATTTGCATGATCTTGTTGTCTTCTGCTCCACAGTGGTGGGGAAGGCACCGTGAGAGGTGTGATAGAAGTTCTCTCTGAGGATCTGGTGTCCCTGCACACTGCCACACAGAAGGTGCTGTTTCACCATCTCTTGATCTGAGTTTTGTTTGGAAGGCTTTTCCTCTTCATCTCCTATTTCCCAGCACGAGCAGTTTGTCTTACCCCAAGTTATGATGTGCTTACTGCTGTGAAAACTGCAAGTGGTTCCCAGATCAGGATTCCAGTTGTCAGGAACCAGACATGCAGCCACCCAAATACTGAGAACTAAAAACCAGAGCTGTGATTTGGAGTCAAGCACTATTTGTGTGTATGGTCACAAACAGAATGACATCCCTTCCCCTCAGTTGCTTCAGAGACACAACCACGCTATCATTTCTTAGTACAGTGATACCAAGGCAAAGGGAAGGTAAACTGAGGCAGAAGCTTAATTACCACATCAGTAATTAAGCTGGGCTTTTTTCTCCAATATGTTTTGGGCTTGTGACTGTATCCTGCAATTACTAAATTTCTTTGATGATCCTTCCAACTTGAACTGTAGATAGGCTTTTCTGCCCTTTGCTTTGCACTGTACCTCCTCATTAACCTCTCAGGCTATTTCCTGATCTCTCCATCTACCAAGTTTTATGATTCTGGGGAGTTATCATCTATATTCTGCATAAAGCAGAATAACACAGACATAGGTCTTTAAAATTAAAGTTCTTCAACCAAAAAACTGGTCTGCCCAACCTGTTTAACAGCACAGTCGTTTCCTAAAGCAGAGTCTGGTCCAGAACAGACATAAACATTTGAGGGTAAACCATCATAGGAACTTCTCTCAACTCCTGAAGAATCTCTCATGTTGAAGTAGACTGCCCAGAGGACTCTGGGTTTTTCCAGTTCTTCATTTTCAGTCTCTGAAAAGAAAAAACATGTTTGCAGTAATCAGCATTCTTGTGTGATGAGCAAACTATGGAATCTAAAATCCTAGAAGTCAATTTTTTAACATGGAATCACTGTAATAAATTATTTTTTTGTGTTCAAAAAGGCAATTTTTTAACTTCCCACTTTTTTTCTGAGATTCTCTTCCACCATACTCTTCCTGTCCTTCCCAACCACAGGGATGTAAACTCTCCTTAGTCTGTACTGTGGCACACAAGAACCAATGACCACCTACAAGCCTCCTCCCTCCCAAGGAGCTTGGTCTAAATTTAACCCCTTTCCACTTGTCATTATCTACTTTCCTGTGGATAAAATCCAGGAGCACACAACAGGCTGAACAAGCCCTTCCCAGGCTTTGTCAACTTGAGGCCATTACATTTTTCCTCCCCTCATTTAATAGTTTATTTTTGTATAGGAATTCTTCTCCCTTGTGTGCTTTAAGACTGAGCATGTCCAAGACAACCCGAGGAGATGAACTGATGCTCATGGTTTAAATAAAAAACAACAAAAAATCCACAAGTAACACCTTCTCCCCAAAATAACTGAAGGCAAAGAATTACCAAGCCTCAGAAGTTCATATTTTGAGGTGTGTGACATGCAGCATGTAGAATCTCTGAACTGTGGAAATGCTGCTAAATGGAAACAAATGACTAATTTATATTTATCTATGATTCTCGAGGGCTTGTGCTGTGCTACAATACTCATCATGAATACAAAATGACCACTAACTACACCTTACTTGTTCACAACCTGTACCTTCCTGCTGGACTTTGCACAATCCTGCAAGCACAGGCGGGAAAACCCCTGGGAAGGTGAAGGTCACTTTTTAACAGTGCAGAATGCAAGGGAGGAACACACAACACAGACTCCCAGCTAAATAGACACTATTTGTTTGGCATATTTGCTGTCCTCTTTTTGGTATTTTACCTCCTTTAAAATAAATGAAGCTTGTAAAAGACCTTGTGAGATTTACTTCTTTCCAAGGAAGAAACTTCTAGATAACAACAGCATTCAAAACAGTGTTTTAAAGCAGTTGAATTAGGAATAAAAAGAGATAAATCTACGCTATTCCTTCAGTATCTTTTTATAACTGTCAAATAGTTAAAAAAAATAGGTGCTACCCATATTGAACAGTTTGAAATATAAATTAAATTCATCAGCCTGTGAAAGTCTGAGACTTAATACAGGGCAAGATGCTCTTTAATATATTTAAAAGTTCACATTGCTCATAAAAGTTACTTCTTCCTCATTTAGGCAGGAAAATGAATGGAGTCCTCTTCTCCAGGTGACTTTGCCTCTTTGACCTGCCATGGCCCAGTGCTCACTTTATCTGGTGATTCATTTTCAATAACTCCAACAGTATTTGTTCTGACATTTTAATTAAAATACGACCACTACCTCATCCTGATGATAAAAAGGCCTATGTGTCAGGGAAAACTAGCTTTTCAGTGCCTCAGTGCACCTGAGGACCCCTATGATCACAGAGTTTCTACAGAAGAATTTCAGTCAGGTTCTAAACAATATATCATTTCAAAACTGGATCACTTTAAACATTAAGATTAATGCTACCCCTCCCTAAATGATTAGAAGACACTAAACTGCAAGCTGATCTTCTCCTCACTGAGTCTTTGAAACACATGGCAGTGCCTTGAAAATTTAAAAGTTAAATATTAAAAGTTGAAAATTAGCAGGCTTTACATTAACAACAACATGAAAAGTGTTTGCAATTCTCCAGTGTAATGAAGTTTCTCATTACAAACTCAAGCTGTATTCTACATAGTGCAAGCAAGAATTACAAATATTATAAAATATTTGCACATCTTAGTAACTTGCATTTATACCAACATAATCACTGTCACTGACAGCTGAGTAGTGTTTTCTCACAGAATTACGATTTATTGAACTGAAACATGGGCACATTGTATTGTAAAAACGCTTTGCCAGGCTTAGAACACAGAAACATCCTCCATATTCACACAACCTACTCTGTATCTACTAAACATATGATTAAATACAAGATATCAGGACTAAATTTCAAAAGCTCGTGTGGAACTAGCCCAAAGTATCTCAGGGACAATTTCTAGGCAGCAACTGTTTTGTCAACAGCCACTTTCCTCTGGGGCTGTGAAATTGTCCATCTCGAGGCCAAAGCTGATGAAAGCAGCTGGCAAGGTTTCCTTGAACTGAGGGCCAAACAGTTTACTATTGGAAGTTCCTGGAAATCTATCTTTGTGAGAATAATGTGTAACAACTTTATGCTTCCACTGCTTAAAGGAGAATTCAGAGAATTTCAACCAAATCAGAAAACATGGAAACACACAAAGACAACAAAAAGCTGAACAATAGTCTGGGAATAAAAGGAGGCAAAAGAAAACTCAATAGTTTCCAGCACTGAGCACATCTGGCAGCTGGAGGAGAAAGAGCACCAACTTCTGGGGTTTTGACAACTTGTGTTAGGGATACCCAGGTGACAGAAATCACTAAAAATGGGATGGTGTAAAATCAAAAAACAAAACAAAAAATCCAGCTCCACAAATGCTTAATTTCACCACTGCACCCTTGAAAGTGGTTCTGAGGATATGTTTTGTGGAAAAAAGAAAGTGGGAAAACTAAAAAGGTCTCAGGCACTTAAAGCCATTGCCTTTGGATACTGGAGTTAAAGCACAGCTGCAGAAGACCTGGAACATCAGGTCATGGAATACAACAAACCTGACGTGTGTCTAATCAATCTCACTCTCAAGATAAATCCCTTTACTGCTGGTACCTCAAGAGCAGCTCACCACACGCTGCCTCTGATGACAGATTCAGATGTTCAGTAACAGATACTTTAATTACAAGGGTAAATTATATTTATGCAAAATAATACCTTAATATTTTTTATTCATTTTTACCTTTTTCTGCATTTAGATTGAATAACTTCTGTACAACAGGCTCTAAATCTTCCCTCGCAGTTTTAGTTGATGGACAGGTTAAATGGACTAAATCTGTTAGAAGAGAACAGAAACTAATTAGTCACCAATACACAGATAAATAACATTTACAGTTTTTAAAAGGCACAGCAGGCTTTCAGAGATCACACCTCTTCACATAAATCACTTCTTTAACTCAGGAAACTGCTATTTTATGGAAATGCATTGTATATACAGTATGAAGATAATTTCTCTGTGTGCATCTCAGAATTCTCTCTAACTTCAGCAATTTAAGTTATGACATATGAAATCCCTTGGTAAAACAGAACAAAAAAGCTCTACAGCATTTTATACATCCACCTTCCTATATGGCAGAACCCCCAGTTTGGTGTTTGGCTGAATTAGGTTATGTGGGCCAGCAAGGGTTCTGAGAATGAGCAAGATTGATTCCAAGAGGTGAAAATGCAGCAAACCCTTGTTGCAAAAAGGTAACAAGGAAAGATTTTGGACCACAACAACACATTTGTAGAACTGTATAATCAAAAACCTCACCTTACAGCATGGGCAGATCCACACCACTACAGCGGAATTATTTTGCTTTTGCTTGAATGATGTGGATTTGATACTTGGATTTCTTGTTAATATTCTTGTTTTCATGCAAATAAAGTTCCTAAACTATTCCTTTATTTGGTCTGTTTTGCAGTCTCATGAAGCTGGTGACTTCTTAAAAAAGCAGCTCTTGACCTCTTGTCTGTTCCCCTGGTCCCTGTTCAGACACAGAACCAGCTGCTCTGCTGCTTTATCCCACCTGGTTTTACAGCCATTCTTTCAGATATTTAAAAGCCTCATCTTAAAGCTTTTCATCAAACCACCTTAAAACAGACTCTTTGGTACTGGAAACTTCTCAGTGCAGAAGTATCCACCAGGGAATCATGAAGGCATTTAACATACCTTTGTACAAAGTTTGAACTGATTAATCTTTTATTCATTACTGTAAATTACTGATCCATTCAACAGCAATGCAGGGCTATGGCATTATTTTACATCTATATGGCATTTTTCTCTTTCCCCTCTGCAGCCTGGCTGTGCTTGTTGCCATTATTTTCCAGTACATCACACACATCTTGGATGCTTTCCTGCCCATTTGGACACTGGCTTCATGAGGCCCAGAAATTTAACCCTTGATGCTCCTCTTCTTTCAGGTTGCACACACAGAGATTATGTTCAAACATGAATATTAATTTTTTATTCAACCCAAACTAAACCTTCTGCCTAAAAGGAAGAGGTACTAAAAAAAGCCAAAGGAAATGGGTGGTGATAATGAAAGTCTCCCTCTAACCCCAACTAGATGTTTACAATCCCAAACAATGTAATGCAATCTATTCTTTCCTTAAAAACACCCAGCTATAAATCACTAAAGTTAACATCATTTACTTTCTATAAAATCTTTTTTATTATCTTTAAGGTTATGACTGTGAGTCACAGTCATCAGTATATATTTTGATTATATTTGATTTACTCAGGTATAACTGCATTAGTTACAGTGGTTGCCAACATTTGTCTTCAAGTAATTCTTCCAGCAAGAAGAACGATGAGTTTAGCTCATGATTCCATCATTACAGTCTCCATTTTTAGGGCAAGTGAAGGAGTTTGGTTCCACTCAACTGGCAATACAGATGATGTGCCTGTCATTTATGCAGTGTGATCAAAGAGTAGATGTATTTGTATACTTATCTTAAATAATTGTTCCAAGGAGCAATCAGTCAGGTTAAAACCCATTTACAGATAATGATGTAAAAGTTTTTTAGAAATTATGAAATATGTCCCATAACTGGAACTCAGCTATACCTAATCTAGAACTTCATTATTTCAATACATGAAGACAAATTTGATTAAGGAAGGCAGTACCTTCTCTTCTGAAATGAAAGGAATTTATGGAGAAAAGTAAATAACACAAACCTTAACACTTCAGCATCATAACAATTCTCATGAAATTAATAATTTACATCTGATGAACATCAATTCTCCTTTAGTTTCACTCCCTGCTACATATATTCTGGGAACCCTTAAGTAAAAAGAAATCAGCTATTTAAAGGATAATTTTTAACAATATGCTTTATAGCACTAAGTTCTTAGTTATAATTTTTAAATTATTATTTAAGCAGGAAACATAACTTTGAATGACTTAATCATTTAGTTCACTCTTCTTTCACTTGTAAAGAACAAACTGAGCTCAAGCCTAGGTAACAGTGAAATAAATTGATTCCAATTACAGCTCCTTATTTTTTGTTAGAAAGAATTAGATCAGGTAACCCCCAATTCTATTTATCTTCCATAAACGTCCCAAACTGGTCACCTGTTTTACAGAATTCAGCAGAACTGGGAAAGAAAAACAAACACCCAGTAATAACATTTTGTTGTTCATTTATTTCAGGTTCACATAAAATACCAACAACAGTCTCAAAGTTCTGTGCATGGAAAACTGTTACTGGATGCCCCTTCTACAAAGGTGATCTCTCAGATGTGTTTAGAACTAAAGAATCTAAGGAGCAACCCCAAAGTTCTTAAAAGAAATGTAACTTTACCTCAAAAGTATCATGATACACTCCTTACCTGTGCTGAGAATGGGACACAACCCCACCTCCACCCAAACTTTCAGGGGGTAAAAAGCTCCCCCTGTATCATTTCCAGTTTTGTTTCAGGGCTGAGTCCAAGGGGAAATCCCTGCTACTCACACGTGTCCTTCATGCACGTCATGGTTGAGGAGCACAACTCAATGACACAAACTGCTGGTTTTCCTAATTCCAGGGGAGGCACTGACAAAATGGAGACCTGGAAAGCAGGAGGAGAACTCATGGTAAAGCAGAGGCCGATGGAGGAGGAGGAAACCAGCACAATTCTCAGCGAAGGAGACAAATAACTGCAAACTGACACAGTTTGGCTTTCTGGTTTCACAGGACACAAGAAACACAACCTTGATTAATATCCTCTAAAATTAAGGGCTGCAGACTGATGAAGTAGAAACATTTAAGGGAGGATCTGGAAGTGTGCAGGAAGAACTTCCAATAGTACAAGAGATCGTGAAAAAAAAAAGGAACTTTGAACAAGTTTAGACAAAATAAATAATTAACAGTTAACAGAATACTAAGGCCAGGCAACAGTTTATTAAAAAACAATCAAAAAGCAATATAATAAACTACCTGAATTGTAATGTGAGCCAAACAGGCAAATCCAAGACATTGAACTAAACAAGAATTTGTAAAATAGTTTTACCAAGAAAAACAAATTAATTATCAGTAGAGAAAGCTGACTAAAAAGCTGCATTAAAGCAAAAACTAAACCATGAAATAATTGCTACCAACAGGTAAATATTAATGCATGGAATGCATAAAAGATGCAAGTGACATAAAATTGGTGTGTGTACCTGCTGCTCTGAGTCTGTGTTGAGCACAGACTGATCTGTAATGAGCACTGCTCTGGAGATCTGCCTACAATTAAACAAAACAATTATATAAAATAATTGTGTAATAAATGTAATTATGTAAAAACACAACAAAAAATGTAAAAAGATAGCAATCTGAAATCACAGTTTTGGTAATACCAGGGCTATTTCACCAAATAATCTTTATTAATATGATCCCTACTGAGGTATTTTGCCTGTTGCTGAGGTAAGAACACATCTGGAGCATTAATGCAGTATTTTCAATGATCAAAACAGATGATGAATAAATGAGTCGGTGCAGTCGCACCAAACAGCTTGAACATCCTTCTGATTTCTAAAAAATCCTTTTGTTTATTTGATCAAGATTAGCAGCAGCATGATACAGGACTTTAATGTTCCAAGCAGCACAGGACACAGCAGGGAGATCAGGGGTTGCAGTTTCTGCTCCTCCCATGGCCATGGTTATTTCTGCACTCACTGCTCCAGCTTTGCTCAGATTTTGTCTGCAGTGTTTTGAAGGCAAAGGCAGGAGATGCCCAATGGCTGCCTACCTGTAACACACATTTGTGCAGGTGCTCTCTGAAAGGTAACTGTCTTCCACAATAAAATATTTGGCACTTATTCTTTGTCCAAAATGGTCCACAATAGCTTTGCATCTGTTTAAAACAAAAGCCAAACCATAAGAAATTCTTTATAAGGTAAAAAAGGCATGCATAAGTTTTTGAGACTGAGTTATACAGCATGTATATATCTTTCAGATAAATTAGCTCCATATTTCTTCAACATATGAACCCCTAAATTCCCACCAGCTCCAGCGGACCAGTTGCTTCTGCAGCCTGAGCTGAGAACTGACAAAGGTTGTGCACACGATCCTCATCTACAAGTCTAAGAGGTTTATGACTATTAAGCTTGTTTTTGTAACACTAACCTCTAATGCTGACTCACAGGAACCTGGATCCTACATTCCTGTATCAAAATCCAACAGGTACCCTGAGAACAGTAACTAAACCAAGTTTAATAGCACAAGCACTGTTTACACATTTAACATTCCTTAGAGTTTCAAATTCTACCCAACAAGTTTCACTTGCAACTTTAAGAAGTTTTTCCTTCAGTGATTTCATTCTCAAGCTCTTATTTGAATACTGCAAATAAACAAGGAAGTCGAGCTGCTGCAGTTCATTTCTAATTATAACCTTTCTTATTGTTTATGGAATGATTTCCCTGCCACCCCCCAAACATTATGGAAGGGGAAAGGTTGATTAAATGTCACGTTGTATCACTCAAAGGCAGCAAAAGCAACGACACGTTTGATTTTCCTGCTAAGTGTTGTTTCCTCTCCTTTGTTCAGGAATAGCACCAGGTCATATGTGTGATAAGATTTTAAACTGAGAGAGACAGAATGCTTTTCATTTCAGTCCCACTTCACTTCAAAGGGTGATGCTGAGAAAATTTCTTTCAAGTCCTGTTCCCAAATACAGCCAACACTTATGCACTGACATTATCAGGTCTCTGTCATCTGATATGTGTTGTGACAATGAATCATCCTGAACCCTCCATTGACCTTCTTTCAATGTGTCGAGATAAAAGGATGAAAATTAGAATCCATCTCCTTGCAGTGCCACGAGTTATAAATGTACTTTATAGGGCTCATTATCCAAACTAATGGACTAAGGGCGACATCCTTGAAATGGACTCAGCAGCACTGACAAAGCCAGAGCTCAGGATTTCAGGAGATATGTAAATTACTGGGTTTGCTCTATCTTTTTATTACAGATGTATAAATGTCCACTTATCATCTCTCTTCAATTTTGAGATGGAATTACATAATTGGAAACATATGTAAAGTGTGAGCAATATTAAATACCTACCATTATTGTGAAATTTTATCACTTTTACCAAAAGTGGCATACAATAAACACACAGAACAACAACAAAATTATGATTTGTGCATTCAGAGTGCTTCTTCCTCAACCTCAGAAATATGATGTGGTTTTTATTTCCTAACTGCAAACTAAAAGTTTGAGAAGAAAATCAAGGCTGAAGATAGAAGTGTGAATTTTCCTTACAAGTACTAAACCAAGAATATTAAAAATAGTGAAAATTTACTGTATTAAGATACAGGAGGAGCCTGGGAGGCTATAGAAGATGCTGGAAAATGAATCCTGCTCCATTTGACTGAGTTTCTCCTACGGTGAGTGTAAGCCATTTGTAACCAAGGGAAGCTGCCTGTGGAAGCACAGAGCCAGCTGTACTGACAATCACACATGAATTTGCCTCTTCCCAATTACTATTAATGGTCTGTTGACTCAAAATCTCAGTAACTCATAAATAGCCTCATTAACAGCTTGATAGCTGATTTTTATTAGGCAAAACACTGAAGCCCAAAGTCAAGAAGAAATACAAGCTTGTGCAGGGAGGGAGCTCACAGTGAGGAAGGAGGTAACACCAAGAAAGAAACAGAATGTAAAGGAAACAGTGATTTTGGATGTGTTGCACTCCTTCATATCCACCATCAGATAATGGGATTACTGAAAGCCCAATGTTTCTGGAATAATGAAAGTCTGGTAAAGACTTTTACAAGTATTTCAGTAATTCTGCTCCTCAAAAATCTACCCCTCAATTTTAAAATGTCATGAGTAAACCAGCAAAGAAGCCTGAGAGCCTAAAAAAAAGACTCTTGAAACCTGTGTTGAACCCTGGGGAACTTACTAGATTCAAAACACAAAAGCAGGTTAATGGAAAAGCAGCACTCCACCTTTCTTGGAACACAATACAACCTTATGAAGAAAAAATTAATTTCAAAAGTCCTCAGAATGTGCAAAGAAGCTGGAAACCGGGGCAACCAACACCACTGACCAGTCAGGATCTCCACAGAGTGGTGTTTGGAAGTTGCTGACAAATACAAGCTTTGTCCCTCAGAAAGAGCAAGTTAACTATTTAAACATTATTGGAAAATAAAGTTTCCCACAGTCAAAGTTCAGATATCAGTGTTAAAATAAACTACAGAGTTTCTGAACAGGCAAAGTTTCATTTGCATAGGAATTACTCATTTACAACAACACACAGGAGGAAACACTGTCACATTTGCATCTCACAGTCCAAAACTATGCAATGAACTTTTCAGGAACTGACAGAAAAGTATAATGTGGTGTTTGTACAGCTTGACCATGTCATCACAAATGCAGCTACAAACACCATGCTCAAGGAATCCAATGTACAGAGCAACTGAACTACTAATTTCCCCTAATAAAATGTTACTACATAATTTCTAGATTAATTTTCAAAATTTTCTAAAAAATGTTTTAAACTTTTCAATTGTAGAAACTAAGAGAAAACAGTCTTAAAAGAGGCAAAAACTGCAGTCAGACTAGCAACTGACTGAATGTGTGTAACAGAACCAGGACAATTTACAGAGGTGTGAAAAATGCCATTATTGGAAAAACTCTGGGTTGATTTTTCTTAGCTCAACTTTAAACCTGCCCACAGGCCCGATATTGTAAAAGAATTTATTCTGGGATAAGAGGGCAGCATAGTTTATGACAACAATCTACCTAAAAACTCATTAAAGTCTTTTCTCTTGGAGTGACATGCATTATCAGCAAAGATTAATCTGATGAGTCTTTAGGTGAGCTCCATTTTTAAAAATGCAATAACAGAGGGCTTTGTTGTCATCTGATGAAAATCAATTAGAGTAGGTAAGGCCACAAGGAAAACTAACATCACTCATCACCAGCCCCCCGGCAGCTGAAATGATTTGTCTTCCGAGCTTGGGTGATCAGGAGCTGTAGTAATATCACAGGGAAATTAATTTCGTTTCTATATTCTAGGCCCGCTTTCCTTGTTCTGGAGGACCTATACACAAATTACTTTTAATCAAGGTTGATGTGTTATTAATGCCCAGAGTGCAGCTCTGTGCCCTTACCGTCCCGAGGCTCCGTCCCGCACGAGGCCCCGCACGGGGTGGCGCAGGCAGTAGATCCCCCCGAACACGGCGCACAGCCTGAAACACAGGGACACACGGGTTATCAAGGAATGCCTCTGGGGTGGGAGGCACAGCGAGGCAAAGCACTGGGAGTGATGGGAACAGGAAGGCAGGGACCTGTTGCAGTGAGTCCTGAGGAGTTACCACAGGGCTGGAGCTGCTCTGCTCTGGCACAGGCTGGGAGAGCTGGGGCTGGACAAGGGAAGGCTCCAGGGAAACCTTAGTGCCCCTTCCAGAGCTTAAAGGGGCTCCAGGAGAGCTGGAGAGGGACTGGGGACAAGGGATGGAAGGACAGGACACAGGGAATGGCCTGAAGCTGAAGGTCATTAGGGTTAGATGGGATATTGGGAAGGAATTTCTGGCTGTGAGGGTGGGCAGGCCCTGGCACAGGGCGCCCAGAGAAGCTGTGGCTGCCCCATCTCTGGGAGTGTCCAAGGCCAGGGTGGAGCAGCCTGGGATAGTGGGAGGTGTCCCTACCCAGGGAGCTTTAAGGTCCCTTCCAGCCCAAACCATCCCTTGGTTCTGTGATTTTCAAGTGGAACAGTTTCAGCATCTGCTCACAGACAATGAACTTGAAAAGAAAGCTTCCGCTTTGCAAATCTGACTTCCCAAGATGGAATTAATGTTGTCATTCAAACGTCCCATGAGATAGTTCAAAGCCAGGGAGTGCCACAATCCCAAGGGCTGGAGTGTGTTCCCCCTGAGCTCCCTGAAGGAGGAGCTGTCAGCACCACTCACACTGCCCAGAGGGAACACCCAGCTCCCTGCAAACACCCCTGGGCTCCTGCAAGAGCAGCACATCGCCCGTGCTGAACCCAGCCTTGGCTGTCTGCAGATTGCTGGGGATGACACAAAGGTTAAACATCCACGGAAGAATTATCAGAGAGCCTTGAGCTGTGGGCTCATTATCTCTAGTGCTGCAATCAGTGGCTTCTTGTAGAAACCAGGATCTTCCAAACCAACTCTGATCAATTTATTTCATGTTGTATATAAGAATAGAACTACTAACTTAACTAGAACTATGATTCTTTAGTTAAAAACATTAAATTACATTTTGCCTTTGACTTCAGCCAGTCAGGATGATATATGCACTTGATTTTTCTAATGTGCTTTGGAACCATTTTGCTGCTTGGCTGTGCAAAAATGTGAATTATTTACTTCCAAGAGTAGCCTTCTATCCAGTGGAGGAGGGCATGACCTGGTTTCATAGGAAGCCAGCAGAAAACTCCAATTCTTCCATGAAAATGGAATTTTGATTGTGTTGTTAAACAATTACAAGAGCCAAAATACCTACTAAAACAGCCTAGCATGGAAAATGACACAGTGAGGAAGAACTTGCCAAAAGTATTTAAATACAGAAACTGAAATATTAAACTAAATGGCACCCCAGCAATTTATGACAAAGTAAAACCACTGTGCCAACATCACTTCCACACAATGGGCCATTCAGGATGCCTTGACTGTACTTCAGGTACAAGGCAACTCTTTGATACCATTAACCCCAAATGACAGACATTTAAACTGATATTACCCCAATTAACTGGTGACTGCCTACAGCAGTAATTCAAGTTGTGCTGAAAGATGCCAACAACACTGTACTCAGCTTCAACTTTGCCCCTGTGACATCACATCATATTACAGCTAAATTAAGAGTTGTGAAAATTTTTGGCCTGGTAGCCCTCCATCATCCACCGCCTTTCACTGCCATTTCAGTCCCCATCAAGGCAGGACTCAGCAGTTGCAATTTTTAATACAGCTGTGAAACAATAGGACATATTAAAAGCTGGGCCTTTGACAGCATATTCGCTGTGATTTATGAGTTTGTATATAATTTGATTATTCTATTAATTTTACTGATTACTGATTCAGCTAATACAGTGAAGGTCACTTACAAAATAAATCTTCATTACATTTCACAGAAAGTAACTGCCTCCAACTAGTTGTTTTCTTTAATTAAACACTAATGTAACAAGGGAGAAAATAGGCTTCAGGGTTGCTGCATCTGTTGCTACAAGAGGAGTTTACTGTTTTGATGTAATGCTCTTGATATTAATTGAACAAAAATAGAATGTCTCTCCAGCTGACATCTCCATTTTCAAGAGACACAAAAAACACCCTGAAATTACAGACTTACCCTTAGTGCACTCAGAAACTTCATACAAGAATGTGAAAACTACCACACAGGTTTATACCAAAATCTAGCTTTTATTTCTAACATATCATTTTCTTTCTGCTTTCTAAAAGGCACGGTGTGATTAACTGAAAAATTGACTATTTTTCTCTAACTGTACAGTTTTCTACAGTTAAAAAACTATTTGCTTCTCTCCTTAAAGCTGAGCACTGCATGTGCAGCACAGCAGGCTTTGGAGGAAGATCAAAGACAAACATGCCAAGTGCTGAATTAATGGATTGTCCTCTTTCAATTTATTTTTACACACAGAGCAAGCCACGACCTGATTCTTATGTTAAATTCTGTGTTTCCTGAAAAGTCCCCAGAACATCAGCATTTCCTCCAATGTTGTGGTGTGTTTGTTTCATCAGAGCCTGGCAAGGATTAGTGTTTATTGTTCATGATACCTGAGTGGCCAAATTGCACTCAAGTGCAACTATTCCAAGGGTTTTAACATCTGAGTTATTATGGGATGTGCAGGCCTACGGGTTTGCCAAGTCACTGCTCCCTTTATAGGCTCAAGATTCCAATTCTCTCTTCTCAAACTCAAATGTTAATAGACAGTAAAATAAAGATCTTAATTCATCATACACTTCTATGTTCCTGGATTTCAGTCTTGCTTTCTGCCATTGTAAGTTTGTTAGGGTGTTTCTAAAACCTGAGGAAATCCTGTTGACAAAAATAAGCCCATGTTTAATCTCTCCTTCACTTAAACTGTCAGTAATTTAACCAACTGCAGTATTAGCAGCTCACTGCTAATGAGCCATCTTCTAATAACTCTTGCAGAAGAGTTGCTTGGAGAGTCCAAGGGTGGTGGAAAAGTAGGTTACTTGTATCCACTAATAAATTCTTAAAATAAAGAGACCAGTTTGTCTAATAATGCACTTAAAAGTCATTAGCACCCCACAAATTTCTGTAATTACACACATTTTGAGCCATTCTCTTCTGCAAGTGTTCCAACTATGAAATTAATTGAACACAACTGCTTTTTCCAGAAGTGGTGGTGGTTTGTTTGGCTGGTGGTTGTTTGTTTGTTTTTAAATAAATAGTCTGGGATTTATTCTATATAAATAAAGTATTTAGAATAACTTTTCTTCAAAGTTCACCAAATCCACCTGACAAGTTATTTACAAGAAAATCTCAACAGAAATAAAAATTATTATGATTTTAGCAAACGGTTATAGATCACAAAGGATTAGGAAAAAATTATCTGGGTAACAGTACAGTCAGAAACAGTCCCATAAAACTACTGAGAGAAAAAGGGGTTGAAGCAAAAGTTGAATAAACTCTGAGAATAAATTTATTGTGTTTCCAGAAACTGCAAAGTAAATCCAGACATTGTTCAAAGGTAATGACTGATTTGATCAAACATGAGGGTACTGTCAGCAAAAATGCAAAACCTGAGGTGAAGAATTTGAAATCAGATCTAAAGTATTTCCAGAGCCATGAAGCTTTGTCAAAATTGTGAATGTCCATAATCACAACATAGAAGTGCTGTTTCTTAAAATAACTGCATTATTTACCCTAATTTTTTCAAAGCTACTGCAATTAACTCTACTTTTTAATGAATCCAAGCTAAGAATCATTCTCTGGGATGCTAAACTCAAACCCCAGGAGATCAGTGCAATGATTCATACAAATCATATGAAAGTAAGGACAGAATCCATCAGGCAACATGTTCAGCTCTGTAACAAGTGTCTCAGAAATTCTGGTTAAAAGATTGTGGGAATTGCAAGAAATTACCACAGAGCTGGGGAGGGGAGAAAGGAAATGAGAAAGTGCAGGTGTGTCTGTCCTGCTGGGCTGGCAGTTACCTACAGCCACACTCCCAAGACTCCTGTCTGTGGAAGGTGATTCCACTGACCTTGGCCAAGAAGAAGCTGCTCCTCTCACAAGGTCGTGGAGCTGCAGTTGCACAACAGTTGTGCCCCCAGAGATCTGCGGGAGATCAGGACTGGAGGGCAGAGACTCGAAACCAGGGACCAACAACCAGTCACTGAGCATTAGCTCATCCTCCAAATCCATCTTTTGTGTTCTCTGCCTCCAGAAAAGACATCATAATTCAAGTTATCTTAACCCTCAATGAAATTCCAGGGCTGTTTTACTAATTCCATCATGTTTTGGGAGCTACCTTTCCCTGTCTTGTAGTTTAATGGAAAAGGACTTTGCTAAATGCAATTTGCCTTCACATCTCAGATTTGCTCCAATAATAAAGAACCATGTCACTGCCACAGATCTCCTGATAATGCTGTAACATATCCCCATATCTGAGTCATAATTCTCAGGAAGACCTTGTAACATCCCCACACAAGCAGAGAGGAATTCACCTGCTAAGGGACTTGAAGAGGCAATGCCAAATAACGTGTTGAATAAACTTCCCTCTCATCATCACTGTCCTAATTATTAAATCTGAAAAAGCATCTCACAATAGTATTTGCATTTTGTGCTTTTAGATTCCAAATATTGTTTTGAAAATGAACCAAGAATGCTCAAGAATGAGAGCAGGACAATGTAATTCCAAGCCCTATAATTTCTTCACTGAGACCTTTTCCATGCCCAGTCAGGGATCTGAAATCAATACACTTTGACAACACATGGGGTATTTTCTCATGGGTGAAGGAATCACAAGCTATAAACTCCTGCAGAACACTGTGTTTCTGGTCAGTGAAAGAATGAGGAGCAGAAAAACTCTATTTGTAAATAATTTTTTAACTAAAAAATTGACAAACATTCACTGAGAAGAAAGAAAAGGTCTAAAATGGGAAGGTATTTTCCAAGTTTCATATGCTTAATGCATGCCACAACAAAGGTTATTTCCAAATTAAAAGTCTTTTCCTGTCAAATTCTGAGGAATAATGTGGGCAAGGACACAAAAGCATTCCATGGCTTTATTAACGACAGGGCTCACTGATCTGTGAATAACCTGAAAAAAATGAAGATTATTGAGTTACTTTACCAATCTATCCATCCATCACTAGTGAACAGGTCTCAGAATGATGAATTATCTCACTTCCCTCATGTTTATCCCAAGCAAGAGTTTCTCCTTAAAGGGAAAAACAAACAACTGGTCCTACAAACAATCCTGCTAACTACTCCTGCCTGCTCTGCATTCATTCACCGACAAAGTGAGGAGAAATCCATCAAGTTTGTCTTTAAAAGCCAAACTACATTGGAAGTTTTATTATTTCCCTGAAATGCAAGAGGAAAGCAGCACTGCAGATACCTCTGTATTGAGTATTTTAGTACAAACCAGGGAATAGTGACACGTTGTCAGTAATTTCCATTTTTAGGTCCAAAGAAATGAAATAATTTTAAGTGTTAAG
This sequence comes from Serilophus lunatus, assembly GCA_013399895.1. Lineage (NCBI taxonomy): Eukaryota > Metazoa > Chordata > Aves > Passeriformes > Eurylaimidae > Serilophus > Serilophus lunatus. The sequence continues at coordinate 2,694,149 of VXBA01005117.1, read as the reverse complement.
AGATATATAAATATGCAAATCAGGCATTTTGAAAGGGAGGAGTCAACTCAGATCTCACACACAGCCCCTGTTTTTAAAATCACCTGCGACTGTTTCACACTTGCACAGAACTGCACCTGTACTGAGACTCTAATCTCACATCTGACTGTCCAAGGACTGAACATTGTTTGAATTTCCCATTAATATGCCCAATCACACATTTAACAGACAAAAAAGTTATGCACCTTGCTTAGAGACATGGTACTCATGTATGGATTGAGATGTTGTACTCAAGTATTAAAATCTCAATTCTAAGTGCTTATTACAGTCAGGTTTTCCCAACTCCAGTCTTCATTTCAGAACACTGAAACCTTCCTGGGGATTCCAACAGGGACAAAACTGGGAGTGTGAAAGGACCTGAGGCCACCTCAGAAGTTCTGACAGTTGTAGCAGGTAATAGCTCATGTGTGAGGGTAAAAACTGATTATTCCTTTTTAAATATACTCAGGAACCCTCCACATCAACCCCAAGAACCATCTTATCTCACCCTGGACTCTTCATCTCCCTGTAAATATGGGGAATGAAAGAGATGGAACTTCTTAATCAGAACTTTCCTCCTTCACAAAATGACTGCTGTCAGTGAGACAAAAATTACCCATTTCAGCTGGAATCTGAGCAACTACTAAAAAGGGGACATTGCTCAGCAAACACATGGAAAACACCATGGAGAAGTGAGCAACAGCCACACAGGTGAGACCACAACCCCCAGCACAGGTATGGGTGAAGAGAATCACAACTGAGAGCTTCCAGAAAGAATTCCTCTCCAAGGAGAACTCTCCAAGGCATCTCTCACTGAGTTGAACTGGAAAATGAACTATATGAAACAATATTTGGAAAGCAGCACTTCCAAACACTCCTCAAAACCATAAAAAACTCCAGTTTTTTGCTTCTGCAAAACTGGAAGGAAAAAATGGAGATTCCAGTTACCAAAAAGAATTCTCTAAAACAGGCAACTGTGGCCTCCTATCAGACAACTCTTTCAGACTTTTAAGTAAAATACCTTTTTTTCCCCCCAGTTACAAAGGAAAATTTGAAAGCTGACAATTTTAACATTAACCTCCTGAATCAGAAAGTATTTGGGGTATTTCCTAATGTTTCCTACAACCAGAAAAAAGCCCACCAAAAATCACATTAAAGATTCTAAACGTTTTATCACCAAAACTTTATAATTCTAGATTTGATTTAGTGGCATTTTTTCCAAGAAAAGGAAAGCTGGATCACAGATTTGCAACACACACATTGCCAGCAAACTGCAATCCAGACCTTGCTTTCCCTGGCTGCCTTAGGGATTGAGGTTTTGGTGTCTTGTTATTTGCTGTAACAAACAAAAAGGCTTGTTTTGATTTTCAAGAATGAGAGATTATTATATTCATTTTTACTCAGCATCAGAATACTGCTGCACCAATAGAATGGAAAAGACAGAAGAGATTGGCCCCCAGAAGTTTGAAGCAAAGGGAGCAGTCAAAGGCCAGTGAAGTTTTGCTGCCTGGAAGAGCAGGAGGCTCCCAATGCCCTCTCTTGTTCCACAAATCCAATTAATGGAGACAGAAATCTCCCCCCTGTACCTCAACACACTGGGATGTCCATGACAGTGACATAAAAGAGTCATTTTCTCTCTTAACCCAAACCTGCTCAAGCCAAGGAGGCACCACCCCTGATGCTCCTCCCTGGGGTGTCAGCAGCAGTTGCAGAAGGTGGCAGTGTTTGTGCAGAACCATTTGGGATGCAAGGAGGTGACTTCCAAACGCCTTTGGCTCCCTCCCATCAATATGCATGGTGCCATTTATAACAGTAGCCTTGATGAGAACACACAGTGTAACTGGCTGCAAGAAACGCTACCAGGGTTACATCAGACCAGAATACAGAGCAGGGGTGAGAAATCACAGACCAGGTGACACCTTCCCCTGATAAGCTGGTGATAAAAGCTGCAGCTGTGATCTATGGGCTCTGAGCTCCACCTCACCCCCCAGCCCCAGCAGGATCCTTTGGACAAGCTCTCTTTATCCTGAGGGCAGACCATACAGAAAAACTGGGATTTATCTCAAAAAACACTGTGATTGCCACTTAAATTGTTCACTTAGAACCAAAGACAATTTTTCTTGAAGTTTGTATTAGAATGTTTTCAACACAAACCCTTGGAGTGTAGAATTACTTCTTGGTTTGACAGATTCATTTGCTTTAACTATTAAAATACTCTCTCTATTGTAGGACTTAGATTTTAGCAAAAAAAACCCCCAAACCTAAAATGCAGCAACCAATGGACTTAAATAGAAAGTTCAGGCCATCTGAAGAATTCCTGTCATCACAGAATGATTTTCTGATAGGAATATTTATAATCCTTCTAGACAGTACTATGGCTAACTCCTGAAATATATTGCTGTTACAGATCAGAAAACTGCAAGTGCTGGCTATTAAACAAAGTCAAGCCAAAGGGATTTCAGGAATACAAGAAAAATTATACGGAGAAGAACCCGGGGAGGGGAAAAAATGCAACTAAAATTCTCATTTTAATTACAAATTTACTTTTTCTGAGGTATTTTAAACCAGGGAAGGTCCAACTGCCAAACCTGCACTAGTATAATGGCTCTGATAATATTTTGATTTATCTATTGGTCACATACAGACACCTGTTCTCTCACGATGTCCTGTAAAGACATCCATAAAATCTACAAATATAAGTTCTTCTGCATGACTATATTCAGAGTAGTTACCTAAAACCAACTCTGGCTCGCAAATTGTCTGTGCAACCACCTGAACACATAGGTCCATCCTTTTTAAAAATCTCTATATAAACACAGTTTAAGAAGCAGATGAAAGGCTACTGACAAAAGATGGAACCAAATAACACTTCTGTTCAACAGAGTACAATTATTCCAGAATGTTTCTATCAACATATAATTGCATCCATCCTTTATCTGGCTAAGTAAGCTCAAGCTGCTAAGGCCATTCTTCTGGCAGTAATTTAAGCACTGCTCTAGAGAAGAGAAACAGAATCTATCACAGAGACAGGGCAGGAAGATAATGCCCAACATTGTGCTGTAAACCACAATTTAATAGTAGCACACATGTAAAAAGCAGATCTTGTCCCCCACAAACAAAGCAGGTAAGACCCTGCACTGCTATTTAAGGGACTGATGTACAAATATATCACTCAGACAAAGTGGCAATGCTGCTTTTTTTAAAGAGAGATAATGTTTCCTTCAGACCTCCAGGTTACCACATTAAAGCCCACATGGAGCAGATGGAAACGCTGCTTGCCAGCAAAAGCAAAGATGAAAACAAAACCCCTCAGCCTTTTAAAAGCCAGTTGAACTGTTGGAAACAACCGAAAATTAAAACCACCCACTCTCTGCTGTGCTTGGGTTCTTGATGGTCCCCAAAAGCATCAACCACCAGCTCTTCCCCTGGAATCCCAGAGCCAGGGACACCTCAGGGTAAGGATTACGATTGACCACAGTGAAGGGGCTGAAGTGGATCCTGTTTTCCCCTGGAATCAACTGTGGGGGTTTGCTTTAATTACTTTCTAAGGCTCAGGAGTGGAGGACATATGGCTGCTGTTGGAGATGTCAGAATGTGATACTGCAGTCTGTGTGTGGCTCAGTGCACTGGACCTTCTCTGCTGTTCAATTCAGTGGGGGAAGCCTGTGGTGTACACAGACCTACAGAACAATGCCAAGGGGATAAGGACATAATTTCACATCAGTTGTCCTGTTAGTAAAGGTCTGTGATATAAGAAAGGTGAAAGAATTGGGCTTTTGTTTAAAATCTAATAATTAACCGGACATGTGTCACGATTTTGCTTCTTTCAGAAAAATCCAGTTCATTAGTAAATATCTGCCTATGACTGGCAGGTGAATTCTCAGCATTAATTAGTAACACAAATTGACAACATTTGTCTTCCTGCAAATTCAGGGAGACCTACATCACAAATTTTCTCCACCTACCCAAAAGCACAGTCACCCTTTTGGCCACAGGCTGCTCCGAGTCTCCTCTGTCAGATTTAAAAAGTGACACCTACATATCGCTTAAATTCTGGCTTTCTCATTCCCTAGAAACACAGGCAGCCACCACCTATTACAAGCTGCATTTGTAATCCAATGAAAATTGTTGCAAAGTATTACAGGCCTGTCATTTCCAGCCTTTTTATTTTTCCTTTTCCGAGTGGGGGGAATGTCACAGCCATCCAAAACATGAAGCAACATGAAGTTGTGAACAGGATGATCCCTCTGAGATGACCAAGGGTTTCCTTTTGGGAAGGCATGAACCAGGAAGTGGAGCTTACCTGCAGAAGCACTGGGGGATCTCCCCTTGCCCATAGAGAGGAAACAAAAAGGGAGTGTTGCCATAGCGGCCAAGGCACTGCAGGAATTTTCTTGTTGCCTGAAGACCTTCCAGAGTCCTGCACTCAGTCTCTGAGACCATTGCAATGGAGTGAAGGATGAAGTGCTGCAGGCTGGGGGTCAACTTCCGTGTCTGTAAGAACTGGGCAAAGGTGCTGCCCTCGTGCTCTGAGGAGAAAACACATTCAGGTGGAGAGCACAGGGTAACATCTCTCTGAACGTCAGCTACCTTCATAACTGACCTATTCTTCCAGGAAACACTGTTTTTAAGAAATAGCAGACTTGCATTTTATGCAGAAATCTGCTCTTAAGCTTATTTCAGCCCTGGATAAATGCATGAGCAATTCAGAAACACCTCCACTAATGCAGAGTATATCACCAAGCTGCATTTTCTGTTCCACATTCAACCACCATTTCATTACAAATCCATCTTACTGCCCTTTGTGCAGCCATGCCGTAAGTCAGGACAGGAGGGTTGTTCTGTTTTCTAAAAAAATTCTCAAATTTTTCCTTACCTCAGACTTTTTACATATTTTAAAGAAAAAAAAATTCTTCACTCTCATGAACTCTCCCTATTAAAAGTCTGCCTTCCCACGAATGCAATGATCTCATCCAGAGCAATTTTAAATTTCTGAAGTCTTTGCATTAGCCTAATCTGACTCAAAATATTCCCAACTACTTCCCAGGCTATTTTAAAGTGTAGAAGCAAACTCTGTTTAACTGTCTCTAGAAGTAAAATAAATCTGTTGCTTTTTAGGCACATGAATCAATGGATTCATTTAAAATTGATGTGGCATCTCCTTTTTTAACTAATAAATTTTCTAAATACCATCTCTAATCCTCACCCTGAGCATCTCCATTTCTTCCAGCAACAGTAAACTGAGATCACCTGTAATCAATAAACCACTTCAGTCCAATGAGTTTTTACCCCTTCAGGGTTTTTTGGAGATCATTACACTCTCCTTCTTCTAATCTTAACAGATTAGAAGAATAATTTTCTCTATCATATATTTAAAATAATTTTCTCTAATGTTTGTATCTAGTCTAAGAGTTTTGATCAAATAGTCAAACCAGTATCCCAAGAATGACTTCATTTTAACAGTAGATTCTTGCAAAAATAATGCGTGGTCAAGCTCTAAAAGCACTGACCTGACGCTCATTATGCTTCACACATTACAGCTCAAGTCTGTTCTGATTTCCTGTACAATAGTTGATAAAGGCACTTTGAACCTGCCCTCTACAACAAAAAGGCATTAAATTACATTTACTTTCAGAGTTAAAAAAATCCATTTTCTCAATTTCTGATTTTGTAGTAACAAATTGTGAATATTTACACAGTATCCAAAAAAACAGAGAGAGAAAAATTAGAAACATCACATTATTTTAAAAAACACCTGTGAGAGGGAGGAAACACCTAAAAATGATAAAAAGCATTTTGTAACCTTGCTGCAATATATAATTTTGCTGTTAAAGAAAAATGTAAATAATAAATGATGTGGGAACTTGAAGAGCAAGTCCTTAAGGAGAAGAATTTAACACCGAAGTGAAAAGGTCGTCAAAAGGTCAGAGCATACTTTGAAAATGAATCCATGAAAATAAACCCTGTGAAAACACAAGAGAGCTCTCAAAACAGAGGCTGCAGGACTCCTGAGAAGGGAGAGTGCCCTGCTCAGTGCCACTACCTTGGTATTCCTCAGGGTGCTCCTCGTAGTCCAAACAGAACGTCAGGAATTTCATCAGCATCCTCTTCTCCACCATGGTGAGCTGCCTGCTGTTGAACACATCTGCTCTGGAACAAGGCACCTGGAAAAGATTTTTCAAGAGTTTCAGATACTTTCCATACTTTGGATGTAAAAGCATCAAGCAATCACAGTCTGATTACCTAACAAATATGTTAAATTGCAGTCTTCCATTTTAGTTATTTTCTTACACACTTCTTTCCATTATTTTCTATTATAACTGTATTAAAAGTTACCAATTTTCCACAATGAGAGTCTTTAGAAATACTTTTTGAGCCCCTTCCCCTTTTTATTTCACTTCAGTTTCACTTGCATCTCTCATTGCAGAATTAATTAACAGAATATGTGTTCATTAACTGTGCCAGTATCTCCTGTTGCTGTTACCACACTGGCTTCTCTTTTAAGTGGCAGAAAGATGAATCAATTCTGTGCCAGGAATTTTAAAACCTAAAATGTGAATTTTTAAGAATTAACAGCCAGGCCAACCATGGCTTAAATATTAGCCTGAGGCAAAGATTCATGTCAGTAATTTACTGGACTGCATCACCTTATTTTAGTTTGTTTGGGAGTTTTCAAAATATTAATATATGTAACACACACAAAACACCTTTCCTTCCCAAAATTAAATAAAAATCAGAATTGGTTACAACATCCTCACAAAACCAATTTCAAGTTTCTTGAGTTAAAAAAGGTGAGGTGAAGCAGATGAACCGTGACTGGAGGGTGGGTACCTGTTGCACTTTTCCCTCTCTGAAGGCCAGAACTCGGGTGGCGTTTTTGAACTCTGCGTATCTGCTCACGTTGGACTTGATCAGAAGGTCAATCAACAGCCCCCTGGAGTAGAGCAACTGCTCAGGGAAGAGAAAGGGGCAGGAAAGAGGACACTGGTTGTTAAATCCTGAAATGCCAGGGGCACCTTTCCACAGTTAAATTCCATAAACCTCCAGTTAAGGTTTGCTCAGACCCTGTTCCATGAATCTGGAATTGTCTACATTTACTCTTTCTACAAGCTACAAATCTACAATGAAATACAAAAGGATTCTTCATGGGAACTGGAGATGTTTGTCTGGATTGAAAAGTCCTGTGGTTCTGAGTAACAGAATTTGCAAGATGATACAGGAATTTTCCAGATACCAGGAAGGGAACTACAAGAAAGCCAGGGAAGCACAAACTACTGGTCTTGTGTCCAAATTTCTGGAATTCACTGCAATTAACACTACGTCACACAGTGGGACAGAAAAAATATAAAAAGATACAAACTAGTATTATCTGCTTGTGTTTTCATGATGACATTCCAGTGACCCATGGAAGTGGAATCCACTTTTGGAGCACAACATTTGCAATAATGCATTTTGTAATGTATGCACAAAGATTTTAACCCTTTATTGAAGAAAGTTTCTTTTCCAGTTTCCAAAGGTTTGAAAAGTCTTTTCATGCAGAATATGAAAAATTAAGCATTTAACTTTGAGAAAAGTCCCCTGTATGGCAGAGGACACACACAGTCTAAAACATAAAAGAAAAATTTCCATTTAAGTAGAATTTGCAAGGCCACTTCCAAATACTGTCAAGTACATAAAAGGCAGATTTTAGAGTTAAAACAGCACGACAAGTATGTCATACTAATAGCTTCCCTTCTAAGTAAAATGCACACTAGTAGGAATTCAACACAATAACTAATTTTAGTCAGTTTGTATGCTATGGATTAACTGTAATTACTTGTTCTTTCCAATAAAATTTATCACAATTCAGTACTTTAGTCTGAATATAAAGCAGTAATGAGAGTTTCACAGGAAAATCTTAACACCCAGGATGCACTCCAATAGGAAAAATAATTTTTATTTTAAAAAGATCAAAAATCTGCACGTAGCTTGACTTCCTTTCTTTAAAAATACATACATTATACCATTAAATAGAATTTTTCAAGGAGCAATTTTGCAGGTATTACTTGAGTGTTAAATTCCATGAAATTTACTTTTATGGAGATATTTCTGAGCTACGTTTTATGGTGTCTGGTTATAAGCAGACACTCAAGGACACATTAAATGGCTTGTGTTTGCTTTCAGGGCACCAATTCTTTGCTTACTTCTTAGGAGTGGCCTTTTTGCCCCACAGACACTGCGCCCTCCTCCTCAAAATTAAAGATTTTTTTAAAAAAATTGGGAATTTTAAATGTACTTCTATGGACAAAGTGGACAAAGTCATTCAACTCCTACCTTGGAAACTAAGTCAATATTAAACCTCCTGCCTTCCCTGACAATTTGGGAATAGGTGACTTTCTTTGGTTCCTGGCCGGGGGGTTCGGGGGCCGCGGTTTCCGCCTGTCCCGGTTCTGGAGCTGTTGCAGGAGAACTGTCACTCCCAGAGGCTGTTCCTGCTCCATCCCCTCCTGGGGCACCTCCTGCCTCGGTGCCCGTGGGCTGCTCTGGCTCCTGGAAGGAGCTCCCTGCCCCTGGACACCCCTCGGCCCCAGAGGCTCCAAGGACAGGCGGCTTTGGCAGAGCTCCAGCTTCTTCCACACCTTCGGCTGAATCCTGGCTGGTTAAAAACACAAGGGGAAAAAAATTCCTTAAAAGAGTCTGAAAAATTTGTTTGAAGTTTTGAGCTGGTGCCAGAACGGAAACCTCGAGCATTTCTAGGAAAAGCATTAGAATTTCCTTATCCTGGGCAAATCAGGTACTACCCCCTAAAGAACTCTGGTTCTTTGACTGCGAAGCTGTAATTCAAGAGGACTGTTTTTATTAAGGAGCAAAAAAGAACAACAAAAATGTGGGTTCATTTTTCTATGTGTACTCAAAGATGGAAGGATCTCCAAATGAAGATCAAGACCCTCCTGGTGAAACACAACACACAGCTTCAGAAACAACAGAAATGTAGTATTTTTTAAGAAGAAACAGTAAAGCAGGTGTTCCCTCTGGACTAAAAAACCCTTTGAAATTGAAATGCAAACATGCAGTGAGGTCATTAGGCCGAGACATTGTACAAACCGAGCTCCCTGTGTGTTTTCCAGGACTGAGCCTCCCTGATCCCAGAGGACCATGGAGAGCCAGGCCACAGGGACCAAAAGTTTAGGGAAAACCTTCAGACTCTTTTCCAGCTTTGCCCTTTCATTCTGATCAGCTGCTCAGTACCAGTGTTGTTCTGAGTTTGTGCTGTGGGGGAAGGCAGCCACTCACACAGGGACATTCCCACACATTTCCTCTGCACGTCCCTTCCCTCTCCATGTTTCTTTACAATTCCCCTCCACTTTTAATCTCATCTGCTCTTTTATCCTGAACTTCAATGACACCCCTACCTTAGAAAGTAGCACTTTTGAACTTGGTTTAGTTTACACTACCAGCTGAGATGAATCAAATCAATGTCATTGTAAGTGAAAGGAGTTCAAATACAATTCTACACTAGCTTTTTATCTTTATACAACAAGCCATTAATGCACTGAATAAACAATTTAATCTTAGCTGAAAACTAATGAACTATGATTTCAAAGGTGACCTGCAAAGATACAGCACCAAATTTCACTAACAGGGTGGTTAAAATTCAGGGAAAGGTGGGGAATTATTCAGCAACCACCCAAATGCTCCCTCACACACCTGCAGCCTCACAGCTGGATGCAGGGGGCAGCATTTCTGTTAAAAAAGGAACAAAACCCTGGTATCCTTTTAAACTCAGAGAGCTCATGGGAGGTTTGGGAGAAGTCTCAGGTTGGGCACGGCCACCAGGAAACACTTAACCCCTGACTGGGGTAAAATATTACCCTGGGAAATACAGGAACTGCTCCTAAGGAGAGAATTCTGTTTGTTGCATTAATTATGTCTTTCTACTTCATATTGCAAGCATTAAATAAGTATAAAATAGCAAGGAAAGGTCAGTAATTTTTCAAATGATTTGTAAAAAGTGATCTCTGCAAGAAATAAAAATGCAAGTCAATTAAATCTTGGGGTTCTGTTTGGATTTTGGGATTTTCCAGGAATTTGGGACATGGTATTTGTGAAAACCTGAAGAAGCTCTTCCCATTAATGCAGTAATTAAGACTGAAGCTTTAACTCATCCTAAACCTTTTCATAACACAAAACTTCAGAGGCAAGTTTTCCTTCTACCTTCTCCCAATCTCAATGTACAGTTCTATCTCATTATTACTTTTTACATCAAAATAAACTTGGGCTCATAATACATTGTATTTTTTGTATCACTTTGAAAAGCAGTGGAACAGAAATATTTACATATTTTATATCTCTACTCACTTCCCACTAAAGAACACGTAAATCTCCATGATTTGCAGCTCTACACTTGTTATAACGAAAGCCTAAAAACTGTATATAATCTAAATTCATGACATCTTTCCTATAGGAACAAATATCCCTGAATAATGTAAGGACTGTCTATAAAAATGACTCAAATTGAACTTCTGTACAGACAATTCTTCTCCTAATTCAGAAAAAAATAATACATCTGCAGACAAATTGTTGTGTAAATTTAGAATATTATCTTCCACCATTCATCAATTAATGGTACTAACAAAGGAATATCTTAAAATGAATGTGTCTTATTAATGCCTTGTAACAGCAACCCCTTCAGATAGGTCAAATGAAAAATTGCCAACCAGCTGGTTAATTTATTCAGCACAGGTGTTCACTATTTATTTTTCAGCCATTTGCCTTTTTTCAATACAGCTTGTTGTAGACACAGTATTCTTTTCCTTTGATGGATGCACTTTGTTCTAAGGCCATTCATTTCAGACTTGCACTGTGTATATTATACTGCTACCCAGCTGTTTATTCTTTCAAAATAAATGTTTAATGGTTACTTCATAGGAGTTATAAAAGTTAAGCCAAAACAACAGAATCCAGCCAGAACGTGTAAATTGTCAGAAACACAGTAATTGACTCTCTCTGAAAGTTTTGAGTTCTTTTGGAGAACTTTTTCTTTGCTGAGGTTATTAATCTTACCATTGGTCTCTGTGGGTTTGGGGGTTTTGGTGATAACCAAATACTGCCAAAAAGAGTTAAATCCCTAAAAGCAGAATCTTGTGGTTTGACCTGACTCCAGTATGATCTCACCCCTCCAAAGTGTGAAATCCCAGTGCTGGGGGACTCCTTTGTGAGCCAGCTGTCAGTCCAAAATCACACAAAGAGAATATGAAACCTTTCAATCTGATTTAATACTGGCCCTGAACAACATTCATTACAATCACAATATTCCAGTGATTTTGCTTTGAAACAAATCTTACTGTGCAGTATTGAACCTGGGAACAGTGTGAGTCTGTGACCTTCACACTGGATTATTGTAGTTCACACCTTTTTTCTCCTTACTCGTGATGTTTACAGAGAGAAATACATGTTTCTATTGGACTATCTGTCAATATTTCATTTTCTAAGGGATTCAAGGTTAAAATTACATAACTATCTCAAAGAACCTCTCAGGAATTCAGGAGTGTGTTCAGTTCAGTGCAAAATAAGTAAGATAAAAATGATAATACATAGTTCAGTTAAATTTATACTCCCTGGACTTAACTTCAGTAAGTTGAATTCATTGCATATAAAAAGGACAAAAGGCAAATATTCCTTTATGATTTTAGCACAAAGAAGTATCTCATATTTAAAACACTACTGTCCATTTGTGTGCTTAGTTCATTTTACACTATTTATGAGTTTCATTTTTAACTCGGAGAACAGCAGCTTTCAGCCAAATTAAGAATGGAAAAATGAATAGATGGCAGTGCACAACTACCCACTGCTACAAACACACACTTCTGTTTTCTACTCAGAAGTGAAGCACCAACTCACGAAACTATCCCAAAAACCATCCCTTGCAGGGAGGGAGGGTCCTTTGGGAAGGATGAGGCTGCTGCAATGGGGAGACTCCAACAAAGAACATTTCAGAGACAATGTGCAAGATGTGGTGAAATGCTTGAGGCCAAAACCACACAGAATTATTAATATATTGTTATATTTCTACTTACTCTCCAAAGCAGAAATCTTCTACATGTTGAATAGTTCTGTCCTTCCTGCTAAGAGGAATTGCTTCTTCATTCTCAAGGATCAGCTTTTTCCAGTCTTCACATTCATCACTGACATCAGTCTTTTGCTTACAAAGAACAATTATAAAATCACGTATTGTACTGTGCTGGTTGTTCTTGAAATACAAATCTCGAAATACAAATCTCTGTAGCCCCAAATAATTTGTACCATTTAATTAAAAAACAAACAAACAAATGTGACCTGTCTGAATGTTTCTCTTCATATTTTTGAGTTAAAACAATTAGGGCTGGTTGCTTTCTTACAGTATGCCAACATCTGTAACATGAAATGAGTGTTAAATGAAATACAAGTTTAGTAGAGTTGGAGGTAACCCTGAATACAACCTTGCTGCAGCCAAGTTCGTTCCAAATTTTGTGACAAGACTCTTTGAACGGAAACCACCCGTGACTCGGGTATTGCTTTAATCTGTCCACACAGGAACCTCTAAACCCTGAGAATATGAAGTTCTGTCACTGAGTAACTCCCCTGATTATGTCAGAAGGCAGCACAGGGATGAGACTGAGCTGAGAAACTTCATCTTCCACAGCCCAACAGGCTCTGAACACTTTGGGAAACAACAAATACAGCCCAAGTGCTCAGTCTCCTAAAAAACATCCTCTTCAGGACATTTCTAGTGGACTGCCATGAATTAGACAAACTTTGCTCACTGAAAAACACACTCTCAGCATTAATCCTTTTGTCCTGGTTCCAGGACATTGCAGTGGAAGGATCCAGTAACCACCTTCCTCCCACTAAAGGAGAATCAACTGAATGCAAACGGGAAAAACAAAAGGCACTGAAACATCAGAGAGTGGAAAATAATCCAACAGAAAATGGAAAAGACCAGATTATCAGTTACAGAAGGTGCTGGGAAAGGAAAGAAAACATTCTACATAAATCCAAGAACCCACCAAGTATTAGGGAGCACAAGACTGGTCTCAATAACCACATTAACAACCCAGGCCAGATGGGCAAGTCCCAACCAGTAAAGCTGGAAACTAGAAACCTCTTTGATCTGTCAAATTACCAAAGAAAAAGAGCATGGTGGTAATTTGTCTTGTAATAAATCATGCAAACAACGGAGATTTAGTGTTAAGGAACACTAAAAGAAGTCATTGAAGAAATTTTTACCTGATTTTCTTTAATCCAAGACAATAACCCTGAAAAACTAAAGCTGGCCCAGTTTCCACCATAGTAATTTCTCCTGTGAAGAAAAATAAACAACACAAAAACTTGATGGGCAGATAAAACACAGCTTTTTCAGATTAAAGAAAAAAACATCAAGTCTGACACATTCAAAACATTTTCCATGACAGATTTTACAAATGCAAAATATACAAAACTTGGTAATTCACAACTCCTAATGAGATGCAAAATTTCCATTTCCCCCATTTGTCTGTCTCTGACCAAACAGCCTAGAGTCCAAAATCAAAGTATTTGGAGGAGAAATAAGTAATGCTGAGAAAAGCACGTGGGATGCTGTGAGGAAAAGGAAAATGTACATAACACTTCTTCTTGGCCCAGACTAACCCTCTTACCCCTCATGTCAAACAAAGGAAAGCTCCCTTTACTGTTTATCTGCTGAAAGGCTCTGGCTATTCCAGACTGTGAAGATCCTCTGGCAAAATTTCTGTTGAACTCCATGTACTGCAGGTGGAGCCAAAGGAGCTGGTTTGTGCAAAATGACTGTCCCTCCCTCAGCACTTCCCAGTTTCTATTTACCACGCTCTTGCCTGAAAAAGATTCGTTTCCTTCTTTTACATCACAGAAAATTATCATTCTGTTGTTAATCAAAGAAAATCTATGCTCACCTTTTAAAAATTTCCCTATCAGTATTTCTCTAAACAGCATATTGGTGAGCTTTTGTTGTCATGCATCTTAAATATTTAACAACTCCTAAGAGGGAAAAAATAGAGCAACTGCATTTTAAAAAATCACCAGTTCTTTCAAAATAAAAAGAGACATTTCAGGATTTAACTGTTTTTTGGCCCTTCAGAAGCCTGAAAGACACCAAAAATCCCCTCCTGAATGGTTATCTAATGTTACTGCATACACTAAAAAAAAAGTAAAGGAAAATTCAGGGAAGAAGGCAGGGTTTGCATTTTACAGAATAATGAGAAGGATGTTAAATGAAATCAGATCTTACCACAACCTCCTCTGCCTTTAAGTGGTAGAGATCAGGGTGGCAAGAGTGCAGGGATGGATTCAGGTTGGCTTGTCCTGCATTGACAAACCCCCCAGCACCTGGGGGGATCTCTGAGCACGGGAAGGACAGATGTCTGCAGAGCAGGGCCTAATTGCTCCTGACTAAAACTGACCTCAAAAAGTCTCTCAGCTCCTGCAAGGCAACAGTGAAGAGCAGAAATAGGACATCTTTTGCCAAGACAACAAAATGCAGCATCCCCTGACTGAAGGTGGTCCTGAGAACAGGAGGTGGCTGAGCTGGGAGCACTTGGGGCACTCCAAGCACCACAGCTCCATCTGCAGCATTCCTGGTTTCCAACCAGGAATTCCAGTCCTCTGGAACAAGGAGCTCATCCTTAACCTCGTTGTGTGGATGACATGAGTAAGCTCAGAAGTTACTGCTGTTTTTATCCCACAGAACACAAAGCAATGAGGATTAAACCCATGGAATGCCTGATTCTCAGATTTCAGTCTGTAAAAGTCACTGGCAGTTGCACTCTGTGATAACCCTCAGCTGCACCTGTCAGTGCTGCAGGGGAACTTCTTGATGCTTCAGAGATTGCACAGAATAAAAAGTTCAATGTCCGTGTATTATCTGTCACTTCTGGGAATTCCAACAAACACAGCCGTGAAGATTTATTTTTAAGGAAATATGCTGCTTTAGCTGCAAGTTTCTTGAATTTGGAATCCAACCTGGCTGTCAGAGCAAGGCCACTGATCACAGGAACCACAGAGAACACCTGCCTATAATTAAGAGTGGGTTTCTTGAATCTACACCAATATAAATCCATGCATATTTACAATATTTAAAGTTAGAGCTCTCAGTAAGAGAAATGAAGATGTTCTTTGCACAGAAAGTTACCAAAGTTTGTTTGTGAGCTGTCAGCCTCGTCTGATGGGAACATTGCTGTCCATCAGGTGGACTCTGCTCTGACACTGCTGGGTTTTAGCCCCTGCTGAGGTGCCCCAGGCTGTTGAACAAAGGCCCCTGTGACCCTGCTCTGAAGCTCCATCAGTTTTGAGGAGAAGGAACAGCCCTTCTTCAGTGGGAAAGGAGTGGCAGCTCTCCTTCCTTCCCTCTGGTCTCTGTGTTGTACCACCTTGTCCTGTAGCAGCAACTTCCAGATTCCTTTATTCAGGAATTTTAGTTAGTTTCCCTGTGTTATGGGATGAATCAGGATTGTTTACTTTTCTCATCTGAAAACAGTACCAGACATGATTACTGACATAATGAGCAAAGTTTTTGTAAAAATCTTCAGGAGGAATTCTGAGAAGAGCTGACTAATGGTTTTACAATTAGGAGTCCTGTGTAACCAAATGTTTTTGTTGTAATTGCCCTGAAGATGAACTGAGGAATTCCTTAAAGTAATGGTCAAGATCAAAGTCTAATTAAAGCTAAAATATTGCCCCCAAAATCTCAAGGGCTAAGCTCCAATCTTGCTGCATTAACAAACTACAAAGATGGATATTCTTCTCCATTTTAGGGTTATAACTCAATTATCCCCTAACTAAGAACTGGAAACATTTTGAAGGTTTAACAGCAGAGACAGAAAATACTTTTTTTACTGAGTTAGACAGAGCACAGATGTTTTCATACCATACATGATTTCCCACATTGTATTTGCTCAGAACTCTTCCTGTGTTACCTGTACTTTCACCTGAATTACAACAATGCTGCTTTTACTTCATATTTCTCAGCTCTGTGGTTCAGTGCTAAAAGAAGTGCTGAAGCCATTTTGGAAAGTTTTGGAAATGTAGCCCAAGTGCAAATTTACTGCTGCAAAAAGCTTAATTGTCTCTTCTCCTCCATCAGCTTGTAAATCACAATTTCTTGTCTCAGTTCCTAACATCATTCTGAAAGAATTAGAAAGTCCCAGCCCAGAACACTGAAATCACAAATTGCTTCCAACTGATTAACACTCCTGGAATCTGAAGCAGGAGAATATCTAACGTGCCCTTTTAAACACAGACCACAATTTGAGAAACTGGACACTTTAGGAAGCAGGGAAACACAAGGAAATGTCAGTAAGGGCAGGAAAAGCCTTCCCAGGGCTGTGTCACAGTGGAACAGTGGGAGCAGGTGACGGCTGGAGAAAAGGTGCTGATGCCTCACAACTGCCCCAAGAGCTGCCTCTGAGTGTCTGTCCTGAGCCATCAGAGCTGCTGTCCTCTGCAAAGGCAGCTCCTGCCACATCCATTCCAAGGAGCAGAGCAAATCTGACTCCTGCTCCAAACCCAGGGAGGTAACAAAACATTCCCCTGCTGAGGATTCCTGGCCTTCCAGCAGCTCTGAGGATCCCACAGCCCAAGAGGAGGGGGATGGTGGCAGTGACTCTGCTACATCTCAGCATATCCTGGACATGAACATACCAAAGGGAACTAGCAAGGATCAGCTCAGACCATGTTTTACTCTCTAACACTTCTGCTACAAGATATATTCTGATAAAATATAAACTTTATCAAAAACAGGTCAAAATATACCAGAATTATGAATTTTTGCCTAGGTTTCCTTAAATAAGTTAAATAATTCCTTTATTTTTCTTTCAAGAAAGGGTTCCTTTGGCAGGAACCCTTTCCCTCTGTGGTTGCTGTGCTTATACAGCTCCCTCATTTCACAACAATTACAGATCAGGACTAAGGCTCTACAGAGACACAGGTTACAGGACATACTTCACAAGTTGTGACAGAAGGGAGACAGATTGTCCAGTAAGAAGAGCAACAAACTACAGAAGTGGGTATCTTGAGAGAGGGGAGGTACAGGGAGAGGGCCCAGCACATTTATGGATGCTCAGATGAAGAGAATCAAAGAACTCTGGACACAAGGAAGACTCAAATACTCTCCAGGCAAAGGAAGGTCAAAAAACAAGAAGGACAAGAGATGTCAAGAAGCAAGAGGTGCTCAGGTTTTTTACCATTAGTGTGGGAAGTACGTTCACTTCATGTAATCCACTTTTATTCTTGATCTACCTTTCTTCAGCAACTACAAGTTTAAACTAAGTGCCAATCTCCACATTTTAAATTGCAAATTACTTTTCTAAATCACTTAACAAATATCCTTGAAATTTCACATGTCAACAGCTCATTAATATCCACAGTAAATGTAGCTCTCTGAAAAGAACCACAGATTTTATGTTTATTGAGACAGATAGCTGGCACAGAGAAATAGAGCTCCTTCAATTACCAGTTGGCAGAAGCAAACTTCAGTTTAAAACCAGTCTACAGGAATTTATGGCAACACTGCAGTGAAGTGACTATTTTGAATAAGATTAGCTCCTGCTGATGGCAATGCTTGGACAGTGTTTATAAATCAAACTTAGAACCTGGTATTTTATAACAGGCCACTTCAGAACTCTCTCCCATCATCACCTGTGCAGTATATTATGATAAATGCAAACGTGGCTGAGGATCAAAAGTAATAAAAGGAGGGACAGGAGGTAATGAGTGCAGGTCAACTATAAACTAAGACTTTGTGCCCAACCTAACTCAGACCTCTGGAGGCAACAACAGATTCATCAAAGTAGCACCACTAGCACAAGTATCCAGGAACCCAAGTGTCATTCCCTTCACTCTCAGAAAAATCTGAGTTCATGATCCTGAGAGAAGGGAACAATACCGTTCATTGTTAAAAAGGGATATTCTGAATATAAACAGCTTTTTTGGTTGATGAATTTTCAATTATACTGTAAGACAAACCTTGAAAATTCATCTAGAAACAAGTATATTAAACTAGATAAAGTAAATAAAAATAAAATGTTTTAATCAGATGAATCTCTGGTGACCTTCCTAAGACTCAACTTTTCACTTGGAATTCAGAAGTCAACAGGTGCTGGTTTTCTGTTGGTTTTCTAAGGCTTCTTTTGCAAGAATACAGATTAAACCACAAAGATCAGATGGCCTGAAACACTTCCCTGTTTATGGGGCAGGGGTTGCACAGTGCACACACTTCTGTTTCTCTTGGCCAAAGTATGGACTCTAAACCAAAGTATGGACTCTAAACCATAACTGAGTGAGCACATCCCCCAATTCACATGGCAGCTGTTGAGAGGAGGGAAGGATCCCCAGGTTAAGAAGCCCCTCCCCTGGCCTTCCTGCACTGGAGCTGGGGAATAACTCAGAGGAGAAAGGAATCCAATGTGGAGGCCTTGATCTTTGTCATGAAAGCAAAAGCATGTGTGAATGTAAATAAGCACCGTTAAGTGAAACAGCAATGAACAAAATCTGTATCCACAGCTCTAACTGCTGCTCCTGTGACTCCTCTGAAAGCTCTTCATCAAAGCTATGAACAGGCAGAGATACAAGAAATCACAGTGCCAGTAGCCAGTGTCATTGCCTTTGATAGGCACTGCAGAGAGAACAGTGACACCACAGGACAAAGGGGACAGTCAGTGTCAGGGATGAACCTGACCAGTCTTGCCTGGAGCAGGGAAGGAGCCCCCACCGCATCCTCATGGCCCAGACTCCTGAGCCAGCAGGCAGACCTGCCTGTTGTACTGCTGGGAATAACCCCCCAAGCAGGGCAGAGGCAGAAGCACCCCATGGCTCTACCAGGAGAAGTCCTGCAGAGCACATACACCAACACCCCCCTGGGCAGGGCAGCTCCTGCAGAGGGAAAGGGCTGGAGGAACTTACGAGTCCACATGAAGAACCCTCTGGCCACTCCTGGCACAGGCTGCTGCGAGGATGGACTCGGGCAGACCTG
The DNA here is from genome assembly GCA_013399895.1 of Serilophus lunatus. Lineage (NCBI taxonomy): Eukaryota > Metazoa > Chordata > Aves > Passeriformes > Eurylaimidae > Serilophus > Serilophus lunatus. The sequence goes on along the minus strand of VXBA01005117.1, from coordinate 2,675,134 downwards.
AAATGACACGGGCAGGGCTCAGAACTCAGCATGCTAAGGGAGATTCAATACTGAAACAAAGCTAAACTTGGGCAGAAGCAGGGCATGCAAACAATTCAAACAATATTAACTTTACAATGTGAGGCACTCGAATTTCTAACAGTCTCATATTAAAATAATGAACACTCTTTTGTGATAACATTTTCTTACGACCCCTGAATGCAACACTTTTTTGCTTCTCTTTAATAACTGTCTGCACATGTCACTTGCAAACCCCACTACCCTCTGAGTTAAAACTCCGCAAATCTTGAGCTCATGAACAGGCTGAGCATTGCCAGCACAGTGATCCCCAAATGTCAGTGGGATGCTCTGTAACTGCCCCTCCTGACCCACACAGGTATTACCTGGGGGCATTTGGGGCCGTTTTTTGGTGTCTGACACATTGTAAGACTCTGCTTGTCCTCAAAGTGGCATCAAAATCTCCCATGTCATCCAATTTCACTCTGTCAAATCATTATGTTTTCACTACATCTAGATCAGATACACAGTAAAAAAGCCCAGCAGAAAGACTGTGATTCCTCTGGACCAGCAAGGATCCCACTAGAGGCTCAACAACAAACTGAGGCTGTTGTGTGACCCCCCAGCCCCACCCAGCAGATCTCACAATCCAGCTGGGGGCCTGGGGCTCTGAGCAGCCTCAGGAAAGCAGCTCAGAACCTGCCCAGCACCAACGGGGCTGAAACCTCTTGCTGAAGGATCTACTGGTGTTGAAGCAGCTAATTCAGTCACAGGGGTTAAAATTCTGAGGGATTGGTATTAGGAGACACTCAGGCCACGCACTCCATTAAGGGATGGGATTAAACGAAGTGAAAGCAGAGTTTGGCTGATCTGATTTACAGCAGCACCAGGAGCAGCTGCACAAGTGCAAGCGCAGAGACAGAACTGCCAGTGGAAGCAGGAGGGATGCAGGGGCTCAATTCCCTTTGGCTTGTTCCATGGCACGCAGCATCTCCAGCCAGAACCTCAGGCCTGCAGGTGTCCTGTTCTTCTCCTGCCTTCACAAATGAATAAACCATCACACGATGCAATATGTGAAATGGTGGTAACTATTTTGATGGACGAAAAAAAGAAAGTCCTTTTCAGAACTGATGAAGCAGAAAAAGTAACATTAGTTTTCCATTGCTGACCTTCCACAGCAAGTGAAGTTTTCCAATGGAATTAACCTCTGGGGGAAGCAAGAGGGATGAACAATCACACCAGTCCCTGGGACATTTGTTTTACAACCCAGAAAGGCCAACAGTCTTTAGAGCTGAATTTTTGGCAGCACGAACTCGAAGCCCAGAGCATTGTGAGCAAGGACGAGACACCTCAGTGCAGCAAACCCTTCAGGGCTGACACCCTCATTATGGGAGAGCAGCTTCTCCTCCCAGAGGCTTTATAGAGATGCTTCATTTTGCTCCCTCTATAAACTATCTGGAATAGAATCTACAGCTACAATTTCACTGGGAGCTCCTCAAAAAGGTTTTCTTTGCCTCATTGGGGCACACAGAGTATTACTCTAGAAATGGAATTGAGAAACTTGTTTCTCCTTCCTTATTGATAAAAGCCACTGAGAAAGTGTTGTAAAACATCCCCAGTGCAGCCTGGCTGACCTGGGCTGGAGTTATGGCTCCCAGGGCAGGACTGATTGCCTTAAGCTGGATCCAATTGATGCTGTGGTGGAGGTCTGTTCTTCCATTAACCTTGGATGAAATTGTTCCCTGAATTAGCTTCCTCACTCCTGAAAGCTGGCATCAATTTTCTTCCCCAACCCTCTGCTCTCAGATCCCGTGGAACAAGAGGAGGCTGAAGGGGGAGGAATTCCTCCCTCTGGAGAGGCTCTCCAACAACCTGAGGGAGTCACACTCCACTTGTTCCTGTGGGACAGACCCTGAGAACCAGGATGTGCTGTGGCACCCCTGGGAATGCTCCAAAGGAAAAAAAGGCACAGGGAAAAGAGGGGGCTTTGTCAGCTGCAAGTTATTCCACAGAGTTTGAGACAGACCCTTCCTCTCCAGGACAAAACTGAGCAGCAAAAGCCTCCCGACAGAAATGCTGATTCTGGCAGTGATAGCACTGATTCAATAACATGGAATATCGACTTTTTAGAAATTGTTCCTACTTGGAAACAGCTTTTCCTTCTGAACTTTGTCAAACACCCTCGACTGCATTCTACCGTGACTTTGAGATGTGTGTCCCCTGTGCCCAAGGAGCAAATGAAGCTGGAATCTCCAGGCTGGTTTCCTCAGGACCAGTCACTGCTCTTTGCTCCTCTTTAGGGATGGAGCATTTAGCACCCAAACCTGTGTCACTCAGGATGTGTTTGAACAGGCAGTTGAGTCATTATTTGGATCCAGTAACTTACTGCAGTAAGAAGACTGAGATCCAAATGAGAATCTACAGCTCCTTTTAGGTTATCACTAAAAAATTCTACATTGGTGCTGCTCTTAAAATCAGTAACCAAATTACTGAGTCATTGGGCCTCTGGCACAAATAATAATCAGTATTTTCCAACCAAGTTATTCCACCTCCCACAGTTACTGTGAGGCACAGCACCCACTTTATTGTACCTGAAACATCTGCAAAGGGCTCCTGCAAAAGAACATCATCTCAAATAAGGTTCCAGATCCACACAATTTCTGAATTTGCAGTGGTATTAGCAGGAAATAAGAAGTCTGAATAGGAATTGCATGATCCAACCACAAGAAAGCAGCACCAGCCTCAGACTTCAGTGTGCAAAACATAAACATCTGGCAGCATAAAAGGGATTTATGTGGAGGAATAAGGAGTCAGTACAATTCTTGTACCAGTTTAATGTGCTGACTCATAAGTTCTTTGAGGCAGAATCAATTCAGAAACAGCAGTGCTTGTTACCAAGAAATAGAAACACTTTCTGTGCTCCCTGTCCCTCTCATATCCCCCCTTTAGAACACTTACACATGAAATATTTGCATTACTTTAAAACTCTCCTGCACTTCACTTCTCTTACCAGGAAAACCAAAGATAAAAGTTTTCCTTCCTGCAGGAGGGTGCTCAGTGCCAGTTGGAATCTCCAGCCATTGCCTTCCTTCTCCACGTGCTGATCTCCAGGTATCAGATGTATCAGGATTAAATCAGGCTCTGTGGCCCTCCCAGGGAAACATTCACTTGAAATGTCAGTGAGGGAGGACATCCCATCTGCCTCCAGACATGAAGTATAAAACCAGCAATGGTCTTAGTGGTGTCTGGATGACTCCCAGGCTGTGCCAGGTGATTTCACAGGTGGAACCTCCCTCCTCTCCAAGGGGAGGATTTGATGCCTCCCTAAACACCAGGCACAGCCCAAGGGCAGCAGCTCAGTGTCCCCAGGAGAGCTCCAGGAGCAGCACTGCCTGCACCTCCCTCCTGTCCTTGGACTTGCTGCTTCCTCTTGGAAAGAAACAAAATGGGAAGCAGCTTGACCTGTGACACCCTGACTCCAGTCCCCTGGGAGGACACTCCCCTGGGCACACCCAGGTGTCCTTCCAGCTGCTCCTGACCCAGAGCAGCCCGGGCAGCCCCTTGGAAGCCCTTTGCTGCAGGAATTTGTCCCCCTCACTTTGCAAGGACCAGCTCTGGCTGTTTCACAGGGGTCCCACAGTCCTTGCCTTTGTCAGATCGGCAATTTCATCTGGAGAGCCTGAAGGACACAGACAGGCTGGGGAGGACACCAGGGGTTTCAGAGGACACTGGGTTTTGTCCCCAGAGCAGCCAGAGACACTTCCCAGGATCAGGGAACTCTGAGGCTTCAGAAGCCCAAACCTTTGGGGTAGCTGTCACGGCACTCCTGCCACACCCCAAGCCTGGGCTGGACACCAGCCCACAGCAGCAGCTCAGGGAGAAGATAAAGGCATGTTCACAGCTGGAGAACACCAAAAAACCTCCCTGGGGACACACAGGACACTTTGTTTGACATTCCCGTGGACAGGCAGAGGTTTATTTACACTGAGAACAGAAAGGTGGGTGTGTTTCCACACATCGGCACTGCAGGGCAGAGCCACTGCACCCTCAGCTGGTTCTGCATGGAGCCTTCAACCCTGGGGAGCTGCTGCTCAAAACTGAGGACTCTGCAGTTAGAGAAGGTAAAGTAATCAAAAGGTGTATCACAAAACATTCTCAGCATATCCTAAAGAAATCCTGCAACAACAAAACCAGTAGGAATGAGTTGGTTTTTAAAATCACCTCTCAGTGTTAACTTCAAAATTCACACCTGCAAGACTCAGGGCAGGTTTTCAAGGTGTATTTTGGGATCTGGAAGTGATTTTTCCTAACACTACACTTACATAAGATAAACATAAAGTGTTTCCACCACTCCCAGCACATCCAACAATAAATAACAGATCCTCCTGACAGGACTCTGATGACCTGGCAAAGCCCGAGTGCTTTCAGCCAAAATCATATGAAACCATAAATCACTCTTTATTTTATAGAATATTTCAAAATGGATTCCTGCTTTCTACCTTGAAAGTCATTTCATGTGTTATTTATAACCACTGAAAACCAGAATGGAAAGAAAATTGCATAGAACTGGAAAATTTACTGTGACTGCTTTTATAAAGAATAACTCCTTTTGAGGGAAAAATTAGAATTGCTGGCAGACAAACTGGTGAATACAACACCTTGGAAAGAGCCACAACCTTTACAACTTCCCTGCAAGACCTGGGGAGGGTCAGAGGCAAATTTTCCAAGTCCAGCCTGACCAGGGGGAGAAATTCCCAGGGCAGGGTGACCCTGCCCAGCCCTGCACTGCCAGAGGTGCTGATGGAATACTGATGAATTGACTGAACCCAAACTGATCACTGCAATTTATTGTGACTAAAACCTGCACTGAATTGACTGCAGGGAAACAGTTAAATGAGCCTGAAATAAAATCTAATGTTACCACTCCATCTAATTAAGAGAGGCACAAATTATGACACCAGGAAAAGGCCACGCATGCAGAAGAGGACGTAATTACTACCATTAACATAAACTTTCCAGTTATTACAAGGCGACAATTAAATAGCCACAGGTACACCCAGCACTAGAAAGCAGAGGGTTGAAGATTAGGATAAAATATTCCCTGAGGATTCACACTCCAAGAGAAGCCAAAGCTTTACTCTAAATAATCTTCCATACTCAGTAATTTAATAAAGATTGAAAAAACACCAGTCAACAGTGTTAGTCACCATTTACTGATGTTCTTGGGAAAAAAGAGACAAAATGATTCCTGAAATGCAGAATTCTGAGAATCTTGACATCAGTTGTAACAGAACTCAGTAATTCTGCATTTTTAAACAGAAAACAGTAACACTGAGAAGTGTTCTTCAAATAACACCTCAAGTTTTTTACAAAGGCAACCAAAATCTGAGGGTAAATCTGGGCCCCACCAACAGTGATGGATTTGGAGCATCTTTAGATCAGAGCTCAATTGAAGATGGTGAACTTCAGATGTAGGGGCTTATCAAGACCAGCCTAAAGCACCGTCAGTGAGTTCCACAAGCAGAAACACATCCCAATATTCAGAGGTTCTTTTGATCCACAAGCAGCAAGAATCTTATTTCTAAAGGAGAATTATAAAATGTCTCTTCTCCCACGTTGTGTTTGGTCTCAGTGAGACATTCCAGGGCTCCACCACTACTCACCTGGGCAGGATAAACTTGTTCAGGGCACAGAACGGGCAGAAATACCAGAATTAAGGGTCTGGTAATTGCAATCGTTCACAGACTGAGAAATACACTCAGGACTCAAAATGCTCTGTTCTAAGTAGGAAAAAACCTTTCAAGCATAAAAGTTCTTGAATTGTAGGATATGATAAGTTATTATCAGTGTATCCCACACGAGACCGAGTTTAGCTCTCGAGGGCTCTTTTCTGAGCACAAACGCAAACCCGAGCAGCAGGACAGGGTTTCTCTGACAAAGTCAGCAAGAAAAGGCTTCAAGAAGCTCCAAAGCAGCCCCTGATCTCAGGCGGGACCGGTTCCAGGGCCGGGGCTCACACAGACCTCCTCTACACCGCTAAATAGTGACATTTAAGCGTAAATAGCACCCCTAAAGCGGGCTGCGGGTGCCCGGGACGCTGACGGGGAGGGTCCCCTCTCTCAGATGCTCTCTCAGGTGTCCCCTCCCTCCGGTGCCCCCTCAGGTGTCCTCCTCCCTCAGGTGCCTCCTCAGATGTCCCCTCCCTCAGGTGTCCCCTCCCTCAGATGCTCTCTCAGGTGTCCCCTCCCTCCGGTGCCCCCTCAGGTGTCCTCTCCCTCAGGCGTCCCCTCTCTCAGGTGCCCCCTCAGGCGCCCCCTCCCTCCGGTGTCCCCTCAGGGGTCCCCCCCGGTACCTCGGCGGCCGCTCGCAGCGCCCATCCCGCCCCGCCCGAGCCCCCGCGGCCGTACCGGTGCCCAGCACCACCACATCGAACTCTGAGGGCAGCCTGTCCGCCATCTTGGGAGTCGCCGTCACGCGCCGCGCGGCGGAAAGGGCGGGAAGGAGGGCGGGGCTTCCGGGGAGCCCTGAGGGAACGGGGCGGGGTCCCTGAGGCAGCGGGAGCGGTCCTGCCGTTCGGGGGAACAGTCCTGCGATTCCTGCACAAACAGCCCCTGTCCCTGCTCGGGGTGTCCCTGAGCCCAGCGGGAACAGTCCTGCGATTCCTGTCCAAACGCAGCCCCTGTTCCTGAACACACCGGGAACAATCCTGCAGTTCTGGGGAACAGTCCTGCAACTCCTGAGTTCTGAGGAACAATCCTCCGATTCCTGCAGTTCTGGGGAACAGTCCTGCAATTCCTGTACAAACAGACCCTGACCCTGCCCGGGGTGTGCCTGGATCACACCGGGAACAATCCTGCAATTCCTGCAGTTCTGTCTAAAGTCAGCCCCTGCCCCTGGCCGGGGTGTCCCTGGATCACAACGGGAACAGTCCTGCAATTCTAGGGAACTATCCTCCGATTCCTACAATTCCGGGGAACAATCCTACAATTCCTGCCCAAACACAGCCCCTGCTCCTGGCCGGGGTGTCCCTGAACACACCGGGGACAGCCCTGCAATTCCTGAGTTCTAGGGAACAATCCTGCGATTCCTGCAATTCTGGGGGACAATCCTGCGATTCCTGCAATTCTGGGGAACAATCCTGCGATTCCTGCCCGAACACAGCCCGTGCCCGGGGTGTCCCTGGATCCCACCGGGACAAACAGCCCGTGCCCGGGGTGTCCCTGGATCCCACCGGGACAAACAGCCCGTGCCCGGGCACGGGAATGCCCCGGGACACCCCCGAGTTTCCCTCAGGACGCTCCTCCCGTGCCGCCCGCTCCGCCAGAGGCAGAGCCCTGCAATGAAAACACACAAATTGCGATTTGTGGGGCGGTTTTGGGAAGGAATTCTTTATTGGGAAGGAATCCTTGGCTGGGAGGGTGGGCAGGCCCTGGCACAGGGTGCCCAGGGAAGCTGTGGCTGCCCCATCCCTGCAGTGTCCAAGGCCAGGGTGGGATCCCTGGGACAGTGGAATATGGATGGGATGAGTTTTAAGGTCCTTTCCAACCCAAACCATCCCGTGGGTCTGTGAATTCCACTGAAGTTTCCAGTTCTTCAGAACTACAGATTTCACTTATTTCCCCTGCCTATGCAGTGCTTTCAAAACAACTCCTATTGTTTCCTCTATCTCATTAATATATTAATATATTCACGAAAATATTTCCCCTCATTATTTTAAAATGTCCCCTTACCCCCAGCTGCAATATTTTTTTTGCTTTAGCCAGCGTTGAAAAGGAGATTTAAAATCTGTTGAAAGCAGATTTTAAAAGCGTATTAGTTATTAGTGTATTAGTTATTAGTGTATTAGTTAGAAAATGTATGAGTCATTAATCTTATATCCTTTCTTGTTAATTAACAGCCATAGTGTGTGTTTGAGTGCAATACGTTCTCCGCATGCAAAACTCTATTTTTCTGAACCCATCCATTAACTCTTCTTTCCCTCTGAAGGCCAAAGTTACACTCTAATCTTGCTCTGCCTCTTCCTTCACCTTCGAAAGAAAAGGACTTGGAATCAGGAGTGAAATCCAGAATCTACTGGTTCAGAGTAGCCCCTCCTGTATTACCAGTGGGAGTGAAAGAACAGCAAGAAAAAACCCACATATTTGAAAAAGCACAGACCCAGCAACGTAGGCAGAACACATGTGCCAGAATACACTGGAAATTTCTGGAAAGTTTTGCTTTTTATTTTGCATTTAATGGCTTATATGACTTTAAACTAATCTCTTAATATTACTCATTGTGTATGATTATATTAAAGTCTTAACACCTTAAATCAATAATAACAATAAACCAGCTAGCAGCCTGTTAACACCTTATTACAAGCTCCTTGTTCACATAGCAAAAAAATAGTGAAAGTAGTATAAAGTGACTAATGGAAACCAGAGGCCTTTCCCCCCAGGGTGCTGCCAGACGTGCTGGAGCAGAGTGAGCACAGAAAACAGCCCAGCAGGAAACATCAGACAACACAAGAACAAAAAATACCTAGATTTAAACATCACTACTTGATTACTATCCTGAGAAATACATAACAGAGAAAATTAGTAGTTATGAGTTCAGCTAGAAAAGGAGTAAGATCAAATCTTACATTTCTTATATTTATGCTTTCAATTGTCCCGCAGAGATTTTGGTTAAACTTCCACTCTGCAATTCTGTGAATGGAGCTCTCATTTCTACTTTTTAACCTGCAACACAGAAATTTAGCTCCAGAATTCTCACAATGCTGGACCACCCTGACCTAAATGTCTTGCTTGAGGAACAAAGCATCACTCTCTTGGTTGGATCAGATCAGACAAATTCCCCTTGCACATCCTTTTCCTACTGAGGGAGGGCACACTCATGAAAATACAACATCATCCTGAAGGCCTTTTGTTATTGTGTAATATAATTCTGGGACTGCAGTGGAACAGAGCAGTTCCACTGTCAATGTCTTACTGTTTCTCAAGTGCTTAAGTATTTATCCCACCACAAAATGCTGTTGTTTGGTGCTGTGAGTTCCTGTTAGCTTCATTCATAAGATGCAATCAGTGCAATCCTATTTCATGATGACAGTCATTATCCACTGGACCAGAAATCCTCCTTAGGACTATTTATTTGACAAAAATGATTATTCAGGACCTTTAACTGCAACGTTCATCAGTCCCACGCAACACAAAAAATATTTCTCTGTACTTCACAGTTGTGATATCAGCAAATGTAGAAGTGAAATATGTAAGTATGAATAATTTTTATGAGAATTTCATGGACCTTGAGAAAATGTCTTGCCATGTTTTTCTCTTTAGCTATTTAATTGCAATGTCATATTAACAGAAAGCAGCATACCCAATTCTGCATGGATGAATAAACACATTCAATAAAGAAGATTTAACAGAGTAAATCAAACACTGGATTAAACATTTTCTGCATAACAGACCACAAAATGGGCATTCATTTTACCAATAGATCCTCTACATTGGAAACAAATAGAAATGCACACCAACGTAATTAAACCGCACATCCTGTGGCCTGATTACTGAATTTCCCTATATTTTGTTAAACTAGGTCTCATCAATTAGACTTGCCAAAATGCCTTCCAGAATGCACACTGAGAAGCTAAACGTAATTCTTTTAAGCATTTGTATTAAATACATTTTCCCCCGTGTTGTATGAAGTAATTCACAATTCTGTATTTTGCAGAGGATTTATACAGCATTTTTAGCAATATCAGTTCAGAAAGACATGTAAAAAGATCAATTTTAAGATTCCACTTTTAGCAGTTCTATAAATACCTTTTCCCACTTTTGTTTCCAGCAAAACATCTCTCTTTTATTTGGGATTCTCACTTATTCCTAGAACTACCTTTGTTCCTTTAAAGACTGCGTAGTTAACATCTAACTCTATCAAAATGCTTTTCAGTAATACAATAATCTGAGCAAAACCTCATAAGCTCTGGAAATGTGTTTATGTTCCCAGGGAGAAACACTGAAGCTCAAAAGAAAATCAGGAAGAATCAGCATTAGAATGATGGAGTTTCTAGTTATTTCAAGATCTAGTCTCAGATCATTTGATCAAATGTTTCTTTCTTCAAAAACAAACAGCAAATGCTTCATACTCACTATGATGAATTTTAATTTTTTTGAGTTATGTAGCCTCTTTATCCTGCAGTGACTTCACGTGTGAAATCTCATTATTCATTCCATTATTCACTCACTGGATACAGAATTTAATTCTACTCGAGTACCAGTTTGAATAAGGATCAGCAGCAGGATCGGGCCTATTAGCTGCTTGAAACATCTCGTGAATAACCTGATTTATCCCAACTAAATGGCTCATTAGTTCAGGCAGCAGGGAAATGTTTGTGTGTTGCTGCAGTTATGCGTGGTTTTCATATGGAGTTTGCAGTTATGCAACTGGCCCTCACTCAAGCATGAACCAACTGGATTGTTCATTAGCCACAGAAACAGCCACTCTATACTCAAGCATGTTTGGGAAAAAATGATTTCCAAATTCATTCTAAACTCTCAGACAACTTTATTCTCTTTTCTTCTTTGTTACCACTGTCAGAATTTTAATGTCTTCCTGTCATGGCTTGCAGTGCTCAGTCCGGATCGTGCCCCTAAAGCTTGTGTTTTATTAGTGGCAGTAGGTGCTCAGTTCCCATGGATGAAATGAATATTCCTTTGGTTCAGTCGTCCCGGCCTTGGTAGAGCACTGAACTGAACATATCTTAAAAACTCGGAGGAATTAAACCCACACTCTCCACCTCAGGAGCTCTGAAACTAATTTTGAAGTTGCCCTTTTGTTTACTAAGATGTGAGTAAATGGTAGGATTGTTTAGAGAGATGGGGAAAGAGAATTACGTGGCACTTGACTTCTTTAAGCGCACAAAGCAAGGAGTCTGTTTTTCCAATCTTTAATTAATGACAGTCTGGAGAAATTCTGTAGGTCTCTCGCAGCAATCAAAACTTTCTTATACAAAAGGAGCACAGAGGAGAGAAAAACCAGGATTGTGGCTTTGATCAGCAGAACTGGCAGAGTATGGAAAGAAAGCTCCTGTGAGTAAATCACCTGTGAGTTTTACAAGTTTCCTAAAACTATACATGTGCAGTCATTTCTTCATGCTACAGGATGATCTTGAATCTTAAAATACCTGATGAGCCTTGGGTGATGACTAATGTGCTGCAGTCGTTGCTTGTCCCTTTGAGAGAAGAGAAAAACTCACTTCAGCAGCTGGAGATGTGGAGATCTGATGGTACCTTGATTAGAGTGACCCAGACTCACGTTATTATAGGCAATGGATAGTCAGGAGGTTATTTGCTTGGATTATTTCTCAGTAGCAATGATTAAGTAATTTGGTGTAGCACGAGATTTATTGTTGCTGTACCTTCCTTTATAGTAGAGTAGGGTTTTTGGAAGCATTTAGGCATGCTTGTAAAACAGACTTTGACCTTTATAATTCTTATTCTGCTTTTTTTTTTTTTTTAATAAAAAGTGTGCTTTTTAGGATTAGAGAGATAGAGACAGAATGGTGTAAATTATTTTGAAAATGAAATAATACAATGTAATTAAAGACTAACATTTCTTTGTACATGTTTAAAAAATAATCAGGCGTTTGTGACTATCCTTTGAGTTTATACACCGTAAATCTTTTAGGGAATGTGTTCCTTTTCAGAAGATTCTTTCACTTTCTCAGTGGAAATCCATGTGGTGTTTTAAGAGGTCCTTGAGAAGACACAGTGTATTGAGGGCAGAAGTTTGCATATCACTTTTTTAGCACCTTTATTTCAGACTTTACGCTGCTTAGAGATGACCAGTTCTTCCCAATGAAATGAATAAAAAACCTGTGACTTACAACAAAATTTGATATCAGTAACATCAGTATAAACCGGGGAGAATTACTGGTATTATGCCATTATAAACCAGGATGCTGCACAGCAGAGTTTAATTCCTTCTGTCCCAGCAGTTCCATTATTTGTATATTCCAGCATCTGAAAGTCTTGGTCAGTTATGATACTCCTGAAACTGCCAGTAGACACCAGGAAAAAGAAACTGATTGGATACATAGGGCTGCTATATAAAGTTGTGCAATAACTCAAGACTTATTAGCATTATTAAGATTTAATCAAGATTAAGTAAGGATGGACAAGTGTGTCTCATGGCACTCAGTTACTGCCTTATTTCATTTGCAATATTACATGAAGCGGTTTTATTGCATAGTAAGGTTTTCAGACTTGTGTTCTCTGGGTTTAGGAGAACTGTACCTTTTCCAGCACATCTGGAGACTGTAGCTTATGTAAGAAACTAATCTCTTTTCTCTGGAAATATTCCTGTTCTTCTATATATTGCATTTCTTTCAGCCATCTCTTTTGACTTGTTGCCAATTTATGAATAGGGATTCTTTTACCATGCAGAGTTCAGCCTCTACATCCTGGTCTTTTCTTTTTGATTAACAAACAATTATTACAGTTGAAGGTGAAATGCATATTGCTTTAAACAGGAGAGAGGAGTAATTATCTCATTTCACTGTATTTGTGTATTTAAAAATGTGCCCATGCAGGTACTGAAAAGAACCAGGATTTTGGGAGAGGGATGATACAGCACATGGAGCAAAAACCCCTCATCCAACCACAGAGTGGGAGTCTTGGAGTTCCCTATTTGAGGAGAAGGACAAGTGCAAGATTACTGAGTAATTTTTTTAAAAGCAGCATTTTCCAAGAAGTCTTGAAAATCATAAATGGCACCTGGCTGGAATGAAAAGAGAGGATAAACCAAGACTTTTAAATTCTGAAGCTGATAAAGGTCCCTTAGGAAACTCCTCATAAATATTATCATGTAATTAAAAGGGTTTAAAATAGTCCATAAAGCCAAGCCAATTGATGTGTTTCATATGCAGTATTTTTGCCTAGACTTCACCAGAGAAACCATAAACAAAAGACTGCAAAGGCCTCAGCTGAAATGAGTTGGTGCCAGCTCGGATTCTTGGGAAGACACACGTGTCACCAAGGGATCCAACAAGGGGCTGTATCTGAGAGACACCAAAAGTCAGGAGGGAGCAACACCCAGGGACCCACTTCCAGGTGAAGGAATATGTGTAACCACCTCTCTCCTTTAGTAAGCAAATGTACTAAAGCCCCCTGTAGTAAAGACCTCCTTATTGAGCATTTTCTTCACAACATTACAGTTCAATAAAGCTTTGCATTTAAAATACTGGGTTTAAAGTCAGAGAGTAGCAATTGTGGTGCACCAAAATTTTGAAGACATCTGAAATGAGATTATGCTCAGCTTGCTCACAGAAATTAGGTCTTGTTCTTCTTTCAAAAGTTGTGAACTGGTGCCAGACTATATGTATGTGTGATGCTTTTGAGAATTTATGATTTAACATCTGTTTTTCATTAATCTAAATACAGTAGACTCCATTTAAATGCTGCCTTTTCTTGTGCAGAAAAGAGGGCATCCCCATTGCACTTACTAAACTTTAATTAAACTGTATATGTCTAGGCAAAGAATGGTCCTACTGTAAACACTATCTGGGCCAGCTCTATTAAATAAGATACTTGCATTTTAATCTGTTTTCAGGGGACAATGCAACTGAGCATTGTAGCATTTCTGCAACCTCAGTGTGAGCCCCACTGCCTTGGTAACAGGCTGTTCTGCAGGTTAGAGTCCTTAGAGTGACAAGGTGTAAAATGAAAACAGGGAAGGGTCAAATCTTGTCACCGGAGTGAGAATGTTGGGTTTGAATGTAAGAAATCATAGCATAGTACTCATTAGAAGGGGTTTAGTTGTTTGCTCGGGGTGACCTGTTGGCTTGGCAGTGTCAGCCTTGGCAGGTCAGTACACCTCTGGGATAAGGTTGTTTCTCCAGTGGCAGAATTCCCAGAACTCCAGTCCCCCCTCTCAGCCATTCTGCACCACGGACTCTATAGGGGGAGCAAGGAGAATTCTCACCTCCTTCCTCCCTTCTGCTCTGTGCCTGGAGGGACTCAGAACCCAGAGAGCAGAACTAATGGGAGCACAACGTCCACTCCCCTTTCTGTACCTTCTTAGCACCTTAGGGGTGGCGCTTCCTCCTCAGTTTGATTAAGTAAATAACAGAATAGGCTGCAGCTCCTCATTCTGTGAAGGTGCAACCTGAATATTAATTCTGGGTTGTCTAAATGGACCCTTATAGGGACCCTTCTGTTAAGCCAGAAGAGACAGAATTTCCCCCCCTTCAGAAGAATGCTGTGCTGTTGTAAATGTTGAGGCAGATTATTAGGAAGATTTGCAAGAATAACTACTTAAAATGGCCACATTCATTTTAAAGAAAAGAAATATAATTGGTATTTGCATAGAAGAAAATGGATGAATTTAAATTTTAGTTGATTATAATTATTGTCATCATAATCATCATCATTATCTTTGTATGCCTAAATGACTGATTCAAAGAAGAATTTTTAACACATTTCACATGTCAGTGCAATTCTTTTCTGTTTTGTGCTCTAGTGCTTGGGGTTTTTCATTTGCTTTTTTCAGTCTGAACTTTTCATGGAAAGCTATTGTGATTTTCTTAGAAGGTGGAAAAATGTTTCAAAAGAAGTCAAATCTAGAAGTACTATGTATGTACATTTTTATTTTTTTAATAAAATGTAATCAAATTGTACAGAAAAAATGTGCATAGATATTGTGGAATGGCACTTTGACATGCTCCTAAGAAAGAGATTATGAATAGTGAGGTGCTACCTCTTTAACCTGGTTTAACAAGGGATGCTAAACAGGGACAGTTGTATACAAATTAGGAGGTGCACTAATTTAAGTGGGAGTGTATCTAGGCAAGGATATCATTCCAAAAGTCCATGAATAAACTGGAACTGTACACAGACATTGAGCTCCTAAAGGTTTCCAATGTTAATTTGTTGTATTTCAATACTGGGTACACTGATAGAGCTGATATCCTGTATTCCCTGGTAATGTTGCTACAGTAAAACATGTGCATTCAGCTGGTAAATCTATATTGTGTGAGTTTATCAGTATTGGCAATTATGAAGGGCTCAGATCCACAATATCTGTTGGTGAAAGCAGTTTCTTTTTTACTGAGTTTATATCAGATCAAACCAGAGACGAGCACCCAAGACTACAAAGGCCTTACACTGTGCACAGCAAAATAAAACTTTCATAATTCCCATTTCCATGATGACTGTGAAACGATCAGGAAAAGCATTCTGCAACAGAGGGATCATCCTAGCTGGTGTGACCACTGCAATTCCTGAGGCCTGGCATCTGTGGCAACCAGGCCTTGACCTTCCATAACTTCACTTCAGTGGCAACTCATTTTCTTTGGTTCCTCTGCTCTTCCATGAGGGCTGTTGAGCCAAGTGTTAAAGTCCTCTTTCTGACCAGGGTTTGTGTGCCTTGTGCAAACCATTGCTCCCTGCAGAGGGCACTTTCCTGACAAGCTGTTTGCAGATGGTTTCCTGCATGATATGGAATTCCCTAAATAGGAATAGGGAAGATACAGTCCAGTGGAAGCCTTGTTTGTCTTTGTAAATGAAATTATGATGTCTTCTTTCTTATTTCCTTGGGATGAATAGAAATATGTTCATGCCACTACACAGAAGGACATGAGCAGCTTTTAAAAAACACTCCTTGAGCTGTAAATGCAGGTTAGATGCCACTGTCCAAGATATGGAGTGAGGGGAAGCTGTTGTAAGGATTTCCCTGAAAGGCTGGCAATTGATGAGTTGCAGCACAGCTCCATAACACCTCTGGCCACACAGACTTCAAAGTTCTGAGAGTCTTCTGTTTTCTCACCATCTCCAGGAATTTGAATTTTTAAAATACACTTTGTTTGGAAAAGGATTGCACTGCAAGATACTGGATTCAAATGAGTTGCCCTTGTTGGAAAGGATCCAGCAGATCAGGATTCCTGGCTATTTTCATGCACTGAAGTGACAACAATGTGTTCAATCAACATTAATTATTAAAATAGCACAGAAAATTGGTGTCTGAAGTTCTATCACTACAAGCAAAAAAATTTCTATTTTCAACAGTTTTCTCTTGCCTATATTCAATCAAATATTATCTAAAATACAAAAGAACTCACAGTCCAAAATACTTTTTTTTATTTATTTAAAACTATATGAAACATTTACATTTTGGGGAAAAAATATTCACATTCCAAGGTCTATATTAAACTATCCTCTATTTTATGTTCTTAGACTTTGTGGGAAAAAAATAGGGAGGTTCTTGTCACAGTACATTTAAAATAATGATAAGTATAATGGAATCGAATGCTAAGACATTCCTCTAGAAAAATTTCTGCAGAGATACTTCTGCTTTGCTGTCTTTCTCAGTGCAAAATACTCTTAAAATTCCTAATACAGGTCTCAGGAGTGGTCTCACAGGGCACTAAAGAGTCATAGATATGGGTAAGGAGAATTTTTAAAACCTCCCACTGCAGGAGGGTTATGCATGAAATAATTATGATCACAGGTGCTCCAAGCTGCACCTTCAGTTCGTGGCCTGATCATCCTCATCCCTCCACACGTCACCACCAATTCCCTCAGAAAGTCAATGAAGTTAAAGCACATAAAGTCAGGTGTAAGTAAGATTTCCTACTTCTTTGTAGGTTATCGATGTATGTCACAATGTAAAAAGCCTTTTTCAGGTAGGATTTTTGTTCCACTGAGGGACTGGGAGGTAGAACATCCTGGGCAAAATCAACTGCAAACAGTTGTGGGAGCAATTAGTGACCCTTATAAACAGTATCCCAAATCAAAGTATTTAATTTTTTTTTGTTTAAATTTGCATTCTAAATGAATTGCTTCAAGCCTTCTCAGGCACATGGTTTAGGGATCAAAGGGTCAAAATGGCATTTACTACCTAACCAGTTTGGACCAGTTCCATTGATTTTTACTCAGAACTCCAGATTGATTTTAGTAAGAACTGGCAGCACAGATTGATATTATGTTGTGGCTTTCAGAAGAACTGTAGTGTTTTAAAAGACAGTATCATAAAATTGATGTACAATGCAAAATACCCATTGATCCCTATTTCTGTCAATAAGATTTCTATAATTTGAAGAGTAAAACTCTGACATTTCTAGTTGTGTCTGAGGCAAAAATATCATTCACTTCCATGGAAACAGAAGCAGGCCAAAATTCTGAATACTGAAATATTATCTGTGTCATGAACTATTTAAATCTTTATTGTTTCATTACTGGTTTGGATATAAAAACAAAATTAGAATTTTAAAATATGGTCATTTCTTAATATTTAGTCCCATGCTTATAGAAGATGAGGAGTCCTGAATGATGGAAATCAATTATCCCCGTGTGTGTGAAATGCTGTAACAAGATCAATGAGACCTGAACACAAGGAGGCATCTTAGGATAACAGCTGCAGATGCACATTCAGTGGTGAAACCCAGACACGTGAACACACTCTGCTCACCCTCAAGCTTCTGCCTCCCCCACAAACCAGCCCTGCCACCACCCTGCCCAGCAGAAAAGGCAAAGCAAGAGCAGGCAGCAGGCAGTGCATCAGCACAAAGTGCAATAAATGGTCTCTCAGAGCCAAGGTAAAAGGAATGCTTTGCATTCAGGTTGGAAATTTGTATTTGATGGGACTTAATGGTCGGACTCTACTTACAACCAAATGCTGTCCAGTTAATGGCTCTGTGGAAAACTGCAAGGATGGCTCTTTACTGCCTAAAATACATATTGGTTTTAAAGATGAGCTCAAGATAGTTACTTTCACAATATTAATAATTCTGCCAATTGGTTTTCCACAAAGTAGATTCAATAAAATACTGAAAATATTTGCTCAATAAATCAATTACACTTCCACTGAGCCTGGAAAGCTATAAATTGTTTTCTCAGTGATAAAATTCTGTTTATGAATTCCTATTTTCAAGGAAATGACTCTTAAGATTTTTATTGGAAAATGCCTTGCAGTTAAAACAGAAATGAGAATTAATGGAAATGAGAATTAAGGTTCCACAAGAGCCTTATGTGTATAAATAGTAAAAAAAAAAAACCTAACTTTTTTTGTTACTTGAAGTAGAATGTGATGCCCGTGTTTAAAAAACACCAAAAAAATGTAAAGAAAATTAAATACCTTCTTATCCCACTAGATGGTGGTGCCTTCAGATTAGGGCTGAGATGCTCAAACAGTCAGTGCAGGAAAACTTTTGCTTTCTTTAACTGACCTGCAAGTGTAGAGAGTGAGAGATGAGGATAATCTTGTTCCTCTGGGGATAGTAACAAGCATTTGGGTATAATGACTTCCTGAATATATTGGAGTACATGGAATTGTGCTCACAGTGGTTGCTATAAAGTGTGTTTTAACTTCAATACACATCTAATAGTATTAATTTTTCTTCCTGCAGAAGAAAAGGTGCAAACAACGTTGGACCTTAATGATGATTGTCTCTCATGTAGAACAGCCTTGTTACACCAAGGTCCTGGCTTTGCAGTTTTGCTTCCCTCTGTCCTCAGTCAAAATTCAGACTAAAGTAAGGAATCACTAGCATTGTACTCATGCATTTCATTGGAACGAGCTTCAAAGTACCTGTCACATTTTCTGTGAGCAGGGCTGGAGTGCAGTGTTAGAGCTCCCAGAATGTTCAGTGGGTCAGCACTGCCAGTCCTGCCCTCACACCTCCCAGAGCCAGTCCAGAATTCCCTGTGTCCAGGGGGAAACTGCTGGGAGCACAGGGCTGCTCTCAGAGCACTCAGTGATCACTCAAATTGTGAGACCTGCACTGTAAAGGATAAAACAATTCTGAAAGGTTTTTATTTTGCTGAAATATCATGATGGACATTGAGAGTATGAAAACCTTCAGATTAAAAGTAAAAGCTGCTTTATGGAAGAAGAACTCCAGTAAGGTAAGTTCTAGCATGAGACTTTCCAATTGTTCTTTTTAAAGATGATGTAATGGCACAGAAAAGTTAAGGATGACCAAAAGTGTCCTGGAAAAGACAGCATTAATCAAGACTCCCAGGCTCTGCTGGAGTCTGTAATCATTGCTCAGTGTGTTTTACTCATATCACCCTGCTCCCAGGTGGCCACCCATTTATAATACCTAGAGTCATTTAGAGAACAACCCTCTTTCTGGCACAGTTTGATTCATGGTCACTGGCGACATGTTCCCTGCCATTTTTCTGTTCTTCTGTTCTACTCCTTCACTATTCAATTCCCGTGTTTGCAGGTTCCCATTTCCTTTACAAGGAACGTGCAGGGACAGCACCCAAGTGCCGAGATTTGTCACATTAGTGTGAATTCCAAGGAAAGGGTACCGACCCAACAGCCCAGATGCTTCCGCATCACAACGTCACAGCCAAGAAAGGTTTAATCTGAGCCTTTTTCATGAGCACTCAGCAGAGGAATTCCTTTGTGTGTGCACAGGACTGAGGCAGAAAAATGGATCTAGAAATGGATGTGGAGGCTCAGTTCTTCTGCAGAGCCTGAAATATTTTGCATGTTGGGAATTAGGGAGAGAAGATCTGTTCTTACTTTCTCTAGAAAGGTGGGCAGGATTTTCTGAAAGCCTGAAGAAGCAGAATTCACTCCAATCATTGTAACTGGCTGCCATTAGGGGTTGAAATGCAGCATTTGCCAGGAGTGCAAGTTCCTTTATTTGATCCCTTGGACTGTACCAGTATAACTGCCAATCACAGGAAATACCTCTAATAACTCTTCCTTTTAGTTAATAAGGAATACCACATCTTTAAAACATTAGAAACAGATGTCACTGCATTACTTCACTGCTGATGTATGTAATAGAAATGACACACTAATTAATTTAATGCAGTATAAATGTACTGATTATTTATCATGGCTGACAATAAAATTATGAAAACATTCAATTACAATCAGTGGTAATTCATTATTTATTGATTCTGCTTTATGCACACATTAATGCAATACATTTAATCACCTAAGAGAAGGCACCATTTTTCTATTGATACTTAGACATTTAGATTCATCAGTTTCATGTAAAATCCTTGATGTTTAGGTGGGAAGTTTTAATCTAGAATTCAAAAAAAACTCAACTGAAATGTCAGAACAAAATTGAATTCAAGTGTCAAGAACTAGTGTGTCTCCAGAAATGTGGGCACTAAGAATGACACACTAATTTCAGACTCTTTCTCACGTCAGTGGCCTACATGAGCTAATGTAATCATGGTTACTCTTTCTCAAGTAATTCAAGGCATCAAACAGTAACTCAGCAAGAAATTAATAATGTTTTTTCTTCCTTTTCAAGTCTTTACTCAGAATTGACACCTTCAGTGCTTTGCATGCTCAGGGTACAAACTCAAAGATCCCTCGGGCAGCTCCAGAGCTTTAGATTTTTTTGAGAAATTTCATTGTTAAGGAGGAGGAGAACATTGTTGTTATTTGGACTCCAGTCTGGCTGGAAATCAGCAAAAAAAAGGTGTTTCATTTCATCATGACTGGGTGCTTTGTAAATGCATTTTCCAGTTGCTTTTGTCCTTCATTTTGGGGCCACAGTTACCTCTGACCCTCATAAGTCTGTGTTCACATTCACATTTATTTTAGGGATGACCCAAGTCATTGGCTGCAAAGTAACATTTTCTCCTATCCTCTCCTCACAGTGGACACACCTCTGTTAAGTCTATAGAAAAGAAAAATTTATATTCAAAAAGAAATCACCAGTAATCTTTACATTGCATTGCATTTATTAAACATCACTGTGGAGCTTTCCTGTTTTTATTTTTAATTAATGCCCCGCTGGTCCCTTAAAAAGCTGTGGTTAGTTTTTATCATTGTCCCCTACAGGTGAACTGTGTGACCCAGCATTTTCTCATCCCTGGGAACCAGGAGCCATGTTCTGCCAGCACTAAGTGATTTCCAGAACACTGGAATGACTGGGGCTTTCCTCTCTTCTCCTGTGTCAGGAAAGAGCCCTTTCCCATTTCACTCCAATGGGTCACATGCAATGATGATAAAAACAAAGCCAAATAAATAGAACCTTTGCTTGACATGTTGCCATCCAGACAGGGCCAATTTTCACACAGGATTAATACACAATACACCGATATTTCTGTAGTTGCCAGTGTTAAGAAAACATTTTGCATACCAGTCTAAAAGGAACAAAAATACAGAAACTTCAGTTTTAAAGTAATATTCTAAAATAGTTACTTCAGCTATAAGAAGGCTTAGTAGTTTGTACCCATTCAAATTGCACATTGCTGGACTGCATTCAAATAAACCATCTGGATACTTCATAACTGACAAGTTATTGCTGTAGGATTGTTAGGCTTTAGTAACTTTGCCTTGTCTTTAACAAAATTACGGGGAAATAATATTCATGGACGGAGTGGATTTGTATATGCTTAGTTGAACTGGACAGCTGCCTGGCATTAATTCTGAAACCTTGAGCATTTTCTAAGTTTCAGGGCAGTTCTTCTCTCCATGGACAGTCACCTCTCAAGGGTACTGCTTTTACTACAGCCTTTATGATTTTATATTGCTTCATGCCACTCCAACTTGCTGGGGGCTGATGCGCAAGGCTTCCTCTGGCCTTGCAAAAATTCAGGCTTATTTAGAAATATGTTTAGCTTATGGAAGACATTAAAGTCAAAAAGGAAAAAGAATTCTCGCTCTGGATTTTGATTGTCACATTAATCTCAAAGGAAAAAAAAAATCTTTAAAAGGGCAGCATTTGAATCTGATTTATTAGATCTCCTAATAGCGATTATGTCCAGAAAATTAACGCCCAGAAGTTTCTGTTTGAAGTCAGTTATTTATTATTTGTATAATTCCGAGTATATAAAAATTGCAGATGAGTTCAGCTCCCTGTTTTACTAAATATTTTGCCAAAGTAGTCCCTACCCCACAGAGCTTCCAATTTAAGCTTCTGATCCAAAAAAGATGCGTAAACTAGTTTAAAATACGTGCACTCTTACTGGAGGGTATTCCTTTAAACTTAAGTGAAAATTCTGCCTTAGTTTCAGGCAGTGAATTTAGGGGCCTGAAACCAGTGGCCAGGCTTCTGAGAACACACAGGAGCTCAGTGGGGACAAGGGGAGGTTCCTCCACAGTGACATTTAGATCGTTTATGTTCACAAATACACCAATTTAGTCAGCACAGTCCTCTGCCCTCCTTACTCTTAATGCAGAAATATTCATCTGTGCAGAAAGGGTGCCTAAAAAAATCAAGCCCAGCAAAAGGCAGGAGATGGCACTGGGCTCGGGGAAGTCACCTGCTCTGTTAGTGTTGCTTGGTGTCCACTTGGAAAGTTTGGTTCATACTTTACTGCTTGCTTGGTTTGCTGAATGCCTTAGGAGAAAGCCGAAAACACAAGAGCAGAAGAGTAAAAAAGTTAGAGAACTAGGACAGATAAAACAGACTGAGAACAGTGGAAACAAACAGGAAAGATGTTGAAACAAAGGAAGAAAGGGAAGGGGCTGCGAGGAGAGGCGTAATAGAAGTGCCCTGGGAGGGAGTGACCGATGGGTGTCCCGGCCGGGTGGGACCCCTGGAATGGCTCTGACCGGTCTGGGCTCCACTGGGGTCACAGCCCAGAGCCCCAGGACCTGTGGGGCCCGCGGGTTCGGCTGGGACGGGACGGCCCGGCCTGAGGGGCCACACGGGGCTCCCGCGGCGGCCCAGCCGAGCCCGCGGTACAGCCAACACCTCCGCGCTGAGCACGGGGCAGTTCCGAGCGATTCCCCGCCCGCTGAGAACGGGGCTTTGCCTCGTGCGAGTGATCGCAAACTTCCCCTTCCCTCACACCTCCCCTCGGGCTGGGCTCGGCTTCAGCCCCAGCGCAGGGTCGGGTGTGAGCTGTGCCCGGGGCGCACTCACCCACCCCTTGTCCCCTGTCCCTCAGCGGGGCACAGGTGCCCGACGCGGCCAGGAGCCGCTGCCGCTCCGGGCGAAGGGTGCGCTGCCTCCCGCTCTGCCCTCACAGCAGCGGGACGGCCCCA